>JAUBOD010000266.1:125642-150915 GCA_032353885.1 Nothura maculosa | reverse complement strand
AAATCATTATTATACTAATAAATCATATTGTTAGTTCTCTATTTGAGTGAAGTGCATATTTGTCACTCGCCCCGCCTCCACTCATTCCACCACACTCTCTCAGCAGTATCATCACTTGCTAAAAAGCACCTTGTACTTTCATCCTGTTAGAGTTCCTATTTGGCTTCAGCTCTAAGAGGAGGTAGATCTGAATCCAGGATGGGCAGCAGAACAAGGATAAACATCAGTCTGTTATAATGAGCTGCATGTAATTCTGAGACCAAGATTGACTTTGAGCTGATTCTGCAGCACTCAGTGTTGCTTTTTGTACTTTGAGGCTTAAGGATGAGGCTGCATGATTTAATTTGCTATTTATAGGAGATCTGTTAAATCAATGAATCTTGAGCCTTCTTTTATTTGTGGCTCTAGCACAAAGTGCCTTCATTCCTTAGTCCTTTGTTTTTCTCTCAGATAGCTCTGACAGCAGCCTGATGGCACTGCACTAGGAGATGTGACTCATGATTGAGTCTATAAAAGAAGGAGAGGTTGGTGTAAGCTTTGCACAGCAGTCTTAGATGCTAAGAATCTGGGTTTGTAAGTTGGTTCCTACTTCCATCATCTTTCTTTTCCAGACTTTCAAAGGGATTTAGTGAATCAGCAGGGATTTTCGGAGATGCCAGAGCAGGTTGTGAAGTTGTACTTTTCTTCAAAGGAGGTGGAATGTTACAATCTTTATGACTAGAAAAGACCTGAAATATCAACAAGTCCAACCATAAGACCTTCAACACCATATTTGCTAAACCATGTCCCTAAGCACCTCATCTAGACGTGTCTTCAATGCTGCCAGGAATGATGATTATACTGCTTCCCTGGGCAGCCTATTCCAATGCTTCACCACTCCTTCTGTAAAGAAATTCTCCATAATATCTAACCTGAACCTCCCCTGACACAACTTGAGGCCATTTCCTCTTTTTCTAACTGTAGTTATTCTGGAGAAGATATCAATCCTCGCCTCACTACAACATCCTTTCAAGATCTCTCCTGAGCCTCCTCTTCTCCAGACTAAACAATACCAGCTCCCTCTGCTGCGCCTCAGAAGGTCTGTGCTCCATCCCCTTCACCAGATTGGCTGCTCTTCTTTGGACACACTCCAGCTCCTCAATGTCTTCCTTCTAGTGAGAGGCCCAAAACTAAGCATAGGATTCAAGGCACAGCCTCACCAGCACCAAGTTCAGGGGGATGATCACTTCCCTGGTCCTGCTGGTTACGCTCTTCCTGATACCAGCCAGGAGGCCATTGACCTTCTTCACCATCTGGCCTCACTGCTGGCTTATGTTGAACCACCTGTCAACCAGCACCCGCAGATCCTATTCTGCCACGCAGGTCTCCAGCCCCTCTGCCTCAGGCCTATAGCACTGCATGGGGTTTTGTGACCAAAGTGCAGGACCTGGCACTTGGATTTGTTGAATCTCAAACAGTTGGTCTCAGCTCATCGACCCAGCCTGTCCAGTTCCCTCTGCAGAACCTTTCTACCCTCAAGCACATCAACTCTTCCTCCCAGCTTGTTGTTGTCTGCAAATTTGCTGAGGGTGCACTCAGTCCCCTCATCCAGATCATCGATAAAAACATTAAAAAGGAGTGGCCCCAAGCTAGACCTCTGGGGAACACTCCTTGGGACCGCTCACCTGCCAGTTTTAACTGCATTCATCACCATCTCTGCACCCAGACACGCAGACAGCTCTTCATCCAGCAAAGAGTACTCTTGTCTAAGCCATGAGCTTCCAGCTTCTCCAGGAAAAGGCAGTGGGAGGCTGTGTTAAAGGCATGGTCTAAGTAGACCATGACCACAGCCCTTCCCTCATTTACTAGATGACTTACCTGCTCACAGAAGGAGATCAGGTTTATGAGAAAAGGCCTGCCTTTCATGAATCTATGCTGATGGCCTGAGGCCTCTTAGGCCTGATGCCCTGGTTCTGCACACATGTTGTGTCATCGCCCTCCGATGATCTGCTCCATAACTTTCCCTGACACTGAGGTCAGGCTGGCAAGCCTGGAGTTCCCCAGATCTTCCATCCAACCCTTCTTGTAGATGGACATCACACTGACAAGTCTCCAGTTGCCTGGAACCTCCCATATATGATGGAAGTATTTTGATGCTGGAACATTTTAGCAAGGGGCTAAAGAGACTTTTATAGTCTCTCTGACTTTGCTTTGGGAAATATTCATGGTACATCATCAGAGTCAAAATGTTCCCACGTTCCTGACAATCAGCTTTGTCTATGTGTTGCTGTATTCCCACTGAAGAAATTTAGACCTGCATCGACAGAGTTCCTATTCACAGAGCCCAGCAACATGTAGCAACAAATCCAAGCACACCTGAACGCTGGTACTCACAACAGCTTCTCATGGGGATTGTAAGTTTAAGGCCATAGGGAACACAAATTGCATCTATCTCAGCAGGTTTCCTTACACGTCCTTATGCTGGCATCAGCCCCATTGGCCTTTGCAGCACCCCTCAGCTAAGTTGATGCTTTGAAGCGCACGAATGGTTGCCAGTGCCCTCAGGGATCATGAGCTCCACCACTGCTCCTACCACAGAGTTCTGAGTGATTCTTTCTTTTAATAAATTATATACTATACTCCATCATTTCTGAAAGGTTTTTTTTGCCTTATATGGAACAATCAATGAGTCAATTCAAATGACATTACAAAATACATTTTGTAAGCTGTGGGTTTTCATGACAGCGAAATTATAACTCGTGGAGGCCAAGAGAATATATTAAGTTAGCTTTCACTCTGGTTAACATGACATATGATTTCTCATTTAAAAAAGGAAAAGAAAAGAAAAAGATAAATTACAGCAGGTTTGTAATTTAAACCCTCTCCATATTTTTCATTTTACATAATTTAATGCTTCTCCTTGAAAGCAATTTGAAGAGAAGAAGCTTCCTCACACAGGTACCTACACAAATCTCCTTCTAGCTCCAATTTGATTAATACAGCAACAATCACTCCACAGCAGTTTCTTCCCCTTTGTTTTCTTCTTCCCTTCTGTAAAAAGCTAGAATCACAGTATGTCACAACAAATAAACCATTTTTATTTGAGCCTTTCCTGAGTGAGGACAATATGCAGCATGCAAATCACTCCTCAGATTTCCTCTGTAGAAGAAAAAAAAATAAATCTTTGGTTGAAATAGCCATTTGTGCTCCCTCTGATACTATGTGGGAGTCTTGGACACTGGGTAAGTATTGGGGATTTTACTTACTTACGTTAAGTAAATGATAACTGAGTAAAAGTAAGATTTCACAGATATGGAGCGCATGCCCCTGGAATTGAAATGCCCTAGAAGGAAGAGCTGAGGAGCACATTTTTTCAGAATGTGCGTGAAGATCAGAGCATTCTGCAACCCTGTTGACCCAAGGAAAGGTGATGGGAACATCAAGCAGAGGAATGCAGCCCATGTCTCTGAGCAAGAGCTCTGTACAACCTTAGCACCAAGACATGGATCTTCACTAGCTTATTGCTGAAATTTTGTGGTTACATGTATTTTTTATTTTTTTTTTTTTGTGCCTGTGGTGTGCAGAGAAGAAGCCACTCATGGGAATCATTTAAGGATAATATGCCTCTCGCTCAGAAAAGAATAAAAAATTATTCCTCTATCATCATTTAGCAAATAGCTATGTAAAGAGGACTTCGTAGTATTCTTCTAAATTAGGGAGGAAATGATCTGTGAAACTGGGGCTTTTCCTTTCCCCACCTCCTTCAAAATTTGTTGGTGATTTTTTTAACAGAGTAGATAATAAAGTGGACGTTCTCACTGAAAAGTTTTTGCAGCCTGATTCTTTTCTTTTTTTCACAAGGGTTAGTTTGTGAAAAACTAAAAATGTATCTTTTTTATATTTTCACAGAAAAATATAGATGTTGCTTTCACCCAGCTGAGGCAACCGTATGGGTCCTCATTACCCAGAGAAACATACACACCCACATTGTCTTTCCCAGAGCTATTGAACTTCCTGATCCCTGCTGGTGAGCACTGCACAATAACCGTGTGCGTCTGGATTATGATTTTTATTCAGTGTGGTACGACTCACTGCAGTGCTGTGCTATGTTAATGAGTCTCACTAAATCCATTCTCAGGGGTCACGCTTGGCATAGGGCTGGATGCAGCTCAACTCACGTTGCTGAGGAGAGGTATGCACTGGCCCAGGCTCTCTACAGCGATGTTGCTGAGACATGGGTCTCTCTAGTATGGCCCATGCCTTTTGTGACAGGAGCTGAGTATCCCTTTTGGTCCACCTGATTTGACCCCTGTTCACTCTGTGACCATGGCATCTCAAAAACCCATCAGAAAGCAAGGTTTCAGAGATCTTGCTTGACATAAGGTGAGATGTACCTCAAATAATCTTGGTCACCTCAAGTGTCACAAGACTCTCTTGGGACATGAGCTGAGTATCTCATACGGTCCACCTGTATGGTCAAGACCCCTCTGGTCTGTAATTCTGGGACTAGAATACCTTAATTTCCGTGGGTAAAGTTGCTTTTGCTACTGGAAAACAAGTCCCATTTTTGAGATGTTCTCTCTTCACGGTGTGGCAGGTTATGTCTCCAGGGACGTAAAGAAAAATCACAAGCACTGCCACCTCACAAACCATGCTTTTGTTGCACCAAGCATATCAAGACATTTACACAGAACAAAGCACAAGAAATAGAAAAGACTTCAGAACACTGTATGATGTGCAGCTATTACATCCATTTGAGGGCAATTTTCTCCTGCTTTGAGTCATTACTATGGACGTCAGATGAAACAAGTTGCTGCAGTGCTGAAATTGACACAGCCTTTCTTCATCTTCTACACATTTAAGCGTGATTTTTTTAATTCATGCTTTAATTAGGGATGTTTTCAAGAAAACATCCCTAATCAAGAGGAGGTGTCACAGACGAAGTGCTGAGGAAGAGGAGGAGCAGCTGGCTCGCAGGCCAGAATACACACTGCAGCAAGCCAGCAGCCCAAGTTACTTGCTTCCTTCTAAGCTATGGTGATGTTTTTCACAAACCTGTGCCCAACACACTTGTTTTTGTGTTTTCTTTCTCTTTGTCAAATTTTATCAAAATTACACAGCAAGACTAGTTTTTAGGAGGAAAAAAGAGCAGGCTGCACAATTAATTTCAGGGAACAAAACAAAAAAAAAAGATTGTGAACGCTCAGTGAGCGTTCCCTTTTTTATTTTCTTTAATAGCAGTCAAAATAAGTCTGAAGAACATACTGGAACTTTTTTTCACTTTTTTATAGAGCTAATCAATCACTGTAGTTATTCAATACATTTCTGTATGGTGGTATTCATTAAGACTAAAGCCAAGGCACTTGATACTAGGGAAGAGAAGATACAAAGAGTCTTTAATAAGAGCATAATCCCCCAAAAGAGTTATTGAGCACTTCACTAAGCTTTGAAGAGCTCCTTGGTGAATAGTTCAGGCTCTCTTCACATCTTCTGATTTATGCATTGTGCAGCTTTCCTCCTTTGTGTTTCCACACAGATTCAGAACATAGAGTTTTAAACCGAATAGAAGAGCCAAAGTTCAGTGGCAGAAATGTGAGAAAAACAAGCTTACCATTCCTCCCCACCCAAATAAACCAAAACGTCAAAAATGTTTTCCTGTTTTCATGGAGAAAAGAGGAACTACTTGCCTTTTGGACAGGCTTAAAAAGCGATTGATTCACATTCCTTATCTTGAAATGAATTAAAAAGCTGCATTACGATTCAAGTGTTTAGAAATACCTGAAATTACTTATCTAAGAAACTTGAGTTTTTATAGCTAAGAGCTGGTCAAACTGCTGCAGGAGATTTGGGCTGAAAATATGAAAATTTTCTAAGAAACTGTGGTATTTTTCATGTAAAGGAAATCCAGGAAATGCATGAGGAGGACCACAACTGTAATTAAAAAAGTAAAAAAAGCTACCAAAAAAAAGCATTTTTCACAGAGGAGGAAAATAATTTGTAGATAAGGGAAGAATTCTTTGCCTTTTATTATTCTATACAAAATAGCGAAGGTAAAACTGATTTTGCTGGATGCTGAGTTTTCCTAACAATGCTATGACATGTTGCTGACATTCAGTAAAATAAATATAATTCTCTTTTAACATTTTCATCCTAGAATAATAAAGGATCCTTATTAGAACTCAGTGAAGCAAACATCCCTACTGGTAAATTAATTTATGATAAGTAATAGATTTCCATTTATTACTTTTGGTCCTTCCTTGCTTTAGATCATCTACTTGTGCTAATTGTGTGTGTCCGTGTGCTCTTTATATGCAGCACCTGCCGTTAACACTAAAACTGCTCTTCCACTGTTTCTGTTTAGGAGTTAATCCTGCAAAAAGGGTTTTATACAATGTTGCCTTGCTAAACTTCAATCTGTCATTTGTCCCTAATTATCTTTTTTACCAAATGCAAGGCTGAACTTGCAAGGTTCTCACTAAAGAAAAACTGAAAGGACATTTGCAGGAAAGTAAGTGACCAAAGCCTCAGAGAGTTTATTTAGCTTTTGGTTTAAGCACAGGAAGCATCCTTTGCCAATAGGGATTTTCCTGCTGATCTTCTGCCTCTGCCTGTCCCTCATACTTCTATGGATTTATGCAGATATCAAATCACCTCCCTGCACTTTGATGTGGGAGTGAGCAAGTCTAGTAGTAGCTGCTTGGTGCTCCTCAAAGCATGTCCACCGGAGCTATGCCTCACCTCCATCAGCTCAACCCACAGCAAAAGTACAAGAATCCTGGAGACAGATCCCAGGATCTGACACATTCTGTTTTCCTGAAGAAGGAGGAGATGGTTGTCCTCAATCTACACAGAAAAAAAATTGACAGCCTTTGTTTACATAACATAGAATCAATTATTAAAGCAGCTAACACAGATGATATTGGGTGCATACATCAGGCTGATAACCACTTGGGGCACACAAACAACATAAAATATATATTTAATGTAAGAATATTACTATTAAATATTAGTTCCCCCTGGTACATTACACCTGATCGCTCATATGCTTCATTTCCTAAAGAAAGTCCTAGACGAGAGTGTTTAAGACATGTGCTTCTCCTGATGCCACTTCTTTTCTAGAACAGCTTTCCCACTTCCAATCAGCTTCAAGTCTGCTGTAGTGGAGAATCAGGTGACCCTGAAGCCCATTTCCACTTCCATCTCTAACAGGCATGGCACCTATCTGTTCCTCAATCTCCTTGCGTGTAAAATCAGGTTTGCTGTAGCAGTCTTAAAGTGGCTTGAGAAATATTGATAAGATACTCTGCTTGAAAACCCTATTCAAAGCTGTCACTATTTGGCAATCAGCCTCAACACCAAGAAAGTGAAGGTATCATGTGGATATGTATCAGGTAAAGCATGTTTGCAAGTTCATATTCAGCTTGCAAGCACTCTGAACTCACCTCCACCCACTGCATTCTCAATTCAATAGAATCCCCTAGAATCCCCTGAAATCAATAGAATTCTTAACAAACAGGGATTTTGTCCTTCTCTGGTCAGCTTGACACCTTGAGTCCTAGCTGTCGCAAATCTCTTCTCTTTAAACATTTCACAAGGTAAGAAGTCAAAATAAAAGGCATGTCTCATGGCTTTGGCATGAGACATGCCAAAATGAGTCAAAATAAAAGGCATGTCTCATGGCATGTCTCTTTGGCTGACTCATTCAGAGTCAGCCAAAGCTGTCATGAAGCCTCTCAAACCATCAGTCCAGCTAGGAAGAGCTGGTAGAGCTCTACCACTTGACATATCCCTGGGCCAACTACTCATAACTAGGTATTGCTGGAAGAGACTATGTAAGAACAGTCACCTTGACTTGACCGGAGCCAGCAAGCTCCAAAGAGCTTTGAAAGGTTTGAAACCGAGGTTACAGCCCAGTTGAACTGACTGCAGTCCCCGTCCTTAGGAAACCTCCAATAACTGCTCTGTGAAAAATCCCAAGGTTTTGAAATACTTTTTCACACTATTGCCAGGAGAAGAAAAAAAAGACATATATAAGACAAAATTCAAGTGCTTGTGTACCTCAAGCATAGCAGAAATTACTACTAAGATGGCCATCAGACCAGAAGATCTCAAGAAACCTCTTGTTTTTTCCAAGATCTGCCAGTGCTATGAAGAAATACAGCCTTAGACCTTTGAATACCTACCCCTATCAGACGTTGTCTGCAAGAATCACTGAAAATAGTGCTTCTTTCCAAGGAAAGTCTTTGCTTGCACTGATGATCGTTGGTCTGGAGCAGTTCCCCTAACAGGAGAGTATTATGAGATTCTCTCACCAGGGAAATAGGCTGCAGGAAGATAACAGAGGTCTAGGAAAGGGCTTAGAGACCTAAACAAAGGTGGCCAGTATTTCAGCCAATCTGTTGTTCCTAGTCTTTTCTAATACAAAGGATTAGAGAGACGTGAAAATTAAAGCGGTGGGAGTCACAGTCAAAACAAGTAAAAGAATCTGACTCTACATGCAGCACATGGGAATGCAACAGCTATGGGAATTCCTCCTGCAATTATAGAGCAGTTAGAGTAGTTTCTGTCCTAACAATTTATTTGCAATGCTGTGATACTTCTTCTCATGGGACAACAGTGTTTCCCAGATGCATAGCAGGGGACTAGTACTAAGTCTATCAGCAATCCTAGTCTAATCAGATCAAACTAGGAGAGTCCAAGAAGGTATGGATAATATATGGATTGCTTTAGATGAAAGACATTTTAAAATATTCACTATATATATAAACATATGAATGGGAAGAATAAACTTTCTCAGATTACTAGACAGACAAGCCACAATGGGCTTAGAATATCCCATGGAGTGAGCTGAAAACAGTTAGAAGTTAATAGAGTACTAGGATATACATAGATTCTTCCCTGCTCTTACCTTTTCCTGGACACCCTTGTATGGTCACTGAAGGAAACAGCTTATCAGCCTGATCTTAAGCTGAAGCACCACAGCTCTTATCTCCTTACAATGGCTGCATTAGCCATTTCAAGAAAAATATTCCTACTGCCTTGATACAGCTCAAGAGTAACCTGTATTGTAGATCTTTAAGAATATTGTGAAGGAAGAAGGGCAGATAAGGCCTTCAAAACAACATTGCAGCACTATTTCCATGGTAACGGACATTTAGAAAGTCTCTGACTCTCTACAGTTATGTGGATTTCACTCTTATGAAATCCCAGATTGTCAACCTGACCTTTCTGACATAATAGCCAGCACACTGTGCATAGGATTAAACAGAATTAACGACACTGCCATCTACCCTGCAGAAGAGTTAATTGGGACGATGCTGCTGCCAGGAGGTCTGGCCTGCTAGAGAGAACCTCAGCTAGGGAAATGAAATAAGTAGCACCACAATGCAAAGAGCCGATCCACACCAGCAAGGCTGTTTTTTTTCCCCATGAACCACCCGTCCTGAGAGACACCATACTAAGAGCATATGAGACTATTTTCCTCTTTAAGACTCTCTAAATGCTCTTCCTTGTGTTTTTACTGGGTTGTCATCTTCAAACATGCTCACAAAGATGGGTTGTTCTTTGGCTCTAGGAAACATCCATTGACCAAATGAAATGGAAAATAAAAAATCAAACTTCCCAGGAGCCTTGAAAGTATACAGAAACTGGAACTGTTGGGCTCTTAGTTCCTTGTATTTGTATATGACTTCAAACATAGCAAGTAGTTGAGCAGAAACTCATCTATGCTGTGTCAAAGATTTAATTTTGAAAAGTGAGCAACATTTCCAGTCTTTCTTTTCCTTCTTTATCCATTCATCATTTCTCCAAACTCTCATGGAAAGGTCAGAGCATAAGAAAACTCTTACCTGGTTCAGAGAAAAGGACAGACATTAGAAGAACAGATGGGCCCCAGTTGTTAAAGCAATGCCCAAGGCTAAAATCTAGTCATGGTTACCTCTAATTGTTCTGAGGAGAAACTTATAGGTGAAAAAGTCCTTTTGGTTGACTTCATTTCTTCTCCAAACCTTTCCAAGTGAAAAGCTGGGAGTGAGATTTTCCATTTCTTAATTTGTTTAGGCATTTGGTTCCTATTCACATCAATTTCTATGCTGTCTCTCAACAAGTATATGTACATTTCTAGAGGTTTCTGTGCTTTATCCCTCATAAGATCCCAGATTGTCAAACTGACCTTTCCAACACAATAACAAGTACACAATGTGCATAGAATTAAGCAGAACTAATGACACTGTGATATACTCTGAAGAACAGTTAATCAGGACAAATATGTCAGTGTTTGGTCTGGAAGGCAGCATGCAGTTGGGGAAGGAAGATAAGAAATAGTATATTGATAGGAAAATACAACCTCAGTGATTGACTCCTGCCATGGTCAAGATGTGTCCCCAGCTCCATGTCTTAGAGACACCTACACAGACAGCAACCTGCCCCAGTCCTCTTTCATATCTGTGGAAAAAAAAGGGGGTCCAACATTCTCTACAAACATCCTGGACATGAGCAGCCCTGGACAAGAACACAACATGTGCAAGCCCACATGTTTAAGATTTTATTTAAAGGTGTCTCAGATAACAAAACGTCATGGTAGAGCAAAGGCATCCTCCAAGATGCAATCCAGAGACACCTCTTAGGAAGGAAAATAGGGCTCTCTGATGAGTCAATGCTGCAACTTCTGATAGCAGTGAAAAAACACCCAAGGTGTTTTCAGTCGTGCCTTTTTCCCACTGGTCAAGGTCCCTGACCTAGGACTGATATAGACAGTCCCCACATCTTGTGAGTTAAAAGACAGGATTTCTCCTTTTAAAACAGTACCCCTGCTCTGCCAGGGAATGGATGATGAGTGGTGGGTCTCATGGGTGCCTTAGAGCTTTAACAAATGGCAGTGATCTTCTCAGCAGTATAGCTTGTACAGGGTAAAAGGAGCACCCATAGAATGGAGCTGCTTGGGAAGCCACTAGAGTGACAGGTTTTTGTGCAGGGTGCAGGCTTCATTTAACCCTTCCTCCTCATTTCCACACAGCATGGAAGATTGATTGTACCTATTTGGCTAGAAAAGATAACAAGAGCAATTCTGGCTCTGCAGTTGAGCATGTAGGCCACCCAATAAGCTCCTGGCTTTTTAGCCTGTTCCTACAGAATCAGGTTCACTTAAGGCCATAGTCAGTGGTTAGGACAACTAGGTGGGAGAGGACGAACGCTTTCAGTTAAGGAAGTATTGGGATCTGTCTCCTAGGCAGCAGCTTGTCCGTGACCCCTCAAGCAGACGAGCAACAAGGCAAGCCCATTTCCTCTTCCAGCAACATGTTGAAGATACATGGCAAATGCTCATAGTGAAGCTGCTGTTGAAAGAGCTAAGTCCCAAGCTGATCACAGATCTGTCTGGTCTTACCAAAAGCACTAGGTACTTGTACCATCAGGAGTGGACTGTAGCTTTGCCAGAGCTGGGATACCGTTGAGCAGGACACTCTCAGATTTAGCCACCTGAATCTCATAGCCTTCAGGAAAGATAGTCATTTTGTCTGGATTTAAATGGCTTTAAAATTTTGTCTCCTTACACTTGTTAAGTGAGTAAAAGTCTGTCTTAAAAATGGCTGCCAAATTGTTGGTCATAGTATTGATAGACCTGCCTAACCTAACCAGAGTAAAATACATTTCAAGAGAAGAATCAGCAATGACTCTGAGATAACAAAAGCAAATAATGCCACATCTGCCTGTAAGCAATGACCAGTGCCGTTCACATTGCAACAGTCCCATCACTGTTTTTTTTATGGATCTCTAAGTATTGCAAAGGAATTTGGACAGTGATTTGTCCAAAGGAGGACAATTATCTTTGCATTACTGCCACTTTTGAATCATCCCTTTCTCCCTAATCCTGCATGTCAAACTGCTATCAGCAGTTGCTAAAAATCCTCTGTTTTGCCTTATAGTATTAATCAATATGGAGTGCAGAGCTGTTTGTGGAGAGCCGCTGAGGCAGGAACATAGTCATGTTCATGGAACCTTCTCTAAATAAGCACATCAGACCATCTGGTCTGCTGGTCATCAAGTAGGGCACCCAGGAGGACAACAGGAAAGGTCCAAATGACTGCTAGGCTATTGCTGACTGTTCTCTTAGCCCATCCTAGTGGGAGCTGGAGGACATAAAAAATCAGTTACAAAAGAATTGCATCCAGAAGTTGGGAAAGAGCTAATGAAGGGGAAAATCACTCTCTTCCGTACACAGACATTAGGATAGACTTTCCAACATTGAAATCATTCAACTCTTGTCCCTCAGCCTTGGCTCAGAAGCGCAAGTTTGTCTATACATACTGTGACATCTTGTGGAAAGTTAGCCTATTAACACAAATAGGTCCTGGCTTGCACCACATCTGAGCTCAAATGCTACACCTCTGCAACACTGTGCCATACTCACTCATCTCTTCAAATACAGGCAAAAGTTAACAGTCATTCCTGAGCCAATTCTTACTAAATATATTCTCTTGAGATAAGTGATTCAGTATCAATGGAGACTTTGCTGAAGGCACAGTCACTCTGTTTTAAACATCTTGCTTCAAAAACTTTGCTATAGTGAAGCTGGCAAACATATGCCAAGCTTAAATATATCAGTTCCAGAGCTTATTATGTTAGTAATGTGCTCAGTGTATGAACAAATACACACCCTTGGGCTCAGGAGACAATGGTTTGGTGGCAAAGTAGCAAGACTTACTCTAGATCTCAGTCATGCCCAAGAATGGTCTCTGGAGTGATGGAGATACTTCACCTTCCAAAGACCTCCATGCTGCATTTAGCATCCTGAAGTGCAGAGCCTGGCTGCGCTGATAGTCTTGACACAGTCTCTGTGTCAGTGTGTGAGCTCGCACCAGATACAGGGTTTAAAATCCATTGCAGCCTCCATGGCAGTCAGCAGCCCTCCCAAGAGGCAGTAGGTCAGATGTCACTGCTGTCTGTATCACTAGGAAAAGTCTGGAGGATGTCAGTTCCTTCTTGCAAAATTTCATACTTATCTGAAGGGCTTGGGTTCTGTAAGGAAAGCTTTAGAGTACACCTACATCAGTGCTTCAGCTCAGCTTAAAGCAGGCTTTCCAAGTCTCCCAGCTGTCCATAATGCTGCGCCTCCATCTCAAAGAACACCAAATGGATCTGTTCCAGATAAAACTTGAGTAGAAGAAGAGTTCTAGGAATGCAGGAGGAAAGTAATGAAGAAGTCTTCCAGGAACGTAGAATTAGCAGTAAGTACTGAAAGGCTTTCAGTCCCTAGGTCACACAAGCACCAGTCTAAAGCAATACCCTGAGATAAGGGTTAGCAGTAACTGTTTCATGTTATCACCTCATTCCCTTTGGACCTCATCAGTCATTCATGTAGACATTGTGAGTCCTGCATTGCCCAGTTCAGCTGTCCTGTCTTTCTCAGCCACCAGTTGCAAGTAGACGCCACTAGGAGGCAAAGGCTGAATGAAGAAGTATCGGAGGAGAGGAGAGGACATCATGCACTTTCCACTCATTCTCATCATAGAGTCTGATGAGAGTCTGATCCACATAGCTGTGGATCTGTTACTCTTTCTGCAGATTTACTTCCTTTTGTCCAGCTCAGAACCTGTTAAAGCTGCTAAGGAGAGTGGCCTCCATCCTTGGGAGTCACATTCTGCTGCGCTTGCCTATAAGCACACGTCAGCACAAAACCAGTGAACATGAGAAAAACTGAGGAGTACATGGATCAGACCAGTCTACAAGCACCAGCACAGGAAGTAGGACCAACATGAGCGAGATCCCAATCTATCTTTCAACTCTGTGTTGCTTAAAGGAGGGAAAAGTGTTCTTCTTGATCTAATGTGGTCCATCTGATGGAACACAAAGATGAGACAAAGGAGAGGACATCTCCTGCAGCAGATTTCACCTACATACATACCCTGAAAGAGGAATATACCTCAAGCTCCCTTTGCCCAGCTGAAGGTTGACTACTCTAACTGCAAGTATTCAAGGTATGACTAGCATTTCATTCTCTACGGCAATTACAGAAGAACTTGATGACTGCAATGCTGTTGAAACTGCTGGAGTGCCTCTCTTGGTTTTGATTAATCAGTATTTTTGATTTCAAATCTATTTCCGGTAGCACATCTTAAAAATACTGTTCTAAAATGACAAAAAAAAAAAATCTGAGATTGCTGGGGAGCTGAAGGCTCAAGGAAAATATTTGTGGTGATTCAAATGATTATTCCAGGCCTCTGAAAAGTAGATAAGGTGATTTTGAGCCAGACAAGCTCTAAATTAGCCTTGAGTAAAAATTCACCCTGGTTGTAATTTAAGATCACCATAGCAACACAATTACTCTTGCCAAGCATGTGACATTATAAAATTGCTGCAGACTTCACCAAAAAAAAAAAAAAAGTAAAAGCCTCTTGTCTCCCCATTTTTTATAGGTTTGGATTTGCATTAAGCAAGTGACAGCAGGTTGTTTGGGATTGGGACTTTGTTCTGCGTTTAATGAAAGCTGCAGGAGCCAGGCATCAGTCAAAAATCACAGAAGTCTCTCTTAGAGAAGAGATATGGTGGGAAGGGGGTGAAAGGAGAGGGGCAGTGAGACTACGCTGGTTAATCGCCTAGTGCTAGGAAAGAGGCATGAGAAGGCAAATGCTTCCCCAAAAGCTGGCAGACATTGGCATGCAGGAGGGCGGTACGAGCTGCACTGGGGCTGCACAGGAGCCGAAGCTGCACAGTTCTGAGCTCTGTAGCACTCCCCACCACAACAAGGATGGCTGTTATGGACTACATTTGTCCATCCACACAACCAGAACAGCCTATCCCAGGCCCTGAGGAGACAGGGCATGTCCCGGCAAGGATCCCCTCACCACCACACAAAACCAAGTCCTCAGCACCCTGCAGGACTGAGAGCAGTGGTGCCATGGGATCCTCCTGGCTGTGTATGTAGAAGATGGCTCTGCTCCTGGAGGCAGTATGGGATTTGCCCATCACGGATGGCATAGTAGGGACGTGCACCGAGTTCTCTGTACTCAGCACATGAGACAGAGCCAGCATACAGGTACAGTGCAGATCTCACGGTCCTCTGTGAATGAGTGATGATCGGCAGTGCCATGCTCTGTGTCCAGAAGGGTAAAGGAGCTAGACAGCCTGGCAATTTCGACACATGCCCTGTGAAATGCTACCAAGGTCCTCAGCTCTGAAGGAGCTCATTCCTCAGCTCATTTCTCCCTGTGGTTTGTGCACAGGCAGGCTCCCAGGGAAGGGGTTACGAGCAGTTCAACTGTGCTCTAACTCCTTCTGACAGTGGTGGAGCTTTGCTAGCCTCGGTGGGGACACTGCTGGGAAGATCCCATACAGGAGCAGGCAGTGCTGACAGCATGTTGAAAGCTGTACCCTTAATGAGGCTGGCGTGCTCAGCTTCCTTGCACGGAAATTTTATTGGCTTTGCATAACAGTTTCTGTTGCCGCCTTGCTAAGCCTGCACTAAGCATATCCACCTAGGTCCCTGCCAAAGCCAGGGATAACCCTGGACCACTTCATTCACCAGCAACAAAAAGCAGAGTGCTCAGCCAGCAGAAATGCACCAGGCTTATGCATGGCTCTGCTTAGGATATCGGAGTGCGGCAGAAGCACATATTGGTATATCCAGAGATGACAGGGAGAAAAGACAGGAGGGTCATTGTCTGACAGTTACTAAATAGAAGGAAAGCTGTCAAAATCATTTTGTACCCTGTACCTCCTGTGAGGCAGTTCCTGCTGCACCACAGACAGAGTGTGCTGCAAATAAGATGTTCTGCAGATTGCTGGAGCAGAGGCAGTGCTGCAAAACTGGAGAAGAAAGAGCATTTTTGAGTACAAAAGCCTTCAACAGTGCATTGAACTTCATTTCTTACAAAATCACATACATGCATATATATTTATCTATGTAAGTATGTATAGATACATGTGTATCTATCTTTATAGGTACATCTTAAGTTGAGAGGGATTAGTGGGTATCAAAACAATATTTCCTGCTCTGGATAACATGAGCTCCTGGGCAACCTCTGCCTTTCGTCTTGAGCAGGTAAACATATATTTTACTGTGAAACTGCCGCAAATGCACTACCAGCAACTTGCATCATATTCCATGTATCTGCAGAGTGATGCACGAGAGCAAAGATGCTTTGCATTTTTCCAGTGTTCAGCTCTATTTACAAAGAAGAAACCTGTTCCTCGTGGAGTCTCCATTCTGGCACTGCAAGCTAGAAGACAACTGTGTCCATCCAAGCTCACATCTTTACCCGAACAGCCTCAGTGATTTTCTGCCCACTCTTCTGATGATAGGCTAAGATGGACATGAGGAACAAATTCTCTGCTGGCCTCATATCTTTGATTGCTAGGAAGCTGCCTGTCAAGCAAGCACAGCAGGTCTTACTGTGCAAAGCAGAGCAGATATGTGTACTGGTGTATGCTAGTCAGAACGTAGAGCGAAAACAAGCTGCTCCTTCATTTTCTCATGCTACACATAAGTACGGGAAAATAGAGATACTTACAGCTACCATGGGGAATGAACCATGCTACATCAATGTGGTTCCAGTACTCCTCTCTCTGTTTTCGCAGAGATACAAATGATCCGCATAGAAAAGTGATGGGATACCACCTATGTGCAGCACAATCTCACATCACCCCAGCATTCCAGAGCCACTAAAGCAGGTAGATGCAGGCACTGTGGTTCATAACTCTACCATTCTACTTGAGGAATACTTGTCTATTTCTAGGCATGCTTCTCCTGGAGACCTCAGAGCACCCTGAGGATTTTCAAGGACCCATTGCAAGCTAAAGTAGAATTAGAAAAGTCCTGCTGATTAAGGCTAATATAAGTTGCATTAACTGTTTCCTTAGAGTGGTTAGTGCAGCTCTGACACTTGACATGATACACATCTGATAGCACTGACTGAGAAGGCTCATGGGAGATCTTCTGGCAAGATATTCAATAAGGACCAATAAACTTCACAGAAAACAGCACGAATCCATGGATATGACAGGAATTGCCCCAGGCAATCTTTGATAATCCTTTTGATAGTAGGTCTGTCTGGTTCCTTGTACTCCTATGAATGTCTTTTTTTTCCCACCTGGAGAGAGGGAAAAAAAAGGTTTTACTAAAGAAACTTCAAACTGTGTTCCTTTTAACTTGAACATCTTTATTGCATTATTTGTAGTTTGTAATCAGCTACAAAGCAACTCAGGTGGCTTCACATCGTCCCTTTACAGATACCAACGTTTCTATAGTTATTCCAGTGATAACAGCTGCTTTTGTGTAGTGAGAGACTCAGAGACTCAGAAATGTCCCATCTTCAACTATTTCACATCAGATCAGGAACCTCTGTCCAAAACAAACACTTTCTGAACCCTTCATAGTCAAAAATCCAACGCCTAGCATGGGAACTCCTTTCTTGCCCTGAATATGCACTTCTTGTCGTAAGAAATACGCTGAGAAGTCTCTTTCCCACATCTCTCCAAAGAAAGAGGGAGTAGTTGATGTCACAGAAGAAAATACAGAAAGCGTAGGACACTGTTGCTTCTACAAATGCCCTTCTTTTCTATCCATTAATAAAAGCATGGAACTGTGTTGTCCTGGACAGCACACTTGTCATGCAGACACAAATAGTTGTCTTAGACAAATATTTTTGGCCCCTCCAAGAAGCCTCGCACAACAAGAGTCCGGAATCTTGAAGAATATACAGAAATAGAGGCAACACAGATGAAATAGTCCAGACTCATCCCTCTCAGTATTATGCATATCATGCACAAGATCTGTAAGAAAATAATTTATAAATGCCTATTTTGTTCTGCACCAATTTGTGCGTGCTGAATCATTGCTACATATGCATTTGTTGTAGCTGAGAATATTACTTCTTCAAATGTAGTCCAGGATATTACTTCTTTTGGTTGAGGATATTAATTCTGATTTTTTTACATCAGAAAACTTGGATTTTTAATAACAATGTTATTGTCTGTCTCCTTTCATCTGCATTCCTCTCTCTTCCTCAAGGAGAGAAGATAATCATCAGACATCCAGTGAGGAATTTATACTCCAGAAGGGGAAGCTTTCTATGTCAGACTGTTTTGTTTTGTTTCTCCTCTCTGTTGACAAAGAGTTGCCCCAACTTGTGAGCATGCTCAGCCACTCCATAGATAGATCTCAGTGAAGAATAATTGTAAGACTACAAATTCATGTACAGCTTTGCCTAAACAGAGACTATCTGGAAATGCATGTCAATGTGCGGAGAAGATTGGCCAATTATGGAGGCTGTGCAGCAAAAGAGATGTGGTACACGCTGGAAAGACAGCTCCTGATTAAAAGCTTAATATCTATCTCCATTCTGTCACAAATATCCAAGTCTGAGAAGACATCTTTCGTCCAGTGCTTACTATAGATGTTGAACACAGGGTAGTTTTTGTCATGGAATTATGTACCAGTATGTATGTTTGGTCACCTCAACAATTTCCCCCAAGTGCTGAAATATACAGTTTTTCCTTCTTTTCTTGTTAAATGTGTGCTTTTTTGTGATAAACTACTCTCTAGAATAATGACTCAGAATTCTGATGACACAAGGCCGATACATTTTCGAACTCTGTTAACCATTCTTCTTATTCCAGCCACAACTCTATTAGCAAAAGAGGTCGCTTGTTGTTCTGCAGATAACAGAAATGAGGTATACTAATCTTCAGTAGAATAATACTGGTTTCATTGTCACCTTGAATCATTATTAATATCTTTCTCATATGCATGATGTAATGTTTGTTCCAAAGATAGACAGATCCAAATGCAATAAAAATGAAGACACAAGGAAAGTAATCCTAAATGACGACTGCTTTTAATATCTAATATTTTTTTTTCTTTGAGGCAGGCAGAAACCATCAGTGATATATTTCCCGTTAATTTCATAATGCATTACTTTCAGAGCCATGTGAACACTGATGACTGCTTAAAGCATTAATCAAGCTCCCAGCTACTAGCTTTGTCATTGCAGCAAAAATTGTCACCAGCTGCTAATGCCTGAGGGTTTGCAGGGAAGGGGAGATATGACCTATTGGCTTACAACATCCAGAGAGAAGTTGTCTACTGTCTGGACAGGGAAAGAATAAAGCTGATGGAGCAGCTCCCACGGGCAGACTAATCAAAACTTAATTTACAGTTCTTGCTGTGCCAGGGCTTACAGCATTTCTGCTATGCCAGCTGGGCTACAGTACTTGGAGAACAATGATGCCTGTGATCCATCTGGGAAAAGTCTGGGCAGTATGTAATTAGGCCAATTGCTGGATGTTGTTACAAACAGTTTTAGGGTGTACAATAGGGGTAAGCAAAGGGAAGAAAGGGAAGTGAAAAACAGGCTGTAGGACATCTCCTTTTGAAAAAGTGTTCTTGCATTCCTTATGGTACTCTGGCTGAGCAGGAGGAACTGCTAAGGAATAGCTAGCAGAGAGCTGAACAGGGCAGATCAGATTGCTGCAGAAGTGCTTTGAACTCTTTTGGAGATAAAAACAGTTTGAGTAAAATGGAATCTTTCCCATTTCACTGGATCACAGAATGTCTCAGGTCAGAAGGGACCTCTAGAGATCACCCATTCTAAGCCCCTGCTCAAGCAGGAACATCTAAATTTATTGCTATCTAAGCCCCAAGCCTACTAGACAATGATGAAAATCCCACAGCTTCACAAGCAAAACAAAGGATGGCAGATGGCAAATAAATCATCTCTGCTCATGGATCCTTAACATATTGAATTATCCTAAGGAAAGGTTTTGTTGTTGTTGGATTTGATTGTCACTACCTGACATTGGTGGGAACAAGGACTGAAATACTTTGCTTGCAGTAGAGTCATACCATAATGAAAGAGTGAAAACTCTACAAGGAAAATGAGCTTGCACACATGAATTCACCCCCACACACACCTGCAAGTGCACTGAAATCTCCCTGAGAACAAAGCTCAGTTTTCAGTTCACTGCTGTGCGCAGCCAATCTGCCTAGCCACGACCTCTAACAAGGTGCTTTAATATTCACATGAAAAAATGACCTGATCCAGGAAATTTGTGTCCCTGGTTGAGCAGGGGATTTGGACTAGAGGATCTCTAGAGATCTCTTCTAACCTCAACCATTCTGTGATTCTCTGATTCTGCAAAATTTGGAGCCGTTCGCTATCGTCTGAATTAGCTTCACAGTGCAACTGATGTTGGTCCCACATACATGTGTTCCATCTCTAAAAATAGCCCAGCTTACATCACATTTTTCACTAATACGTCCTCAGAAAACCTCCCTCTAGTGATAGTGTTTTAATAAACATGAGTAACTTTTGCTCTTCTCATGGGTGGACATCCAGGCAGGCAGTGTGCAGTTTGTTTGACCTAAAGTGTTAGGAAGGAGAGCAAAATGTTCCCAGGATTCATTCTAGCCAGATGCTCAATTGTCCCTCTGGACAGGGTGCTGCTTGTTTTCTGGAAGAGTGTGGATTATCATTCAGCATAAACCAGTATTTCTCTGGTAGAGCTTCTTTCATTTGAGGTCTTATACTGAGGCCCATCTCAAACTCCTCCTGCTGTCTACTTGCAAGCAAAAGAGCCATCTTTTCCATGCCAACATGTTCCCAAAATCTTACCCAAAGCCCTGAACGCTGCTCTGGGGTACTGAACTTTGTGGAAACTGTTTTGAGTCCCATCTCCAAGAATCATCTCACGGGAAAGCAGAAATTGATTCTTTGTCCAGTTACCTTGAAATCATTTGCAAAAACATAGAATGGCTTATGAGAATGGATGACTTTATCTATTGCATGTTAGGTTTTAGTAACAGGGTTAGTCAGTTTACAGATCCCTGTGTATGAGTAGTAAGAAAGCTATGTTTTCATTGGCCTCCACCATATATAAACACCAAGAAACCTTTCTTTCATACACCCATCATACTGCTCACACAGCCATGGCTGGGCTCTATCTGGCATGTCAAATAGGTTGCAGATTAGGAACAAGGTGCATACCTGTATGTGGCTTGGACACAAATATAAGTTTAAGGGGAGAAGAACAGAAACTCCTTGTACAAATCTAGGCAACATCCAACTTCTGTGTCAAAACCACAGGAAAGGGAAATGGATGAAGAACTGTTACTGCATGATTAGTGTAGCGCTAACTAACTCAATCATGCTGTGGAAGGGGTGACACAAAGAATGTGATTTTTTTTTCCACTGTCCTTGGAGGCCTAGAGGTGCAGAGGCATGGACAACCAGCAGTAGGAGCTGTTCTAATGAGACCTGACAAAGTAGTGTGCTTTTTTGAACACGTGTCAGCAAGCAGACGCAATGACCCCTCCTCAACAGCACATCTCTGAATGGCCATGGCTGGCAGCTCTTGGAGACTATTCATTTCCAAACAAACATGACTCACAGCCTCCGAGAGACCTGCAATCAGGCAACACATGTTAATATTTCATGAGACAGTGGGAAACATGGAGCAGGAAGAACACAAAGCTGGGAGCCTCGATCGTAGCATGCTGAGCATCTGGCATGCCAGAGCACTAGCAAGTACTCCTGGGGACCACTGAGAATAACCTGCACTGACTTCCTTAATATGTGACAAGCTCTGAGTGCCTATCTCAAAATAACTCCTGAAGCATCAGTGAAAAAAGCACGAAGAAAGGCTAAGGTGGGGGGGAAGTGAGCCTGTGAACACAGAGCTCTCGGTCTGCAGGTCAGAGAGGCACCAATGAGGCTCTGGATTTGGCAACAGCTGTGAAGGGCACCATTGACAGTGATAGACATTGATGTACTGTCTTTTTTGTTTAAAAACAAAATCCTGTGCATTTGCCCTAATTGGGAAGATGTGGTGATAGTCCTGGAGTGAACTCCAGGTCTTTGGGACCAAGGAGACGGTCAGATGTATGCCACATCCCGCTGAGATCAAGAGAGAGGAGAGAGTGCAAGCAAGCAGAAATACTCAGTCTTGCATTGCAATCACCCATTTCTCTGCTTTCAGTGATAAGGAAAATGCCCACTTTGTCTCTAGTTAATATTTATGCAATGTGCTGAAGTGTAAAATCTCCAATATCAAGATATACTTGGCTCTTTGGCTCCTGTGGCCAGTGGCCTGCATGCCATAGCAGGTCAATACAGTGACAAGCATGTTTTAAAAAAATGGATTTGTGTTTCTTAAATTACAAACCGATTTTCAATTTCAGACATGCTTTAAAGGAGCTCCTCTGAATCCACTGAAATCTGAGAATCAGAGGGTCTCTGCACTAGTTAGTATACAAAGCTCTCCGCATAGCAGTGAGAGACAAGGTTTTCGAAAAGGAAATGTCTTTATCCTTTCAGAAAAGAAAAAATGTAGGACACAGTCTTTAAAATATAGTTTTTTCCCTAACTTGTGGAAGTCTGTCCACCTAGTGAAGGCTCTATCCTCTCTTGCGGCCTGCAGTGCACTGGGTGTTGGCCAATATAGGGCCATGGAGTGAATTAACACAAAGGTACACAACAGTACTTGGCAATGATGTAATTGCACTCTGACTTTTATTCCAAAATCTTGGCAGGAATTAGTCTAAAAAACAGCTTTACCTTGGAGACAAATGAATAGTACAAACTGCAGCCTCATGGCTACAGGAGATCCAGAGAAACATTAGATTATGCAACATATGCCTTACAAAACCTATTCAAAGTCCCACTGCTCTCCAATAGCAGAAAAAGCCTTCCCCAATGTCAGATATGGTGGCAGTTTGGACCTTAAGACCATTAGCCACATGTATTAACAAGTAGGCCTCTATCTTTAGATCACCTGCAGGATAGGCAGGGTAGCGTGGAACTGAAAACAAAATATATCAGTAAACCATACAAGCAGAAATAAATCCTTCCTAACCCCCACAGAAAGACCACTAAGATTTTCTCTACTGCAGTCTCCAGGTGCATGGTAATTGTTGGTGCAGAGAAGTCTAAATGATTGGTACATGCTGATCCAGAATATTCCTCCACTGTCCCACTCTGCCCTTCCTTTCCTGAAAACTGCAGCCCATCATTCTTCCCTATGGACCCAGGAAACTACAGGCCAGTCAGCCTTACCTACATCCCTGGGAAGGTAGAAGGAATAACAGCTCATCCTGGATGTTTTATCTAAGTATCTGGAGGACAAGTAGGAGATAAAGAGTAGTCAGCATGAATTCATCAAGGGACAATTATCCTTAGACTGATAGCCTTCTATGATGGGATGACTGGCTGGGTAGATGAGGAGAAAGCAGTGGATGTTGTCCACTTTGATTTCAGCAAGGCATGCAGCTCTGTCTCCCTTGAAATCCTCATAGTCAAGCTCAAAAAGAAGAAGTTAGGTGAGTGGGCAGCAGCGTGGATTGAGAACTGGTTGAATGGCAGAGCTTGGAGGAATGCAGAGATCTCAGAAATCTAGTAAGCAATGGGATGCGTATTGCCCAAATGAAAAAAAAAAAGTATCTGGAGCCATTAGTTATTTAGTTATTACTCAACGGTCATTTATTATCAACAAGCATAAACTTATTGATCATATATTCACAATGTAAATGGCAGAAGGAAGGTAGGACAAGACTTTACCTGTCGGACTTCCTATAGTACAATTTTCATTACCTTTACTATCTTCATGCAAAAAAAAAGTAGTTAATCCCATCAAATGACAATGCAAACAGGTTCAGAATATATAAGCACAGGCCTCTTTTTCAGAAAGGTATATTTTACATATAAAAATCTATAAGCATTCCCATTAGTAGTATCCTAACAAAAACAAACCCTAGTATTGATACCATCACTGAAAGAACAGCACTGTTTTCTCATGAAAGGTATTCTTCTAATCAAGAAGAATTAAGATTCCTTGATTTCCAGCAGAACATTAAAGAAATATCTCTTTGAAAATAGTTGCAAATGAGTAGGAAGTAGGTGGACAGGACGTCCTTGGAATAAACCGATAGAGTCCATAGGTGCCAAGAAAGAGATTTCTACCTTAATTGGAAGACAAAAATAGCAAACCAGTCAAGAAGAGAATTTCAAGGACACATCAATACTGAGTCTGAATTTTTAGGCTGAACTGATGTTTTGACACACTTAAAAGCTTACCGTTGCGAAACCAACTGGATAGCCTCAGGGGCAGCTAAGAAGCATATGGGACTTTACCCTTCCATAGTTTTCTTGCTTTGGTGACTCAGTAGCGAACACCAAACCAGCCTACCTGTGTAAAAGCCTTGCCTGGAGCGGTAATCACAGAAGATGGTGACCTAGGAATCAGCTCTTCTGCTTTGTTTGTTTGCAGGTGCTTACTGACTCTGCTTTGAAAAAGCAGCCCTAGGGGCCAGGCAAAGTTGCATCTCCTTTCCTGACTCTTCACTGCAGCCACCTGCTTGCACAGATAAACTGATGGAAGAGAAAACTAGACCTTGGAGACCTTCTCAAAGTCAGCCAACACAGTTAGGATTTCTATCATACTAATACCTGTGTTTTGGCTTCTCTGATGTCACCCAATTCTTCTGTTTTCCTTTGCAAAATCATGCCTGGGATTTTTGGGCACTTCTCCACAGTTTTCTGTCATGAAAAAAGTCAGTTTCTAGCAAAAATATATATAAAAAAAAGCAACAAAAAACCTCTGTCATTTTCACACAAATCTCTCCCTGGAAGGATTTTTATCTGAGACTGTCCATCAGTGTGAGCACAGTGATGGCAGGAAAGAGGATGTACCCAAAAAATTACAGCACTTTGATCACCAGACACTGCAGGAGACTCTCACCTGTCCTGGAAAACAGGTGTGCTTTACGTGGCAAACTGGCCAGAGCTTCAGAAGGAGTGGTTTTTGCACACATTAGCTCCAACAATGATGAGTTTCTTTTTATTTGTCAGAGATGAAGGTCCAAGCTGGACTTCTGCTGAGGTCAAGACAGACACTAAGAAGAAAACATTAAAAAGGGTGGGTCACGATGGTCCCTTCGCTTACTCTGCTCTCCAGCATCTTGTCCCTGGCTCTGGCACCTATTATCTGTAACCTGTTGTGCTTACACATTAAATCTTGAACAGCAAAAAATAAACAAACAGATAGATAGATAGATAGATAGATAGATAGATAGATAGATAGATAGATAGATAGATAGATAGACAAAGCTGCAGTGTCTGTATAGATTTGGTCCCACATCATACAAGCATTGCATATTAGCTTCCTTCTTTACCTGATAAATCATAGAATCTTCAAAGTTGGAAGGGACCTCTAGAGATCATCCAGTCCAGCCTTCCCGCTCCAGCAGGCACCTAGAGCAGGTGGCACAGGGCGGCATCCAGGCGGGTTTGGAGACCTGCAGAGAAGG
>JAUBOD010000266.1:93643-106883 GCA_032353885.1 Nothura maculosa | reverse complement strand
GCTGCTAATGTGATTCACCCCCCCCCCCTTCCCGTACAGAAAAAAAAAAACAGCTATTTTACTTTAAGGCTGGCCCGCTGGCAGCAGCTGAGTGGTCCAGAGGAGGGAGGTGGCGAAACATTCAAGTTTACGGACACTTTGCAAATTGCAGAACTTGCGGCAGTGGTTCACTGCTTTCATATGTTTTCACAAGCAACTGATATTATTTCTGATTCAGCATATGTTGCATGACTGGTTAACTGACTAGAAGGAGCCTATTTGAATCATCACCATGCTCCTTACTTTATAACACATACCAGGTCTCAGACAACGTTGCCTGCTCCTCTGTGGAAGGCAATGGGCATGCTCACAGCCTCACCAGGGTGACCACCTTTCCAGATACATTCCAGCAGGTATGGTTGTCTCACACCTTCTTCTACCAGAGTGCCCACACTTTGCACCAGATGGTCCGTATCACAACTGGTGAGACATGGCAAAATTATCCAGGTCTGTCCAGACTGTCAATATCACCTGCCATGGAGGTAAAACCCTCATATTGAGAGCAGAGACCGCCATCGCTGAGCACACATGTGCACACCGGGGAAAGTTGTATAATGATAAAGGCAGAGCTTTGCTCGCCCTCTGATTGCCTCCTGACACATACTGGCCCTATGTGGCAGGATGCACCAGATTTAAAAATGATTGTGGATCTGAGGCGGAGAGACTCCAACCGAGACCCACGTTGTCTCTGTGGGGACACTCACAAGCTTGGAGCCTGTCAGTCACCTCTCATCTATCAGGGGGAATGGTTGGTCTCACTACCCTACTGGACATCTGCCTCCTTAGTTTATAACTGAAGGAGAACATGTGGTTCACCTTAGCTTCTGTGACCAGGCGGGAACACAGCTGCCTCAGTGCAGCCACCTCTTTACATGCTTGGAATCAATCTGCTGTGTGGCAGGGAAATGCCACGCAGAGGCTGCCGAACACCTCAAGAATGAATCCACCATAAGATAGGAGTAGCAATGCCTCAGAAGACCAAGAAAATGCTTTTCCCTTGAAGAAGGGAGATCTCCAAATTGCACAACCCCTTAATGGCTTCCAGACTGACAAAGGCATATGTTAGCATATGCAAACTGGGCCACTCTTTCTCCTCCACAGTCATGTCTTGCTTTCACCTTCTCAGTAAGATTCAGCCTATTAAAACAGATCCAAAGGGGATATACAGGAAAGCAGAGACCCTTAAGGAGGTAAGAACTTAGTCCACATTTCTGCACTAACCTGACAGAAATCCCATTCTTGCTTCTCACACTGATCTTTTGTATTTACATGTAGGAAATACTTTCTTTAGAAAACTAAATACAGAAGGCAGTGGGGAACACAAGAAAAAAAATACTTGTGAAAGAAAAACTGAAAATTGAAAAGAAAAAAAAAGAAAGAAAAGAAAGAAAAAGTGAATTTGTCTGCACAGTGTAGACACATCTAGCAAAAGTAACTTGGTTACATTCAAAAAATAAAAATGAACAAAATATTCGTTGTGCTAAAGCTGTGTTCCAATGGAGAAATTCTGGCCTTTTTTAACAGCTTGAAGACGTGCGTCAGCAAACAGCACCCAAAGCTGAGCAACTGTGATCAAAGCACTTATCTTTCAGCTTCCCTTCAAGGGTGATAAATTACATAAATAAGAGGGAGGTATTAGTCATGGCTAAATTATATAAATTGTTGTGGGATTCCCCCTTCCAGGACACAGGGAGTAATTTCTCTTAATCCGAAGAGCCTGCAAAAATTGGTAACAACAGGTGGGAAGGTGTAATACTTGCTCTTTACTGGTTCTCCGTTGTCACTTTACTAAGTGGTATAAAAGTCTCCCAAACCAATGCTCCCTCTACCTCTCCATCTAGTAAAGACCTGAAACTAAAATCATTCCACATCTGAAAAGATACAGAATCTAG
Source organism: Nothura maculosa (assembly GCA_032353885.1). Taxonomy (NCBI): domain Eukaryota; kingdom Metazoa; phylum Chordata; class Aves; order Tinamiformes; family Tinamidae; genus Nothura; species Nothura maculosa. Next base: position 104,952 of record JAUBOD010000266.1, on the reverse strand, counting down.
TCTTGGGTTTTTTTGTGCAATTCCCTTTTTCCACCCATTTAGACTCAGTTCTATTGTATCCCTTTACTATGGTTTGTGCTATGACCACAAAATTGTTTGGGACATTCTCATAGGCGTTCATCATGCCTCTCCTTGGCACCAGAAATCTAATTATGGTAATCCGCTCATAACCTGCTGCATTGGCCACTGTTAAAGGGGCAGAGATAGATTTGATGGTTCGTTTTCTGCTGGTGGAGAGGAAAGCTCCCATTCAACACTGCCAGTTCTATTCCTGTATTTCTGGCCTTACTTCAAGATCACTGGAAATTCAGGCTAGTAAGGAGATACTGCGACAGCATCTCTGTCGTCTACCTGCTTGGCTGCAGAGCAAGGTCTGTTCTGCTTTGCTGGCTCCAGACAACGTTGGGGAGAAACCAGTTCCCGCCTCACTGCAGCCAATGGTGTCATTTCCATGACGAAGCACAGAGACTAGCACCCCACAGGAGGCAGACACAAAGGGGTCGCCTAGAAAAAGCAGGAGTCAGTGGCTCCAGGTAGCAAGTTCACAAAGAAGAACTAAAAGGTCTAAGAGTTTAAATCCATTAAGATTTCTTGTAGCTACTCTGTCTGCTCTGAAAACAGCATGAATGCCCTCAAAATAAAAGGGCATCTTAAGTGAAGGAGGCATAGCAACTTCCATGCCACGGAATGAAAAACATGGAAATTGTTCACAGTATTCCCACACTGCAGGGCAAAAAATTGACTCCAGCTGCATCTCTGGTAAGGCAGAGCTCCTCTCCCTGCTGCAGATTCAGGCATTTTCACTGTGTCCTGAGGGACTGCTTTCTAACAGATGGCTCTTGTTTAGTTACCATGCAGATGCATTTGTGCATGGAAGAAAGAGCAACAGGAAAGCATTTCCCATATTAAAAATCAGTATCACTCAGCGAGCTGAAAGAATTCGCTTTTCCAATATAGAAAAATAATCTGAAAAAACATCAAATCTCAGAAAACATTTAGGGGCATCTATGTATTTATGTTGTATGTGTGCACATTTCTGTGCAGATACCTGCATAAATCACTACATACACACTTTTCTTTTGTATTCATTTACATAGGAGGGTAGCAAAATCCTATTTCAGATATTTTATTTTTACAAGAGCTTTTACAAAAGCTCTCATTCTTTCTGTATGCATTGCAGGTCTGGGCAGAAAACTGAAGAGGTCTCCAAAGAGCAGCCTTGTGCAAGCCAGAGCTTTCCATTCCCTCTTTTGGCTTTGCATCCACATACATAAGAAGACCAGAGTCTAGACACAAAAGGCATCCAAAGAATGGTTGCTAAGACTTCTGGGATGCATTTTGGTTAACTGCTCCCTGGTCCTTCAGGTAACTGTGGAATAGGTCCAGGCATGGAAATGCTTCACAGTAGGCCTAGGAATGGCTGGGAAAGGTAGGAGCCTTGTGTGCCCTGCCACATCCCCTGTGCTCAACCAAACTCTGGCCTATCAGACCATTCATGCCTGCTATCGTCTTTAGGATCTGGTTGAGTGAGTAAAACTCCAGCCCAAGATCATGCCATGAGACTCCAAAGGGTTGGAGAAGTGCTCTATACTGGTGGTGAGAAATTGGCTCTGGTTGTGGACAGCACATTTTCTCCTTACCTATCCATGTCTACATAAGAAGCCATGGAACATAAGGGTCCCTGGCAATCCATAGTGTTTCCTCTCTCCCTGAACAAACCAGATTCAGGGAAACTCCAAAGAGCTAATCTCAATTAATTTCATCGTGAAGGGGGTTGAAAACAGTAGCAGGTTGTCCAGAGAGGTTATAGGGTGTTTGTCCTTACAGATACTCAAAGCCTAGTTGGATATAGTCCTGAGCACTGCTTAAGGTGAACCTTTTCAAACAGGATATTGGGCCAGGTGATCTCCAAAGGATCTTCTAACCACAATTGTTCTGTCATTCCGTGCTTCTCATTACTGTTAGTTGACCTGAATTAAGAAGACTGATAAATAAGGTTGCAGAATATGCCAGAAAAGCTTTCCTGTACATTTGCCAGCCGTATCAGTGTGGTGACTTCTGTGCCCATCAGATTGACCTATGCTCTTGAAACAACCATGCTGTTTTCAGAGAGGCAGCCTGTCTGAAGTCTTGTAATCTGAATGAAAGAAGGTTTAATTTCTCTGTTTTACTGACTGGGGGCAGAGGCATTGAGGAGTCAGAGGAGATCAAGGCTTGGGGCAAACATGATCTTGGGGTGAGGCTCCTAAGAGGCTCCTAAGAAGCTCTTGGCTTGATTTAGCAGATTTCTCAAAGAGCAGTCTACAAATTCACTGGTAAAGTAAACTATGCTGCAAATCTCTGAACACACAGGTAGTGCCTTTGTTAAGAGACTCAGTTCTCTTCCCTCACAAACATCCTGGCCTTGTTGTGTGAATAAAGCATAGTGAAGACCCCAGACATGTCATTCCATTCTGGAAGCCCCAGACATTCTTAGGATCCACTTTGTGTCCCAGATGCCAAGTCTCATAGCCTGGAATGAGTTTAAGGTGAAGAGACTAGTCCCTCAGGATCTATTTTCTCACTGCAGTATGGGACCAGGAGGAGACAGCATCACATATAGGCCCTAGTGCTGCACAGCTGGACCAAATCCGCCCTCTTCTTCCTGCTGTGCTGCTGGTATAGGACCCAGCAGCTCTATACAATGACCCTAGGCCTTCAAACCTGCTCTCCAGGCTGAAGGCTCTTCATCTTTGTGCCTTTTCCTACTCCCAGTTCAGAACCACTGGGGTTATGGTCAAATTATAACATGACATTCACCTTCCCCACCCTTCTCCAACACATAGACTTGACATCAAACACAGCCAATACTCATGGCTGCAGAAATTGTGTGGAATCTTTACAGGATGTGCTCTTTCTCTCTCATGTTAGTGATATCTTCATCACCCGTTCCCATAGCAACATAGTACACACTCACTGGAGCTGCTTGAAAAGTCTTGAACGGGTCCTGGTTTGTAATCTCAGCTGAAGATTCATATTTTTATATTACACTAAGCTCCAAGATCTTGTTGGTTATCTGCTATCTATCTATCTGCCTATCTGTCTATCCAAGATCTTATTTTTGGCAGGCCTTTAACAGTATGCAAGATCCAGACACTTAACTCCTCCCTGCTTAAGATGGTCAAGATTTCACAGATTAAGGAGGCCTCAGCTGCAAAATTGCTTTATATACACAGTTTTCCAGCTGAGAGCAAAAGCTTCAACACTTCATAGAGTCAACAAATTAGTATTTCATACCAACTTCAGGCAACTGTGAGCAACAGCTCGACACAAAGCGTAAGTATCTCAAGAAGTTACTCAAGGTCCACCTGGTATCAGGGCAAAGGAAGGCCCCTGCAGTATTGCCAGCTAATGGTGTTTGCAAGCACCCTTCTAATATATGTATTTTCATATGGCTCATATATTTCATATTTCTGCACAAGTAATATAAAGTACACGACAGCCCTCCCATCCATGACCTTAAGCTTTTCTGGTATCCTGAGTCACAATCTTGGTCACCATAAGGCAGATAGCAATGTAGTTATTACTTATTTACCACCTGACCTTAGAAGCTAGTCTCTGCATATGTTCATGCCTCAGAAATAAGTGGATTCTCTTCTCCTTACTGTTGCTGTAGTGCTTAAGACAGATACCGCAAGGCCTCTATGCAGAAGTCAAGAAAATTATTTTGAGGAAAGATATTCAAAATTCACACAAGTGGCACTGCAGCACAATCCAGGTGAATCCAGGGTCTAATGGACTCGCAGGAAGATTATTCAATCTGTGGAACAGGACACGAGGGCACAAATTGTGATCAGCACTGAGCTGGCTGGAACCCTTGCTGATGGTTTCAGAAGGAAACAAGAATTCACAAAAATGTAAGCATTGAACATGAAAAAGCACTCTCCTGCTACAAATCAAGGCAAATAATGCATCAGACACTGGTCATGACATTTCAGCCGGTAGCTCTACCCAGAAAAGTTGTTATTTGCAAGCTTGCCATGGTTCCAGGAACAGTCCTGCTGCAGAACGGGGAACCATGACTAGTGCTCATTTTCAAACTATTTGCATCTTTTAAAGCTTTGCAGGGCACCAGCCTGCAGGTGAAGTCAGGGGAATAGCATTGACAAGAGTATGATGTTCTTGTGTGTGCACACAAGAGCAATGTCTGCCTTGGAGCTTTATTATTTTGATGCAGTTTGATACCACTCCTGAGGATGAGCATCTCTGTTCTCCAACTGCTTTCCTAGGCACAGTGATACCCCACTTCACTCCCAGCAGCATCGTGGGAGTAAAACAGCATCACATTTTGCTGAAAACATTGAGCCCAGATCTTGTGGACACAAGAGCAATCTCAGGCAATGACCTGAGTCGCCTTTCTACTTTCTGCAGCTTTAAGTTGCCCTTTCGCTTGATAACAACTTAGAGCTAAGTTTTCCTTCTGCAACACCTTCCAAGGGTATTTGTGGGAGCATGGAAGGCCGTCCCACACTCATAGAACTGTCAGGCTTTGCCACAAACACGTGCCACAGCAGCCTCGGCAGCACCCCTCTGACAGTCTCGTTTTGGGGCTGTGTGGCTGCAGATTCCTGATGTGCAGAGTTATCTCCTTTCCAGTCTTCCTCCATGGAGCTTCCCTTGAGCACATCCCAACTAAGCTATCTGCCAGGGAGCTTCCTAGTCATGGGAGAGAGAGCAGAGGTTGCCCTTTTACAATGGATCTTGGGTGAAATGGCCCTTCCCATGCATTTTGCCTTGTGCATGGCTTTATTCCCTGGCAATGTTCCACAGCCCCTTTCAGCAGACAAACTGGTTTCTTTTGAGCTTTCCAGAAGCAGCTCAAGATTCTCTAATCTCCTTCATCTTTTCCCAATCCCATACCATGCACTTTGAGAAAAGTAGCAAGTCACAGGAAGAGCTTCCCACGGCCAGTACTCACTTTCCTTCCTCGCTATTCCCTACTCCTTGCGCCAAACAGCTTTGTGATGCTTCTTGTCTCCTGACAGGAGACTCCTGACAGGAGTGGCTTCCTGCCACTCTCCTGACAGGAGACAGGGGAGTGGCAAGGTGTGGAAGAAACACCAGCCAGGAGAAGAGATGCACAGATCCCTCCTGAGATGGGGGCTTCATTTCTCACAGACACCAGAGGAAACCAGTGATGGCACAGCTGCTGCAGGTCTCCCTTGACATCGCTAACTCCATAGCCCAGCTGATATAGTGGGGAATGTGATGATTATGAGGATAACTGGGATCCCTTGCCCTTCACAACACTATCCTCTCAAGGTATCCCTACCTGCACGAGGAAAACCCTGTCCTGCATGCCTTCCACTCGGACCACTGTAGGACAGACCTGCCTCAGTCCCAGCATTTGGACAGGACAGGAGCAGGGTTTGGTGCACAACTTGCACGGACACCAACTGCATCAACAGCCCGTGAATCTTGGAGAGTGGTACCTCCATTCATATCACTTCTACTGGACCCATGTCTCATTGAGGCAACCAGAATTTAAGATGGTTTCAGGCTCACCAAGCCCTCCTCCAGAATTTGTACCTGGCTTCAGAAAGAGCACCCAGAACCCACTTCACAGGATGCATATGGCTAAATATGACACGAGCAATTACACCCAAATTATAGCAAACTGGAAGTCTTTTAGTACAACAATATACAGACAGCAGAGAAGGCTATTGGTGCAGAGGTTTGAGTTTCCTAGAGAATATGGTCAGCAAAATCTGACAGTATAGGATTAACAGTTTCACAGAAAATAGGCACAGAAAATACTCTGAATTTGAATATTCTGACTGTTGCTGTGCATTAGGAAAAATTATAAAAATTGTCTTTTGGTCATTTTAAAAAAATTATTTTATTGATAAGAGGAAATTTTATTGCAAGGTTCTCACAAAGAAAATAATATTACCGTACCTTGGTGTTCAGACCAAAGCCTGATTTCAAACCTACAAAGCTACATTTGTCTTCAGTCACACCCCGTAGTGCACCTTCAGACCTGGAAGTGCCAGTCCAAGTGTCTGCTAGATCTTGTTCCAGTTCAGAAGACCTCAGCAGCTCGATGGCATAAAACAGGCCACACACATGCTTCTCAGAGAGCTGCTGGCTCATTGCGCTCCTCAGTGGTTTTAAAGGGATTTCGTGTATTTCCAAGATTGGTACCACTTTCTCCACCATCCTCCTGGGCTGAGGCTTTCCATGTTTTCCTTTTGAGAAGACACAAACAGGCTGGCAGCATCAGCCATTTAAATCCAGAAGCAGAGGACAAGCTAATATCACAGCCAGCTTCAATACATCTATTTAAGGACTCTTATTTTATGACTTTAAATGAGTGCCTATTTATAATCACCAAAAAGCAACGGATTTATGCTGTCTGCATATAAAGTTCCATTCAGTGGCCCCATCCACTGATAGGACGAAGGATGTGAATAAATAGGAGGCAAGAAAAGGCCACAGAGGGCAGCTTCCTCCCTTGCTCATGGAGACCTGGGATGTCACAGTGGCTGCGGTCACAAATGAGTTCGTCCCTGCTGTCTCAAGAAATAGGCCAAGTATGACCCCCACATGGGTGGTTTAGCATTGGGCCTGTTCTGGTAGAGCATTAGACCTGTTCTGGAAGAGCTTTCATCCTCCTTGAGCTGATTTTCTCTCATACAACGCAGAGCTATAGCAGTTTGCAACAGGCCCACCACAGAGGTGGAAGAAGGCAGATATCTGTTGTGCTTTGGGAAAAATATGGGGGCATAGGAGACATATAGGCTTTAAGACATACATGGGACACCCGCTTACATGGCCCTGCTAATGAGGCCAGGATCTCATTCTTTGCATTCACTGCGTTCTTTCTGAGGCTCAGTTCCTAATGCTTTGTTGGTGCTGGTGGGGATAGGATAGGTAGCATACGTCCTGTAATGCAGGTCTTCATGAGACATCTACAAGCTGCAGTAACAAGCTCGACAAAGCACTTCGTGGTTTATCTTAAGCAGTTCCTCTCTTACATCAGACTAAAAGCTTGCAGCAGTGGACATTATTCCTTACATCCCAACTCCAGTTATTACAAAAGGACTGGATAATCTCTTTAAAATCCATATTCCTAATATTTGGTTAGGAGAGAATATCTGAAGGCATGATCCACATTCACTGGCTTCCTAATCAGGATCTAGTTGCATTTGCTTGAAAGACATACAACTTTTAAGTCAGGTCAGTGTTTGGTGGAACTAATTTGTACTTTTGAAGTGTCTGGAAGCGTGCGTGTAGTATGTACACAAGAAAAAGCTCAATATTAGCTCTCCTGTGCTGTGAATCTATGTAATGGAATATGGAAACTGTGGTAACACTCTTATTTTAAATTGTTATTATTATTGCACATATTTGCTATTGACATTTATGTGGCCTGTATCACCACAGTGGCACGGAATATCTTGCTTTTACCATACTTCTCATGATAGCACCCTAAGGGAATAGAAGCAAAGAGAAGGACTGGTGACCTTACACAGCAAATGTCTTGCAGATCCACAAAAACAAAAGGCTCATAGGGCACTGGGAGAGGTTGTCCAGAGAGGTTGTGCCCACCTGGACATGATCTTATGCAACATGCTCTAGAAGACCCTGCCTGTGCAGGGAGGTTGGTCCACATAATATCCAGAGATACCTCCCAATCATCCTGCAATTTTGTGAAGCTTGGATCTTTTTACCAAGAACTGGCTCAGGCACCTGAAAACTGTTACAGACAGGCATTCCTTAGCTTGGGAATCATCTTCCCTTCCTCTGTCATCTTCAAGGTAGGTGGCTAGAGTCACCTGGAGAGTGTTCCAGTCCATCTTAAAAGAGCTACCTGCCCTGGCTGGGTTGAGCTGCTTCTCTAGAGAGGTAGGTCCTGGCTCCAGAAGTGCCAGGACCTAAAGTGCCTAGTGCCAGCCTAAAGACCAGCCAAGAGGAGATGCAGACTTCCCTGCATCTCCCTCCACCACCACTCACTGTGTCTCCTCTGCCTTTCCCGAAAGGGCTGCCTGCACAAAGATGACCTGATATCAATCCTGCTAAGGCGGCCGGCAGCTTATGAGGCTATATTGTACTGTACAAGCTCCTGGTGGTAAAGTCCTTGGATCAGCAAGGTGAGTAAAAAATATTTCTTCACAAACAGCCTGTGGAAATTTAACATTAAATTCCTGACACTTCACTCTCTCCTGTCATTAGAATCCTATTTCCTTCTCAGCACAGCTTGGCTCTTCAGTAGCCTGCTATCTATAATTTCATTGCGACTTCCTTAGCATACAGGTTAGCCCTTGTTTTCCCCAAAAAACAAGAGACAATATATCAGTTATCTCAGTGTCACACCTCTGTCTTTCCTCTACTTCCCCTAAGAAAGCAACATGGAAAAGAAGCTTTCCACACTGGAGAAAATTCCAAGCCTGCATGCATTAAAGCGTGGGAAAACCCAGTACCAAGAACGTTGATGGAGCTGTAGACATGCTTTGTGGGACCCCAGTAATCTCATCAAGAGACACCAGCTCATTAGTACTGCAGCAGGCAGAAAGGAGCTCACAAAAAAAACGTAGGGAGAACTGCTATAGAGGCAAAATAAAGCCCAGCCTCAGGAGAGGCTGGTCCTTGTGTCTTGTGCCATGCACAGCAGCTTCAAGAGCTGCTCTATTTTTGCTGCCCCGCAGTCACCTTGTATATTCACAGCCACAGTGCAGCAACTCCTGGAACACCTGGCACTGGTGCATAAGGATCATGGGGCAATGACAGAAAGTATCATTTAGGGTTTTCTTGTAGACAGTAGCCAAAACCAGCCTGGGCCATGTCACAGGCTCCCTTTAACATCTGCTTTGCCACCCAAAGAATACTTTAGCCAAACATCTTGGCAACAGGTACAGTCGCTACACTCAAAATCTTTTTTATGAGCAAAGAGGGTGTGCAAAAGCACTCTTTATAGTGTAGAACGTATTGTCTTTGCAGAGTTTACCCAAAATCATGCTCTGAACATTCATTAATTTCAAGCAATTACAAGTATTATGCCATTTATAAACAACTCCTGAAATGGACCTGAGTTTAAGGGGCCATCAAGAACAAAAGAACATCTGTTGTTCTTTTCGTCTTTAAACCAACTGCCCCAACTCCTAACCCATTTGCCTTTCTCTGCCGAGACACATAAAGCAGCCATACAGGTTTGTGTAGGTCCCAGGAGGCCAAGGCAGAAGAAGCCTACAACTACAACAGAGAGGAAGCTCAATATTTCACACCTTAATCTGGAAGGGATCTCCCCATGTAGCTGAAATCACAAGCAACATGCACAGCTCTGATTTTGCATCTCTTCTCTCAGGTGAGAAACTGTGAAGAAGGCAAATTTGAGGTGTTACACAGGCAGCTCCAAGCAACCCATGAATGAGGTGGTCCGTATCCAAAGGAATTTCACAGATAACAACCAAAATCTCAGGAATTGCAGCCACAGCAAGATTAATGCCCTAGATATAAAAATACAATAAGGTGTTATGGTTGTCATGGTGAATTTTCAGCACACTGAGCCCTTGCTGATACTTGAGAATAATGATTCAGAAGTTAAAATACAATATGCTGTTTCAGAGAGAGGTATTTTTAAAAGTCAGCTTTCCCTGTGTTATATATAAATACATATATGTGTGTGTGTGTGTGTGTGTAACACAGGGAAAGCTGACTTTAATAAGATTAATACTTCTGATTTACCATGGTGGCTTAAAACCATAGACTTCAGTACTTGAAGTCCTAATCTGTAAAGAAGCTCTTTATAGCCCTGCCAGTGGATCTGCTTCTTGTATCCATAAGCTTCCAGGAAGGTAATTTGCCTTCAATCCAATCCTGCAGAAAGGCTTCAGATATCTCTACTATTCCTTGGTATGACATAATTTTTTATGCAAGGTTTACTTAAAGTACAATAAGCAATTAAGAAATAGCAGTTCTCTTTGAAAGGAATACCAAGATTTATTACTTTGGAAAAGGAAGAGGGGCCCTGCGCACAAATGACTATTTGTTTCCAGAGAAGAGATGGGCTAGATTCCCGTAGTGAAAACTAGAGATTAACCGTAGCAGCAACAACCATTCTATTACCACTCATCTGGTCTTTAGTAATGGTGTATCTTCTTGCAAAATCTGCCAAGCTTTTAGGTGCATACTAGACATTTCCACTGCAAATATATCCTTCTGGAATATATTGGCCTGCCAGGCTTTTCCATGGTGTGACTTTGCTTCTTGGCTGGCCATCGAAGCAGAACTGAAGTGTCATGACCTGCAAGCCATGCTGCCTGTCCAGCCCGCACCTTGCATCATCATAGCTTTTGCAGAAATAGACCACACTGTCCTGCAGTGCTCATCGGAACAGTATGTGCTTTCTTCCAGTACACGCACCCCTGCACAACCCAGAGCCACTACGCCAAGGGTGCGCACATGGGAAGAGAAGACTTCACCCAGACTTACCACTCCAAGTACCGTAGGCCAGGGCAGAGACAAAGGACTTCCTTTCCTAATGTCTTTATTCTCTACCTTGGGGAGGAACAGCTGGCTGCCAGCATGTGTAGGATGCAGCAATTTCCCTAAATATTGCTAGAGAGAACTGCCTCCTCTGAAGTTGCACTGGCAGTTTTTGACATGTGTCTGACCTGCCGAGGTTCATGTAGCCAGGTTTCTCAAGGGAAGGATCTAGCCTTCCCCACTGCAAAGGCAAAGGGGAGGGAAAGACCATCCCATAAACAAGTCTCTCTCACCAGCAGCAGAGTCATGCAGAAGGAAATGAGATAATCTTATGGCTTTCACACGGGCATCCTGTTTTGGACACTGGCCCAGGGTCCCACCTGTTGCACCAAGGACTGAGTCATAAAGTAGCATCAAGATCACATCTGCTTGAGGAGTGATTTTCCAGGCCTAGGACTTTGCTCTGGATGTCCAGAGAGAACAGAGGCAATGAAGACTGAAACTCAGCAGACAAAAGCAAAAGAGACTTGAGTAATGTCTGAAATCTATGAAACGGCAAGATCTTTTGCCTGGTAACATGATATCTAACAATCATGTCTAACCTGACCAAGCAAACCCACCACAAGGGTCTCCATAGCCCTGCAGTAATTACCTGGAGTGTTCAGATAGAGAAGAAATCTGATACTACCTGAGTGGGCCTATGAGACGGAATTGTCCTAGAGGAAGAAAAACAAGAGGAGGAAAGTCTGTATCAAACCAACAGGATAAAGGAATCTCCACTACAACAACAACAACAACAACAACCAAAAAAAAAAAAAAAAAAAAAAAAAAAAAGAAGAAGGCAG
>JAUBOD010000266.1:57128-76460 GCA_032353885.1 Nothura maculosa | reverse complement strand
GGGTTATTCCTCCCCAGGTGCAGGACCCTGCACTTGTCCTTGTTGAACCTCATGAGGTTCCTCTCTGCCCAACTCTCAAGCCTGTCCAGGTGCCTCTGAATGTCAGTGATGTTATTATGTTTTATAATTTCTTTTGGTTTATCAGTTCAAATAAAAGGTATTTACATTTGTGGTAGCTTGCACTTGACAAAATAGACAACTGATGTTTTTCCTGTATAGTTAGTCTGATGTTTGACATGTAAACATCTTTCACCTTGAAAATGCATGGTCAAGCACTTCAGAAAGTATCTACACTTATGCATTTTTTGCAGTAGTTCTTACCCTCTAATGTCGTCCAGGTGGCTGACCTGCTCTGTTATGCTCATTTTTTTAATCTAGGTGAAAATGTTCTTCATGTCCGTGATGCTGACACCCAGGATAAGATTCTGCATGCTCTGCAGCTTCAGTTTGGTAAACAGTATCCCTGGTGAGTGTGTTTGCTTTGCTTTGGGCATGGAGAAAGCAGTGGAGACAGTCAGTCTTGAGGTGGTCTGTCATGATTACGGGGGTATTTTCCTTGCCCTGTTCTGGGCCGGTAAACTGTTCTTCATTCTGTGTGACCCATTTGGAATCACAGTGCAGTGACAGTGTGTACAGATCAATACCTAGAGAGCAGAATGGTGCCAGTGCTATGGGTGATGTGAGTGACGTCCAACAGAAAATCACACAGTCAGAACTGAGCTGCTGGCTTAGTACTGAGTGTCTGGTGCTGAGTTTGGTGATACTCCGAGCCCAGGCTTCTCTGTCCCTGGCAGACTGACGTGAATTGTACCCTTTAAAATTGGCTGTGTGAAAAGTACGCTTTTTTATGGACAGGTGGCACCAGAAGCTCATGGTTCTAGTTCTTAGAGTTTTATTATGCGAGTCCATTCATTTAATCTTTAATTTTTCATTTAATTTTCTGGTGTCTTCAGTACTCTAGCTTTTCATATTCCATGTTTCATACTCCGAAATGGAGTAGATGATGGACTTTGTCCAGCTGTTAGGTCTAATCTTCAAACTCCTGCATGTTAATGACACACCTTCCATATCTCATGCCTGGCTCTACAGGTAGTCTGAAGTGTGGCAGTGCCACAGGAGACATGCTGTAATTTTCTAATGAAACATGTCACAGCCTTCTGTCACAGAAAAAAAATGCACAGTGTCATACTCCTAATTTTTCTTTTGTATTATAGCTCAAAAATATATGGGGATGGTAATGCTGTACCCAGGATTCTGAAGTTCCTCAAATCTATTAACCTCAAAGAGCCACTGCAAAAGAAATTTTGTTTTCCTCCTGTCAAAGATAACATCTCTCAAGACATCGACCATATTCTGGAGACACAGAGTGCCTTGGCAGTGGATCTAGGTGGAACAAACCTCCGTGTAGCAATCGTCAGCATGAAGGTTAGTACCCTGCTGTGCTTTCATGAGTTATACAGCATTTGAGGGGGTTTGTGGTTCTCTTTCTATGCTGGGGATGGATTCATGACAAACAAGACATCCAAAAAGGAGCCATGTCCTGGACCTGCAGGATACTGCTGGATAATAACTGAGAGCTAGAAAAGCAGTTTACAGAGGAAGGGAGGTGGATTCAGGGTGCAGAGTCCTTGCTTCTCCTTTACCAGCAGAAGAAAAACACTTCTGATCTTCCAAGATGTCCTTGCACAGAAGCATAATGAGACCACGCCAGGCCTTGGCAGGCCTTATTGCTCAGTGAAAGGCATCATCACTGCGTGGAGATGTGGACCATGTGGAGATGGCCTGGAGAAGAGGCACGGCCATTGCTGCAGACTGGGAAAACAGGGAAATATTGAAGGAAGGGGGAACTGAGTGCAAAAATTCTCGAAGTGCACAGAGCCTTTTTCCAAGAGGAAGAGGAAAGAGTGTGCTTTGCTTGTGCATGACTAAGCCGTATAGCATTAAGATATCTTGAGGGGAAACTTCCCAAGCCCTGCTTAGTGTCCGGTTGCGCTTCAGTGCAGAGAAGAACTCTGTCACGTGAAGAGGGTGGTCTCTTCATCACTGAACAGCTGTGAACAGGTGTCTAAAAAGGTCTCTGAAACACTGCAGTTACAGTGTGTTGATGCTGAATGATGAGGACAACATGATGATCTTCTGAAATCTTCTAGGGCTTTGAGTGATTGTGTTGGCTGGGACTGTTTTCCCTCTGATGTCTGAAAAGAGACAATGGCTTAATGCTGTCTCCAGTATAAGCTACGTTTGGTGCATATGCACAAATGCCTAAGTACTTTAAGGACCGTTTGAGTTTTGAGTCCAAAGTGCTTCTTTTTCTCTGGGAAGAAAAATGAAAGATTTTAAGGCCTCTGAAATAACCTTGGAATGCTTGAGAAGCTGCATAGCTTGAGGGTTAAGTCTAGGAGGCTTTTGTGGCTGAATGGCCTCCGTTCCCAGGCGCTCCTGGACCCATTGACTTTGTTTCTTTAGGCTGTGCCATCTGCTGAGCACTGCACGGCTTGTGCGGCTCTGCTGTTTGTAGATGAACGGGTCAGTGTCTTCAGCACCTGTCAGGAAACTTCTGATGGAAAGTTGTGCATGGCAGAAAATACTGGTGTCCTAAAACAGTCAGCACATGGGGCTGCCTGGTGCTAAACCACCTATCAAGGCATCCAGCAATGAAATAAGCATACAGACCTGTGCAAGCAGCCGATGATCTAGACCACTAAAAATGAACTTCTGCTGGAACTCGGAAGCCTCATGCTCTTGGCCAAGGTGCAATGAAAATTACTTTGTGATGGTACAAATGTTTTTTAAATTTTCTAAATCTATTTGGTTTAATAAAAGGACACTTAGGAACCAAAGAATTTTAACTCACTGAAGACACTGGCCCTCCTGTTTTGGGAAATACATAAAAACTAATCCTCTAATAATGATTTGAGTGAAACCGGTGTCCAGAGGTTTTGGGGTTTTATTCTCAACGGTGTTGGATATTTACTCCTGATGTCACACTGGGCCTCCACACACCTAGGCAGCCGGACCAGGCTGCTGCCTCACACAGCTGAAAGGGCTGCGCAGGTCAACCGACTGCTTTGGTCCACATGTCTTTCATTCCCTTAAGAGGAGATACCAGGCAGATAAAGTTTTCTACTGGTGATGTATTTGAAACAAAAGACTGTGTCACCAATAGAAAATAAATTGTACTAAAAAAAACTTTTCTCTTTTGGAGGGTATAGCTTGGCCTCGCATTTTGAAAGCTAAAATCTTAGCAGTCAGGGCAAAAAGGGAAGGATGGCAACACCATAATGAGTCTACACGAAAGATCTAGGAGTTTGACAGCACATGGCAGAGTTGGAGGTAGTGAAAAACCTGAAGAAAATGACCAGGACTCCTGAAAAGGTCCTTGTAAAAATTGTTGTCCCTTCAGATGAACTGGTTGCTGCAGCCTTGTCCTCCAATATAAATTCCTCAGATTTCCCCTCCTGGCTCAAACCTGGAGGTGAAGAGGAACCAAAGGCAGAAGGAGCAGTTAGCTGCCAAAATGGTGAGACCCGATGCTCAAAAGCCTTCAGGGTCTCAGCGTTTCTGCCAGCGTTGGCTGTGTTGCATATGGACACATGTGGTTAATCCCCAGTCCCATAGTATCCAATCCTGTCTGTGGCACTGCTGATGCTCCCCTCTTTCTACACAAACACGGCAGAGTTCTTTCCTGTGTTTTCAGTCCGCAAAGTGGTGTCTCTGTTTCAAGTGGACCTGTAGTTGAAAATGGAAGGAGCTTTGCTTATGAAGTTCCTTCCTTCAGTGGCAGTTCTGTTCTTGCTTTCTAGGGTGAAATAGTGAAGAAGTACACACAGCTCAACCCCAAGACCTATGAAGACAGGCTGGAGTTAATCCTGAAGATGTGTGTGGAGGCTGCCTCGGAGGCTCTAAATGTGAATTGCAGGATTTTGGGAGTGGGTAAGTTGACGTCTGTTCTTTGAGCATCTCACCAAGTGAAATTGCTATAGCTTCATTTAAAACACTCATTTTATTTCCCCCAAACAACAGACCAAGTATATTTTAATGTTCTGAAGTTATACTTCTAGCACAGTACCTTTTTTAAATAGTTGTGAAGATGACAAGATGATGATAATCCCCGAGTTTGCCCTATTCCGTACAGGCAATAAAGCAATCTGCTGATCTCATTGCAGTGCCCAAGCCCTCAGCGGTACTACCTGCACACTTGAAGAGTGCCATGCTACCCAGAGAAGTGCTATTTGTGCTAGGACCATGCTCTCTAACCACAGGGTTGTGATTCCAAATGCCATATAGATTGTTGTGCTAAAGTAGAGCAGTTCAGCTGATAGCAGAGGGGTTTTCAAGCTACTGCCGTGTCAGAAATGTGTGGCCAGGTGCTTGGGGCTGCTCTGGAGGGTCCTGCAGCTGAGATAGCCACATTGTCCACCAGGTTTGGTGATAATGGAAGTGACACCAATGCTTTTGTTCATGGTATCTACAGAGTACTAGAGATATTAGAGATAGAGAACTCAGGACGTGTGGACTGGACAGGTGGACAGTGCGATGGATTGAGAATTGGCTGGATGGCCGAGCTCGGAGGTTGTGATAAATGGGGCCTGTGGCCAGTGGTGTCCCGCAGGGGTCAGTACTGGGCCCAGTGCTGTTCAAGCTTTTCAGGAATGACCTGAATGAGGCCACAGAGGGCACCCTGAGTCCAAGCTGGGCGGAGCGGACAAGGCTCCAGAGGGCTGAGCTGGCATTCAGGAGGACCGGGAGACTTGGGCAGAGAGGAACCTCATGAGGTTTAACAAGGACAAGTGCAGGGTCCTGCACCTGGAGAGGAATAACCCCAGGCATCAGTACAGATTAGGGGTCAACCTGCTGGAGAGCAGCTCCACAGAGGAACCTGGGAGACAAGAAGATAACCATGAGCCAGCAGTGCCCTTGTGGCCAAGCAGGCCAAGGGGATCCTGGCTGCATCAGGAGGAATGTTGCCAGCAGGTCGAGGAAAGGGATCCTGCCCCTCTGCTCAGCTCTGATGAGGTGGCACCTGGAGCACTGGAGGCAGTTCTGGGCTCCCCAGCAGAAGAGGGACATGGAGCTTCTAGAGAGGGCCCAGTGTAAAGCAACAAAGATGATGAAGGTACAAGAGCATCTATCCTACAAGGAGAGACTGAGTGAGTTGGGTCTGTTTAGCCTGGAGAAGAGAAGGCTGAGAGGAGATCTGATTGATATGTCTAGGTTCATGACGGGGGAATGTAGGGAGGAAGGGGCCAAGCTCTTCTCAGTGGTGGTCAGTGATAGGACAAGGGGAAAGGGATTTAAGCTGCAACACAGACAGCTCCACCTCCATATGAGCAAGAACTTCTTCACTGTGAGGATGCCCGAGCCCTGACATAGGCTTCCCAGGGAGCTTGTGGAGTCTCCTTCTCTAGAGGTCTTCCCAACCCGCCTGGATGCGACTGGGTGCCCCTCACTCTGGGTGTCCCTGCTGGAGCAGGGAAGTTGGGCTAGATGATCTCTAGAGGCCCCTTTCAACCTCAACCATTTTGTGATTTTGTGAGATATAAATAGAAATAATAATAATAATAATAATAATCCAAAACATTAACTGGCAGAGACCTCTGGGCGAACCGTTTCACCTGCATCTGTTAATAGGCTTGCACTGGGAGAGAAGATCTGCTCTGCTACAGACCTCTAGTAATTTCAGCAGTGTCATGCTGTCCAGATACAGCTGTAATAGGAGACATAACATACTAATTTGACACGTTTTCTGTAGTAAATATGGAAGAACACAGAAGGTTTGCAGAGAAGGAGGCAGGTCATAGAGAACATGTTTCCTACTCATGGTGCCATGTGCGGCACTCAGGATGTGGCCCGCAGGGCCGCAGCACAGGCAGCCACACGAGTTGGCCTGTCCTACTCCCGTTCTGCTCCACCACCTCCTCATACTCCTTTCTACTGCAGTAAAATGCTCCAGTCTTTTTGAAGTCCTAGGGAGACCCTCACAGAGCTTTGGAGTGTTTCTGGGAGTAACATTTCTAGTAGATACTTGATAACAGACCTAAAACTTGATCATTTTTCACCAAGTGAGACTTGGCTGTCACAGCTGTATTCAGTGCTCCATTCAGCAGCAGGTCACTTTATGAACCTATTGTGATTTTAACTAAGGAATTGGAGTTGCTTTCATAAGGTCTTCCGACCCCTTTAGTCAAGTTTCACAGTTATTTAACTCCCGTCTAAAAAAGATGGTTACGATGTTGAAATGCTGTTTACGATAGCTACATGCTAGCATAGTAGGGCGGCTTACTTTTCTGAGGTGCTCTCAGAGGTCATCAACCTTGGACTCCAGCGAATACAACACTACTAACTGTGTTCTCATGCAATAGACAACGCTCTGCACATGGTTTGATGCTTTTGTAGGGAAAACACAGTGTTTCTCAGTAGGACTTAGCACTGAAAGTGCTGTGATTATTTTTAGTCATTCCAAATCTGGAAACTTCAAGACTTTTTTACTACTGCATTGTTAAAGCAGTTTATTCAGGACAGTTTGTTACTATACATAGTCTTTAACAGAAGACTTAGCAAAAAAACATAAAGATTGCATGATTTCCTGCAAAGTTTTCTGAAGTAAGAACATGAACCCTCAACTGACTGGTGCTCTTTCCTATTAAAGATGTTGGGTGCATCCTCCTTCCAGTACATCCAGTCATGCCTAGAGATTTTTGCTAGTAGATTTGAAATCTAGTAACAAAAGTAGAAATACTTCCTATTGCAAAGAGGAAAATGGATGTTGACCTGCAAGACTCATGCTTAGTGTTGCCTTCTCTCTCCGACATCCACAGGTATCTCCACAGGGGGACGGGTCAATCCCCGAGAGGGAATTGTGCTTCACTCCACCAAGCTCATCCAGGAGTGGAGCTGCGTGGACCTGAGGACACCGATATCTGACGCCCTGCACCTGCCCGTGTGGGTGGACAATGATGGAAACTGCGCTGCGCTGGCCGAGAGGAAGTTTGGTCACGGCAAGGGCGTGGAGAACTTTGTAACGCTCATCACAGGCACAGGTGGGAGCCGCCACTCACTGCCCCACTGCCCCACAGGCCAGGAGCTGCTCCAAGCAGAACCTGCTGCCGCTGTGTCCGTTTATGCCATCCACAGCACTTCTGTGCTTGGGCAAAGGGAGCATGTGGCATTGCATAAGCTGCACTGATAAAAAGAAGTTCTGCTGGTATGGCTGTGCAGACTAAACTTTTTAAGTAAGGAAAACCAGAGCAACCTTGGCTAGAATGATCGTATGGTTTCCTTTTCCAGCTTAATGTAATTTTCTTTCAGCTATAGTAAATAAGCCATATCCAGATACATGTCCGAAGTAGCTCGATGAGAAATTATCATGACAAATCTTGTTTATTATATTGCAAATACCAGCAAAGTTTTCCTTTGTGAAGTGTACAGTCCCTTCAGAGGGTGGGAATGATAACTACGTGTAGAATCCCCACTTTGGATTGGTGAATAGGTGGAAAATTGCACGTGTTAGTGTCTTTGACCACTAGCAGAGAGGCTACAGTTGTTTGAACATCAGGCTTTAATTTTAATGCATCTTCCCTGCAATGCCATTAGCTTCATGTATGAAGAAAGATCTGTCACAGTAGTTGTGAGGCACCTGCTGGGGCTGCCCTTGCGGGCCTGTCTGAATGTTGTTTATCAGGTTATAACGTATGGAGAGGGGGAAGCTCCCAGGTCACCCCCTGGGCTGTGTTGCATGGAGGCGAGTTCCTCAGTGGCCAGTCCTTCCTTGGGTCACCAGTGCAGTAGAGCGCCAGTGTGTGCACCTCTTCTCTGTGTGATGAGGTAAGCAGATGTGAAAACATCCCAGCTGTTTCTCCTTGCAGGAATTGGAGGTGGAATCATTCATCAGCACGAGCTGATCCATGGCAGCTCCTTCTGCGCTGCCGAACTCGGACACATTGTCGTGTCTTTGGACGGGCCAGAGTGTCTCTGCGGAAGCCAGGGGTGCATAGAAGCCTACGCCTCTGGAATAGCCCTACAGAGAGAAGCTAAGAAACTGCATGATGGTATTTATGTGCTTTATCTTTAGAAAAATAATCAGGACACACGGTAGCTGGTGTCTTGGGCATTTTGCAGGAAGTTTGGTTTCACAGTGGTTGTAGCTTCCCAGGCTCGGGCAAGGATGAAAACATTTACAAAAACTTAAGTTTACTGAGTTTTGGGGCTGACAAGACTAGCAAATTACTGTATTGCAATGTTTGTATTTCAGGCATGTGCTGCATGAACAATTCCCTGAATAATAGATAGGGTGTCCTTGGTTAAGCCCCAGGCGTGGTGGATGTCTCAACAAGTGGGCCTCAGAATGCAGGAAGCAGAAGTGTAAAGGTCTTAGCTGCCCACCCCCTCACCCGCCATTATGGCGTTTTCCTTTCTCCTTTCTCCCTCGTGGCACCACAGCGGATCTGCTGCTCGTGGAGGGAATGTCCATGAAGGAGGAGGAGCCGCTGAGCGCCGCACACCTCATCCAAGCCGCGCGGCTGGGCAACGCCAGAGCGGGCGGCATCCTCCGCACAGGTGAGACGTCTCACAAAGCACTTTATCAACGCTTCCGTAACGTTTTGGAAGAGTATGGGACATTTTCTGATTGGCAAATGAATAGGTAGGTTAAATGTGGGCAATGAGCAACACCCACCTTGCACAGGGTATTTGAGGGCTTACAAGCTTTACACACAGTCCTTTGTCTTGCTCACATAGCTGAGTGATAGAAAAAAGGACCTGGTAGAATAATATTTCCCTTCTTTCTGTTAGACTGGAAGTTTGTTAATGCAATGTGGGTTTTTTGCTATATGTCCCCGTAGAACGCATTATCCTGCAATAAAATTGCTTTTTTTTAATTTTGGAAAAAAAAGACACACAAAAAAAAGAAAGAAATGGCAGTGGATACTGTCTTTTACTATAACCTTCTCACGGTGTGCCAGGGAGCACCAGGCTTGCTGCTTGCAGCGTTGCTTGCTGCTGACAGGCCCCTTGGGGCAGCCAGAGCACTCCGTTGCTCACTGCCCTCCTGTGTGTTGTTTGCAGCGGGGACAGCGCTGGGCCTGGGCGTCGTGAACATCCTGCACACCATGAACCCGTCCCTGGTGATCCTGTCGGGGGTGCTGGCCAGCCACTACGTGAGCGCCGTCAAGGACGTCATCAGCCGTCAGGCGCTGTCCTCAGCCAGGGCTGTGGACGTCGTGGTCTCCAACCTCGCGGACCCAGCTCTCCTTGGAGCCGCCAGCTTGGTCCTGGACTACACGACACGCAGAACCTACTAGGTACCGGCAAGAGGTACACACGGACTCTGCAATTTCCAGTGGGTGGAGGGGATATCAAATCCAGCATTTTAACTTGACCAGAGCAGCTACTCAATCAGTGTAGGGTTCCAAGTCGTGAGCGACTACTTCAGCAATTCCTAATTGAGGTGATACCTTTTTTGTATTTTTTTTTCCTGAATTTTGTCCATATTTTTTAGGAAATAATGTGCAATTCTCTTTTTTAATCACCTCTCTTCGTGCAAACCCCAATGTTGTGTTAAGTGTAATTGAATTATTTATGAACATACTACGATGTACTTTGGGAAAGAGATCTGAGGTGGTCTGTCAAATTATAGCTAATGCTTCAGGTCTTGCATCCTACTTCTCATCTATATGAAGTGAAATATCTAAAATTTGGGTAACTTTTCCAGCTAGGAGCTTCCACCCACAAATAGCTGTGTAATCACAAGTAGTAGTGGTAGATTCCTTGGGTGGAAAGAGGTGTTGCCCCTACAAACAAAAAGGCTGCATCCAGAAACTGCGGTTCATAAAGTACCTCGAGTTATTTGTGACAGCACCTTTATAGGGCTGAATCCCATTTCAGGAGCTTTGTACATGAAGGAAAAGGCAGCCTGTCGCCTGCTGAGGGTGCAGGCAGCAGCGCTGTCCGCAGAACGCCACGAGCGTTGCAATGAGCATCATCTCTGGCAGCGGCCAGCAATAAATTATTTCAATTTTATTGCTGTGGGCTTCTCGTCTGCTCTGTTGTGGTGAACCACGTGGGAAGGGTTTGGTTTCTCATTAACAGGACTCAGCCTGCTGCATTCTGTCTCCGAGTGATACCCCGGGGATGAACTCACAACATTAATAGGATGCAGTGGAGCGGGGAGCCCCTGCCCTTGAGGCAGAAGCTGCCCTTGGGCAGCCCAGGTGCCTAGAAGAGCTGGGGCTGCAGGAGCTGCCTCCTTGAGCTGCGCTCACTGCCAGCTGCAGCGGCAGCCAAGCCTGAGGCCTCCGCTTTGTGCTGGGTGCAGTGGAGCAGCACACGGTGGGTGGCACTGTGACACAGAGCTGTGACACCGAGCTGAGGCACGGGGCGGTGACATGGAGCTGTACACACAGCCGCCTTTGGCCAGAGCGGTGCCCAACGGGGACAGGCTGTGCCAGCAGCGCTGGAGGCCACTGAGCCATCTCCGTCATCCCTCGGGGCTTTCCTTCACCAAACCTTCCCCACTTCAGTCCCAGTCTGTGTGTACCCAGCTGTTCCATGCACACTGGCACAGCGCTGGAAAAGCAACCTGGTGACAATTACGTGCCAAAAGGGAACAACCAAAAAGGAGACTGGCCTCAGTGATCAGCCGGCCCCGACGGGGGTCGCCTACCCGAGGGATGGTGACAGCACTGTCTTCTGCTCCGCATTTAGTGATCTGTGTGAACGGGCCCTCGCTCAGATACCGCTGCCTGTGAGTCCTGGGGGCTGTATTGATTCCCCCCCGCCAGTGAATGAGGAGCCTTGGGTGGGCAGTGGACACAGAGCCAGCCTTGTTCCAGCCTTTCCTGAGCCAACAGGGACGTAGCTTTCCCTTCTACACCTTGCCCTGCTATTCACACTGTTCTCTGCCCCCAGGCGTGGCTCTGCCGGAGCGGACAGCAGGCAGACCCCTTGCAAAAGGAAGGTGGTCTTGAAAAGTTCAACCTGAAACACCTTAGTAGCCTGGTCCTCTCAGGAAAACTGACCTTAAAACATGATTAAAAATTCTTCCCTGGCAGGTGCGTGATAAAAACCATCTGCCTAGACACACATGGTGCCCAGGTTCCTCACAGCTCCATGGCAGGAGCTCTCCAGGCGCTCGGCAGCACAGGCCAGACCAGGGCGCCCAGGGGCGCATGGAGGTGGCGAGCATGGGCGCTGCAGGACACCCGGGACAGCGGTGGGGCAAGGCCTAGGGCACCGGGCACAGACCCTGCTCCCATCCCAGCCCAGAGACTGCTCCCCAGCCGCCCACACAGACGGGGTGAAACACACAGCTGAAATGCAGCTGCTACTGCCCCGTGTTTGATGCAGTTATGTTCTTGCCTGGCACCAAGCCAGCCTGGCAGCTTCACCACCTGAAAGCACTGCCCATGTCATGGCTATGTCTGCTTGATGAGGACCGTTCTTTTTCTTAAATTAGCACTAAAAACCAAGATGATGGAGGACAGCGCATCCCCTAGTTTGCATTGCCCACATCCTAGTGGCACATTTGCCCATTGGCAGAACAAGGCCAGCTTGGAGCTTTGGGGAGACACAATGGACCGCCCAGGAGGCAGCGCTGCGCCGTGCACCGGGACCGGCCCGCGGACCCACACGCAACAGCTCCGCTTGGCTCTGCAGCGGCTGCAGGGCACCAGCCAGGGCCTCGACACCCCAACAGAGCTGCTGCTGTTGCACCTTTGTAGCCTGTGCAGTACTCAGCAGGAGCAGGATCTGAGGAGACAGGTTGGAGACAGTGACCCACCATACCTGCGTAAACAGAAAAGACGGGCTGATGTGTTGTAGAGCCCTCTCTAAGAGCTAAACAGAAAAGGAAAAACAAAGAGGAAGAACAGGGAGGAGGAAAAAAAGAAAGACATGGGGCACCAGGACACGCACGGCTCTGCAGGAAGGCTGCTGTGAGCACACGAGTCCGCTGCAGTGTCTACAGCCTTGCATGGCCTCGGGCTTGGCGCTCCGGCAGCTCTGCTGTTGGCTCCTGGCACGGCACGGCCATCCCTGGATCCGCGCAGCACGTGCCCTGCGCCGGGGCTCCAGGGGAGCCCTTCACGCCACTCTGCCATCTCCTTTCAAACTGCCTGAAATACAAATGACCCTATTAACACACCTGTTAGCACACCTTAACCATGGTGCCTGCCCTGTTTGACATAATGGAGTTTTATTTCTTATTCTTGCCGGAGCCTTTGTAGCCCGCGCAGACCCGAAGGCAGCGGCGCGGCCAGCAGGGCAGGAGGTGGCTGGACAGGGTTAGCTCTGGGTGTCACAGACATGGGCAGGGCACAGGGCCACGGCCAAACGCAAGCCCTCCTGGGAGGCGGGAGCTGCAGCGCCTGGCCCTGCTCCCCTCCCACTGCCCCAACCTGCCGCCCAGGGGTGGGAAAGGAGCCTCCAGGCTCTGAGGAGAGCACCGGACATGCTGCAGGGGTGGCCCCACGCTGCTCCCTGGCCCCGGCCGCCCCTCGCGTCCTGCTCGAGCGCCAAGGAGCGGGAAGTGATGCAGGCCAGAGCAGCAGTGAGAGGAAGGGTCTGCTCGCCCGCCCCCAACACGCAGCCCGAGGAGGCCCCCTCGCTTCACCCATGGTCAACACACGTTGCTGTTTAACAGATCTTTAATATCAGTAATAATGTGGGAAGTCACATCTTGGTGCACAACAGTTCGGAGAGACTATAAATTTGGGGTATCCCCATTCCAGACACAGGAAAGAAACATGAGGAAAGACATGCAATCAAACAATGATCAGCTTTAGATACATCGTGAGGTTTGGTCCAAAAAACAAAACAAAACAAAACAAAACAAACAAAAACTTCATCAGACAGGAACAATTAATGCAATTACTGCAAGCACGCTCCTGGGAGTAAGGTCAGGGTATTGCATGGGTGTTCCCGCTGCGCTCCCTCAGCGGACCAGGGGAGCCTGCTTGAGCGAGATGAGCACCGAGCGCATGCGGGACACATCCTTAGCCTGCTTGCTAGCCTTGGGGTTAAAGTCACACAGCTGGGCCACGCGCTCCCACTCGGTGCCGGGGAACACGTCCTCCGCGTCGCTCACAAAGGCCTCCTCGGCTGCCCTGCAAGCAAGGCAAGGCAGGCGCGTTAGCGGCCGGCCCGTCCCGCCGCGGGCCGGCCCTGCTGCGCCCCCAAGCAGCACAGGCAGCAGCAGCGCGCGAGGGCGGCTCGGGCAGAGCCCCGGGAAGCGCCGCGCACACACACCACCGCAGACACGGCCACTACGACACCGCCACGCACCACACTGAAGGGGCAGCGAAGAGGTTACTTAACTGTTCTAGGCTGTAGCAAGGATGGTTTATGTTTGTGCTTAAAGGTGAAGAGAAGAAAAGAAACAAGGAAAGTTTAAGTCAGATATAGAAAATGAGCATGAGCTTGTGCAGATGATGAGCTAGCTGAGCATGCACTTGTAGCGTGGCCTGCGTGGAGGAAATGCTGCCGCTCGCATTCCGCAGCTCTTGGACTGCACATTCACACGGAAAACAGAGTCTTAACAGAAAGCCTCTCCAAGGCAACTCCAGGAGACTTCGGAACAAAGTCAAACACAATCTGCAGATGCAGCATTTCACAAGCCTTGCTTCACATCCACCTACAGTTAGGCAATCAGTGCCACACTTGGCTGGCCACTAACTCACTGCCACATCACACGTCTAGAGCTGCCCTGGGCCTGGACATGAGCTCAGCGTCTCACGAGTTCCTCCTTCCCAGCTCCCCTGGCTCACAGGCAGCCATGTGCAAGGCTTGCTCTAATATTCTGGGCAATACAATTCTGGACAGAGCAGCACGGACAGAAGTTCAGTACCCACCATGGGAACGCAGAATGGACATTCCTGTTGCCTACAGAAGTGCCCGAGGTGGGATGCAGCAGCCCGGGGAGGCTACCACACATCAACCTGCAGAGCCAGCAGAGCCTCCTGCAGAGCAGCCGTCAGGGCCCTAGAGACACCCGCAACCGCTGCAGCGCCCCACTGATGGCTGCAGCAATGGCCCAAAGAGCGGCGCTCTGCGATTCTGAGGACTCCTCCCCAAGGAGACTGTGGGCATCATGCACTGCGGGGGACCCCTCCAGGAAAACTGCACTGAACGCTGCGGGTCAGAATCGCTCCAGCAAGTCATGGCTCTTTACCTACGGTAGTCACTGTTGGCACCAAGCACTCAGCAGGAGTCACCTTCAGGTATTTAGCACTATTTCTGCTAGTCGGCTAGATAATGAGGAGGATCAGACAGAATTAGTAGTTAAGCAACATACACATAACCAATCAGGTCAGCGGAGGGTTGTTTGTAGAAAGCTTCATCTGCCACCCTAGGTAGCAAGTTGTCCAACAGGCAGGCAAGCAGGCAGGAAAAAAGAGACAAGGATGAGAGGTACAGAACACAGCTGAAAGCAATTGTAACAGGCACATTGGCTGGCACACGGGCGGCCCCTGCAAACGCCCCTGCCCCGGGCGGGCAGCAGCGGCAGCTCCGGCCAAGTGCTGCACCGCAGACGGGCCATGTGCACCAACCATCCTCAGCCGGGGCCGGGACCTGGAGCCGCAGCCACACGCATGGCTCCTGCTGCACACGCCCTGCTCCCAGCCCGACTGAGCCACCACCAAGGGGCGTCCCTCCCGAGAAGGGCTGTGATTCTCTATTGGACCTCAGCTTGCACAGCCAGCAAAGTGTCCTCAGAAACACGTCCCTTGGCACCCTCTTTTTCCTCAGAGCTGTGCTGCAACTCTACTCGCTTGGGACAAACTGGCGGAGCTCAAGTTCTGGGGGTTCCCAAAGCTGAGGGCTGGCCAAAGGACTACCTGGAGAGAACAGCACTGGAAACACTTACATTGGAAGTGCAGTCCCAAGTGAGGTTAGGTTGATATCATCACGCTAACTTTGAGTCAAAATCCCCCAAAGGGACCTCTAAGAAAGTCTAAAACTTTTTTAGACCTGCAGCCAGATCTTACCACTTCCAACACCATCATTCATAATAAGCCAATTCAAACCCTACATATAGTGGCGTAGACAGAGCCAGCCTTTAGTTTTGCGCCAGCAGGATGGAGCCCGTTACCCCTCCAGCACTTCCCAAGGCAGCTGCCAGGGCCCTCACAGCATGGGGACAGTGCAGCCTGGTAGGGAGCACCGAGGGCCTAGGGTGCTGGAAACGGGTAAGCAGCTGGGCAGTCTGTGCAGCCTCACTGCACAATTGGAAGCCTCGCACCCTAAGCAACTTTCAGTACCTCTGATTCTTTATCATGGTGTTTTCATTAACTATCCTTAGGCATTCCAGCTAGCTTCTAAGGACACCATGATCTGCCCTTCCAGGGGAGCCCTGCGCCGTCAGCACCAGGGCAAGGGTGGGAGTCTCGAGCCCTTCTCCTCCAGCACTGCCACAGGCAGCACTGCGGCTCAGCAGACAGCTGGGGGCTCCTTACCTGTTGCTGGCTTTTGTTTTCTGGAGCTTTTCGTCTTGCCTCGCATACCACTCCTCCAGCTCCTTTATCGCCTTCTCCTTCCACTCCGCTTCCTGCTTTCGCGAGTTAGCATCTGCAGATTCAAGAACCGATTTGTCAGTCATGTTAATGAGACCCAATGGGAGCAGATGTTTCAGCAGACGGCGCTGGGTCCCAATGAGTTCAGTGCAGTCGTTTAATCCGCAGCGATAAGAGGGTTATCGATTTACAGCATTAAAACTCTAAATATCTTAACACTCTGAGCATTAGCTAATCAAAATGCCTGTGCTGCTGACTGAGACAGCTCATTTGAGTTCACACAAGTGCCTGCATCCTATTCACTTGGTAACCCTTGGCCTGCAAGTATTCCAGAACAGAAAGTGGATTTTGCTGCTGGCACCAGAGCAGGGTTGGGGGCAGTCTCTGTGCTCAGAGAGGACAAGGCAGGGCCAGGAGCCCAGCTTGCTTTCAGGTACAACAGCGGGAACTCCCCATATATATCAGCCTGCAGATACCTAGCACAGGAAGAGGGCCTCGCACCAGCTCCAACCACAACGGGAATGCTGGAAGCCATATCATCATAGCGTCTAGTTCAACTACCTCCCTCCTTTCAATGGGAAGCAGGACCATTTGCTGCTGTCTTGTGCAGTGCAGGGGTAGTTACAACAGCACCGACAACAGCCATCCTCAGTTACTAGTCCCGTGCGTATTTGAGCTGGTAGGTTAAGATCCCCGTAGTAACAGATGGCCTCAAAGGCCTCACCAATCATGAGCAAACACTATCCTTGGGGGAGGGGGAAGAAATAAACAGGAGCAAAAGGGAGATGTTTGCTGAGCTTAAACTCGTGCTCGAGCTGGTAAAAGCTGCTCCGTTAGGGCTGAGGAGCAGCTTTTGGGCAAGCAGAGAGCAAGCGTCCTGCCTCAGCGCCTGGAGTGTTGCTTGCTGCCCACCCAGCCGTCAGGACCCTGGAGACCACAGCCCAGTGGCCCGCTAGTTTCCAGCGGCATGGGAAGCCCTGGCGCTCCACAAGCTGTGGTGCAGAACCAAGAGCTGCTATTGCAAAGGAAGAGTCCTCCTTACCGAGCTGCTCCAGGCGCTCCTTCTGCTCCTCCCTCCACTTACGGATGCTCTCCGGTTCGGACTGCAGCCGATCCACATGAGATATGGCCGCATAACAGTCTGTGGGACCGTTGCTCTCCTTAAAGACAAGGCATGGGAATGTCAGGCGCACATTAAAACTGCACATCTCAGCTGTCTGCCTGCACACAGCATAGAACTGGATAGTAAGGGAACTGAGCACATTCCTTTCATGTTAAACTACATTTTTACTATTAAGGTGAGAAATCTTGATCACAAATTAGAGCAAATCTTAAGCAAATTAACATAAGGTTGTCTTTGGTGACCTGGGAACAAAATTCCAAATGGAATGGGAAACCCCACTACAACAGCGCTTCAAACCTAAAGAAAAGCAGAAGGCAGCCATAACCAGTGCCTTGGGATGCAACTGCAGGCTCTCTGGTTGTCTACTTCAACTCACCTTAGGTACTGGCTGTGAAAATAAATCTTTTGAAATTTCTATTATTGTGCACAGGACTTTATAGCTGCACTCTGTGACTTTTGTTCATCTCCTTCTTAAGAGAATCTTACAAGCCTTAATTAAAAGTCCTGTGGAGATATTACATAATCTGGAGTGCTGTAAGCAACTCTGAACACAGGATGCAGCTCCAAACTAAGTTCCAGAAGACTAAGTTGCACATACTAGGATATATTCTAACAAAACACATGTGCAACCAGCAAGGCTGGATCTGCCTCCCAAATCTGCTGAATTTGCACAGTATTTGCCACAAAGGACAATTCACCATCTCATCCTTCCCCAGCAGGCCTTGAAACACCCACTCCACAAAGCAGCAGCCAGATCATGGCCCGCACAGAGCCCGGCTGTGTCCTGTGCGGGGGCTGCGGGAGCTCCACGGGGGAAAGTGCAAGCAGCAGCAGATTAACTACCATAACCCAAACTTCGTCTGGAACAGACTAAGCAGACTGGTTCAGGGACAACTGAGTTACAGCAGCTAAAGGAAAAGTTATCTACAAGAGTCCTTGTCCACCAGGGAGCTCCTCAAAAGGGCAGTCTCAGAAAGATAAGCAGGATGCACGATGTATCCTCACAGACTAGGCATACAGAGTTTGCTGCATGGAGCTCATTAGCCATAAAACATAACCTGTCCATCACCCATGGCGGCTGTGTTGTGCAAAGCCATAATTTAAAAAAATAGAGCTGCTCTAAATTGACTTTGACCACATTAGAAGCATTAATAGCTCTGAAATGAGGCAAGAGAAGTTCCTCTTCACAAAGGAGACAAGTTAACGAAGTCATAGAAAATGCTCGTTTAGGTTAAGGTTGCAGCACAGTGTAGCAACGCACTGCAAACACAAAACAATGTTGTCTTACCTGGTACACATCTCCATTCACCACTCCTTCAGCACCTGTAAAGAAGTGACTGTACTTTAGTGAGCACCACAGCTGGTTCGCAGAGCCCGACCGCAGTATCTCGGAGCGGCGATGCCAGTGATGGTTGCTGAGAGCCTGCAGGGCAGGCTCCCCTTCCCGCACTTCCCCAAGAAGCCTCATTGCTCCAAGTGGTGATTTAATCACAAGGAAGGAGCAGCAGGGACCACTTCCAGCTACGGAACATGCCAGAGTGCCGGAGTCCCTCACCCCCACACACAGTGGCCAGGCACTTCATGCACCCAGAACTCGGGACACGGCGCTGCTGCATGCCCTCCTTGGCCTTAAGGCCACAGACACGCCGGCACGGAGCTCCTCGCTCAGGAAAGCGGCACAGTTCCCAGCGAGGGCTTTTCCCTGGGCCAGCACATGCAGGAGGCCACAAACATCCTCGCCCCAGGATGACAGACTGTAAAACTGCTCCCCTTGACACAAATAAAGGGAGAAACCAACCCACACACATACTAGCTTCAGAAGGGGAGAGACTCTACCCAAGCAGATGGATGAGTTAGGAGAAGATATGAAAAAAATACACTAGCTTTTCAGTAAAGGGAGGGGGTATTTTGTGAAGCTGCGTCTGCAAGATGACAGTTCCTCCATGTGCTGGCTGCGTGTCTGGAAGGTGCAGCAGCCAGAAAGAACCTGTATGAGAGGCACATGGGGCGATTGTCCCCGTTTGCCTCACAGACGTGTCCTGGACCGTTGCTGCGCGGCAAGGTGGGATTCTCCTCACCCCTGTGCCGTACGCACACCGACTTGGGCAGGGAGGGCAACAGCCCTAACGACACCTGAAGCTGGCACGGACAAGCTTGGCTTCCATCCAGCTCCGGCCCTGCAGCCAGGGGGATCCCTCCACACGGGGGGCAGCTCCATCCGCACGGGGCAGGGTGGGTCACCCCATCCGCACGGGGCAGGGTGGGTCACTCCATCCGCACGGGGCAGGGTGGGTCACCCCATCCGCACGGGGCAGGTGGGTCACTCCATCCGCACGGGGTAGGGTGGGTCACCCCATCCGCACGAGAGGCTCCGCTGCAGGAGCTGCCGCTCGCGCGGGGAAGGAAGTGGCTCGGTGCACAGCGGGCTCCGCTCCACGGAGCCGCCTCCTCCCGGGAATTCCCACACTGCGAGCGAGGTGCTCTCCCTAGGGGAGCGCGGAGCAGAGCGCGGCGGCCCCGCCGCCCCGTGCGGGCTGGCACCGAGCTCCCGGCGGGAGCCGCGCGCTGCAGCTGCCCCAGGGCAGACCCGCGCCCGGAGCCCGGAGCCCCCACACAGCGCGGCCCCGCGCCCCACGTACCGCCCGGGCCCTGCAGCGCGGCGGGCACCGCGCCGCCCTCCAGGATGTCGTAGCCCTCGTCGTT
>JAUBOD010000266.1:14370-36993 GCA_032353885.1 Nothura maculosa | reverse complement strand
TCTCCTCTCCCTCTCCTCTCCCTCTCCTCTCCCTCTCCTCTCCCTCTCCCTCTCCCCAGAGTCTATAAAAGTAGTGCTGTTACTGTTTTTTTTTTTTATTTTTTTCCCCCCATTTTACAGACCCTTCCCGACTATGACTCTGCTCTGCCAGGAACTAGTGACAGAGACAAGAAGCAGAGAGATGGGGAGTGACGGAGGCAAAGCATCCCTTTCTAGAGAAAACAGTCAAAAGCAGTTTGCAAGTATACATCATACATTTATTACTGAACAACTCTCTCAACGCCAAAATTGGGCACAGGGATTAAAAATAAAAATTCATTGCACTACTTAGTAAAGCATTACTAGTAACTCTCATAAAAAATGTACAAATCTTGTTAAAAATTTATCAAGGCTTCTAATGATTTGGTTACAGATATTAATAATACCTTTAAAACTACATGTTAAATGATACAATAGAATATGATTTAAAGAAAACGCTTGACAAAATACAATTCTAACAAAACACAAAAGCTTTCATAATCATTAACAAATCTGAAATACAAGTAGCAAAATGAGGTAACTCAATGTACCAAAGGGAAAACACAGTTTTTATAAAAGCTAACTCAGATAAAAGAAATTCAGTCTCAGATAAAGATAACTCAGTCAAAAATATGTTTTTTGTAAATAAAATAAAATTAAAAAAAAGTGAATTTCATCCCCAGTATTATATGATGTGTTAACAGCTGTAAAAATCACATTCAAGAGCCTGTACAAAGTGGCATATGAAGAAAGGCTTTTTACTTTGTCTCTTTTTTTCTTCCTTTTTTTTTTTTTTTTTTTGCAAAGAAAGCTACAAAAGGAGCACTCGGGATGATCTGCAGGCCTCTGCGTGTGCGGAAACGTCCACGGCCCTCGTGGCGGGGACACGGAGCGGCCGGGACGTCCCCCGGGGGACGCGCAGGCCTGGGGTCCGTCCCGCGTGCCCCGTGTTCAGGTGAGGAAGGTGCCTCCTGGCCTGGCTTCCACACCAGCCACGGCCGCGCGTGCTCCAGGTACGTCGGTACAGGTAGAAATTTACTTGGCAGCTATAAAAAAGACCCTAACTCTGGTAAGACATATGTGGCATATGTATTTTTAAACAACATGATTTCGTTAGTTTTAAAAAAATAAATTTTACTATATGCATTTTAACCTGTTTGGCATTGTTGCGAAATCCATTCTTTTCATGAGAAGAAAATCCAGTACGTTGAAAGTTGACATCATGGCGTATTTTCATTTATCTTGTGTTACTGGCAGTTACGCACAAATCGGACTGTTTCTGAGAAGCACTTGCATGACCAACAGAAGGGCAAAATTGTGCTTTTGTTTTACTGGAACCACCAGCTGAGACTGGTAACAGTCTAAAAACACAACTGATACCAAAACATAGCAGCATAAAAACAGCATTGGAAAGGATAAAGAAGAAGCTTAAAGCTGGGACTGGCAGCAGGTTACAGCAATATTGCTAAGGGCGCCACGTGAGGTACTGCGCCCAGTGACGCTGGGCTCGGCGAGGGACAGGCCCTGATGCAGACGGGGCCTTCACTGAACAACCATGGCACAGCGAGGCCTCACTGCTCTACCCAAACATCCTGAAGGCCTGAACAGTCTAAAACATTTCAAATGAAGCTGGTTCCTTCAACACCACAACTAAAATCATTCAGAGGGTAATTGAATCAAAGTTACTTCCCATTTCAGTGCATTTTCTGTCCTGAAAGATGTTTCAATTTTCCTCTTTTCCTACAGTGCAATAACTGGAAACCTTATTGTGAAAATGAAGAGAGTTTCCTGTTCATCTTATACTGATCATGACACAAGGAAAGCAAGAAGCATCATCCAAGGGCAACGGAAACCCAGAGTGACTGAACAAAAATCACCCCATTCTGTGGTACAATGAAACCAAAAGTGAAAAATCAGAAGTTGTATTTCTCTGAAAAAATGTTAAAAAAGTCATTTTATTCATGAGGTTGCAGGAATAGAACTGTTATTTTAACCGTATCCAAACTCCCTTGTAAATGGCAAGGATCAAAGCCATTAAGCGACTGAAGTCAGTGTTTGTAAGCTAGTGGATCACGCGCTTGGCTAGCGCGGTGGCCAATGCCAAGAGCTGTTGCACAAGACCCTCAGTGTCCTTCCCTCTTCCCTTCAGGAAAAAAGCACCTGACTGCAGCATCTCCAAAACTCAAGTCTAGCCCAAAATCAAACATATGCAAGTAAAACCCACCTGCAAAAACCCCTAAAACTAGAAGCATTGGTACTCCTGTTACCAACACAAATTGTCAATATTGCTAACTGATTTGTGTGATATTGCAACCTTGCACCCACAGAATTGCTCACGGATGTGCCCTTTTGAAATCTAGATTTTGCAACATCTGGGCTATGAGCCATCAATGCCCTCTTCAGCGGTGCCCCTGAGGCCCCCAACACCGGGGGCGCGGGGCAGCTCTCTGGACTCTCATAGGCAGAAAGGTCTTTAAACCAGTGGGCACATCACGGAGGGAACAGTAAACGCCTGCAACTGCTGCACCTATTGCGTTCAGTGTGCAACTGCAAACACAAGGAAAGAAACCAGTGTACAGTACTAGTACTGCTTAAATAACACACAAGGTTATACATTGCAGCATAATTAATACTACACGCACACATCCTCAGCACATGCTGGTATATGGGTTCCCGAGCACACGCACGCCCAGCCCCACGCACAGGCCTCGCACCCTGCACAAGCAAACGCTCATTCGCACCATTTGCTCTCACTCACAGTATCTGAAGGCTCTAGATAAGGTAGATTGCTATATTGTTTGGAGCTACCACTTTTTTTTTTTCTCCATTTTCTTTTATATAAAAGCACATGCTAAAAGATCACATCCACTGTAATCTCGCAGCAACACTCAGAATTATCACACAAAACCCAGGGAATGTTAGTTAGTGCACGCACAAAATTAAGCCAAAAGAAAAAAAAGTCTTTGGAGTTCCACTCACACCGTTAGTATAACAATCCCATAATTGTGAAGACTAATTATTATAAGCTTTATAGTCGCTTAGGTCACACAGTGCAAAAGCAGGTCCGTCGCTCTCGGCGCGTGCAGGGAGGGCGGTATTGTGCAGAGCGCCCACGTGCACCAGTGTCCCCAGCCGCGGCTGCTGCTCGCCCCTCACTCGGAGTCGCGGGGCACCTCCGAGGCGTCGGCTCTGCAGATGGGGCACGTTCGGTTCGCCTGCAGAAAGAGAGGCACCAGGGTTTGCACTGCCGGCCCCGCAGCCCCGGCACCAGCGCTCGCGCCGACAGGGACGGGCAGCTCGGGGCCTTGTGCCGCCTCCATTTTACATTGGTGGTATTACAGAGTCACCTGACAGGTTGAATGAGAGAAGAATGATAGAAACTATGTGCATTTTATCTGCAAACATCCATGGAAGCAGCAAGCTGGCCTTCCGCTGGCAAGTGATCTCACTAATGCGACACAAGGCTGCTCCGTGCTCGGCACCCGCAGGGAACGCTGGTGAGTGGGAAGCGCAGCGCCATCCAGCACCGGCCCACATGGAGAGGGATGCTCCAGCCCGCGGCGGCCCCGCGACACAAGCTCATGCCTGCAGGAGCATCTCCGCGCTCTCCTCACCCGCCTCCCGCCCAGAAAAACACCACAGAGATTTGGCCAGAGCCCAGACAGACCAGGAAAAAGCACCACGGAAAAAAGGTTTAGCAAAAATTCCGTATTTACTAACCCTTTAGTACAAAACCTAAGCTAAGGAGGATGAGCTGTCTAAACAGGTACTCAACACTGGGTAATGCACACAGACGTAGCTCCGTTTAGCTCCCGGCTACATGGCTCTGCCAACACATCCCCTGCAACTCCCGCATAGTCTTTGCAAGGCAGGAGACGCCGGACGTCACCTCTGTGAGCTGCCGGGAGCACATCCCCAGGAGACACATCTCTTCCCGAGCACGGGAATCTTTTCATTTTTACACGTTTTACATGTTTACAGAGTAATGGGAAAGCTCCCAGGCCAAATACCCCACGTTTAAGATAAAACACTTCCTTCTCAAACCAAAGGGAGAAGAAGTCATACCTGCTCTGAACTCAAATTTTTGGGATCAGCTACTCTCAACTTCCCTAAGGAGGACAAACATTTCAACCAGGAAAACACAGCTCGGATGGTCAAGCTCCATAAACTACCACCACCTATTTTCAACCCAAACTATAAATGCCAGTGAAAGGAATATTTGTTCCTGCTGAAAACATTTGATGTTAATGCAGGTTAGAATATTTTAAATCACATTTAGAAGTACATTTAATTTAAAATTATTTTAAAATATATTTTAAAGTATAAATTCATATTTAAAATATATTTTAAAGTATAAATTCATTTTCTTTTCTGTCAATTACTACTGTTCTGATGGTCTTACAGGTTTACTTATTTCTTTACAGAATTGGGCAAACACAGATTAGATGGATTGGACAATCAATTAAAAAATATTTCTTGCTCTTTCACTATCAATTCCATACATGACGACAATGCTGCTACTTAGCAGTAGTAGTTCTGTAGTTATTTCATCCTTCACACCATTCAGGTAATACATGTTAAAAAACAGAAAGGCACAATCTTGCAGATGAAGCAATCTGATGAAAGAATGTGATAAATACTCCAGTATTTGCCAGTTACAGCGTGAAGCAGAGGATGCAGCAAGTATATTACTGTAATATAAATTCCTGATAGGAAACTGCTGAAACACATCCTCCTAGCCAGGATGAAATGAACTGCATGCAAACTTAAGTACTCTTTTTAAATAAGATTCAATTATAACCAAATTTGCTTTGGATTTGTGTTTTAAGCCTTTTATGGAATTAACTCCCCCTTCTGACTTTTACTAGGACTATGTGCAAAGTAGAAGGGGGACATAATACTTGACCCCTAACTACTCGCTCCTACATGCAAACTAACTTTATGTAATACCACAGGACATAGCTACACAATGAACTGTTTTATTTCGTGACATTTCTAGCTAAAATGAACTGTGAAAGGTCCCTAAAATCCCACAAAACCAACTGCATGTCCCTGACACTAAACTATCGGAACCACGGTAAAACCTGAACTGACTATCATTATCTTTTCTGCAATGTAATAAGCCATTCCTAGAATTAAATGTAGGGTAAGTTCTTGTCTTTGGGCATGTGAGTTCTCATGACAGAGGCAGGTTGTACTTTCCAGCTCTTCTTTGGGACAATTACTACGTGGACTCGCCACGTACTCCCATTCAGGAGGAGCAGCGGGACACGAAAACCAAGCCCTGCACTGCGGAATGCGGGAGAGCAGAACAGAGAGCAGAGCAGGGAGAGGTTTCCCTCGCTAGGCTCGACAACGAGCAGCTTCAGGCTGCTCCCTAACTGCGCTCCCGCGAGGAGCAGATCGTGCACATCTTCCACCTCACTTCTCAGGAGAGCTGAGGACTGCCGTTGTGCTCAGGGATTTGTCCTGTGGCAAGTTTTCCTTTAGGTGATATGGCTGTCGTAAGAGTGTTAAAATATAGTCACAACCTGAGACGTGCAGCTTTATGAATTAAAAAAAAGGAGGTTTTCCTTCCTCTTGCTGATTTTCAGACACATACGTGGATAGAGGATAAGGCAGGACAACAAATGCTGAATTAATATTCAGCGGTCTTCCAGAAACAATGACATAGCCACAGGTTCTGCAGAAACCTTTGCCTGTGCCGGGTACTGCCGCCCAAAGGCTGTTTCGAATTCCAATTTAAAAAAATGTCACCATTATTCTCGATAACAAGGTAGCCAAAATGACACCATAGATATCAACTTACCACTTCATGCAGGACTTTAACATGGATTTCCTCCATGTTAAAAATACAGGTTCTCTATAGCAACACACACATAAGCAAATACTCAAGGGAAAAAATAACAATTCTATGGATGACTGTGAGTTTTTGGGGGGTATTCTTTGGAGGGGGGCATTTTTTGCCGGGATATTTGTTTTTCATTTTTTTAAAATCTACAGAAACACAAAAATCTACATAATGAATCTACAGAAATCACAAATTTATAAAAATTATAAATCTGTGAACTGCATTCTATATACTTTTTTTCTATAGGCTCATTGTAATTTCAATTATTCTACACAACAGACAAACCTAAAACTGGATATAAAAAAAAAAACTGAAAAAAAGATGAGATAAAACACAAATTTATACCCTGTTAGTAACAAATCTTTATAATGCAGCTTGCAGAGATACCTATTTATCACCTCCTGCTTAATCCCATTACCTATCCCTCCCGGATGCTATGCTCTGATGCACTGGGCTGACCTGCTTCTAGGTCTCTTTCTCTTGCCCTCCTCAAAAATAATTTTGTTTTAAATAAACAGCATGGCACACATCATATGTGTAAATCCATAAGTATATCGTAAATCTTACCTACACAATTTAGAATGCAAATGAATACATACATACACAGGACATACATATATATGCATATGTGTGCACACACATATAGACACACAAACATACTTTACATGTATTATACATATGTATGCACGTACACATACACATATCTGATATACTTCAAAACCACACAGAAACAGACAAGCTCTGTATCAACATTCAATTTTACTAAGCAGGATATACAAAACACTGCTAAGGGTCTGCCATCAGACAAACCCTAGTTTGTACTTCCTGTGTTGCTATAAACTTGGTTTTGTTGGCATTGCCTTGCAGAAACAGAAAACAGCAAGATCCGTCAGCCAAAAATCATCCCCTTTTCCTTATGCCAAAGACTTCTTTAAAAGCATTCCCTCTTTAGCATTAGGAAGCAGAGAAAGGAGGCAATGCTTGGGGCCTATGGGCCTTTCAAGGCTAAGTATTGCACACAGGAAAAAAGAGAGACATGTAGTAGAAAAATAACAGCACTAACCCCAAGCACTCCCCAAGCCCATGAAACCCCCGGCCCCCCAAGACTTCATCATAAATTCCCTATTTCTAATGATTTATTTGTTTTTACCTTAAGCCATTTATCGACACACTTGGCATGGAACTCATGGTTACAGGGTAGGACTCTAAGTAGCTGCCTTGACTCAAAATCACACATGCACACCACACACCTAAAAAATAAGATGGCAAAATTTAAAGAAATCTGCTTTTCAAGAACAACATATTTGCATTCCATCATCAGCCCGTATGGTATGTCTGCAACAGGGTAGCAGGTTTGCTTGTGTGGTAGCTACTGCAGTGAATATTTACAGTGGTAAACCTCTAATGTACCAGTGTAAAGTGAGATTTGCCTTTCTGCTTACTGTGATTTCAAATTATAAAGCAAGTAAAGGCACAGAGCTCCTCACCAGAACAAACATATGTTGACATGGACAGGAAGTATTAACCTATAACAGCTTCCTTTCAGTTCTATCTTTCTATCTAAAAGAAGTAATAGTGAGAATCCGTGAAAACAAGTTGATGAAAGACCACACACATTTTAATAGAGAAATTTCCGCCCTTGTTCACATATACACTAATATTCTATTAAAAATACTTTTTCTTCAGGGAGGTTGTCAGCTTTAAAGAAAGAAAACAACTAATTTTGATTACAAAATTGATTCCCTTTGCCTACTTATGTTAAAAGCCACACTGAGGATAACTGTAACTGGAGTAAAAAAAAATCTTAATTATAAACATTGGACAGCATTTGGCATTAAGTCATTTGAACAATCTTCTATCTACAATGCATTTTCCACTTGGTTATGCAGATCTTTCAAAGTTAAGGGTTTTTAAGAATCAGAAAACACATCTTTAAACCACTGACAAATGCTTTTTTAGAATCACTTTGAAATTAAACATTCGGAGGTATTTTAACATAGGCTTAATTCCCAGTTGAAAATGTCTCTTCAGTGTTTAAGATACTGAACTTGACTTTGAAATAAACCTTTCTTTAACTTAATTTCCTGCAATTCTGAGCTGCTAGATTGAAACATCTCTAAATTAAGTGAGATGAGATGGAAATTTTCAAGTTAGGAAGGATAGTACTGAACAGCAGTCTCAAGAAAAGATATATCTTTACTGAGACATGATTGCTTTTAAAGTACTTCCATGAACACCTTTGACCTTAAGGGGATTTCCACTTGAAATAGATTATAGTAAAGCCACAAAAATTGTTCACCTTTGAGAACTGTACTTACAAGGTCTGTTCTGACTGGTGGTTATTGGGATTGAACCTGTATGATGGAAGCTGCTCGATGTCTGCCTTGGTCAGCCCTCGGGGCTTTGCCTCTCCCAGACGTTCTGCCAAGTTCAGCAGTGCCTGCAAGACACCACAGTTGCACATTTCAAAAACCACAGCTCAAAAAAGCATCGGGAAAGTTGAGTTGGAATCACTTCTAAAACAACACGTCATCCTCCCACCCAGTAGAACACAAGACTCCACCAGGAAACGCTTAGGATCTTGCCTCTCTCCTCACAGTATGAGCTGCACAAAATGTCTTTCAGAGCTCAACTACTTTCTGAATTATTCCAGATGTACTCTTGGTGATTTTGAAACTCCCATGATACAATTTTTAATTACTCTTCTGTTTTTTTTTTGATTAGTTCTTTACTTTTTAAGGCTAATGAGAGGAATTTGTTGTCAAATTTATTTCCACAGAAAATGTGCACTGAGTTTGGCCTTCCAAGTACTTAAAGGGACAAGGTCTGATTCTTACTAGCCAGCTGAGCCAAGACAGGGACATTTTATCCTGAACTCTGGAAAACAAAACATGACATCAAGTTAAATCATCTTTGGCTAAAATCTCATGTTCGGTTTTTATGCACTACTTATCACAGCTAATTGCTGCTCTGGTGATTAATCTGCCCTCTGACATGTATATGGTTTGAGCTGCTTCACAAGGATATTGCAAAAAATATCGGTATCAACTTGATTGATAGAAAACAAAAGGCGAAGAGATAGAAAAGGAAGGCTGGCTGACTATTTTGAGTTTTTGATTTGAGTTTTTCCTGAGGACCTCTGAAGAAGTGAAGGCAACAAGGCCTTCAATGCCTTGCAATTAGCTTCATTTATTTTACTGTTCTATTTTAAAAATATTCTGCAAAGTCATCACAGCCCAAAAATGTAACTTACTCTGTTCTTTTGAATATGCATTACTTCCATTAAATAATTGAAATTCCAAAAGAGAAGAGTAGCATACAGAACAAAAAGCTGATTCACTGATCACAGATTTAGAAGGGTGAAATTTGAAAGTGTGTTTTTTTTCTAGATTTTGTCCTCACATTACTTCAATGACAGAAGCAGGACTGAAAGCAAAGTGTAATTCAATTACATGAACTATTTGAGATTTTCAAATGTATCTGTGGTTCCCATACCAACCTCATAGTTTTCCACTTCCCCGTCTTCCACGTCCAACTCAAAGCTGAAAGCTGGTCCAACTGCCGGTGGCACTGGGAGCATTGATCTACCATTGGAGCAAGTAACAACAAAGGTCAGCACCTTGTTCAAGAACAGCACACGGAGACACAGCTCATGTGAAGTAATCCCTCTTCCCTTACGGATCCCTCTTAAATCTGAAAGTTCTATGACTGTAAAAATGGTAAGTTGAGGTCAAGAACTAACATCTGATGTGAAAGAGTTGAAAGAAGAGGTATTCCTCTCACTTTTGGGTACTGTCTATACTGTCGTTTTATTTGAATGCTTACTGCTGTGCCTCACCTGACACTTCATAACGAGGCTCAGCATTATTACAAAATCTACATCTCTTGACTGTCACATATCATGGGGAACTAATATTAGTACTGATTCTGATGCTAAATTTAAGTGCATAAAGTATCAGACAAGGCAAGGAACCCAAAATGTACCTGGCTGTGCAATGCCAAACTGCAGGACGTTCCAAAAGGCACAGTGGATATAATCAGACACACTACTGAACGAACTTCCACGGTGAAGGCAACGTCAGACTTGCCTTCCCAAGGACTGCGATGCTAGGCAAACCTTTGAACCTTTTGGAATATTTAGGCTAGATAGAAATTTTCCACTTTTAAGTGAACAAGCATTTTTACCCCTCCAGACAGGGTACAGAACTACAATAATAAATGCATTGCATCAAAAGCTTAATCTCAATGAATTTACCAGGAATTGCTGTGCTCCACTCTGTCCTTGAGAAACAGACAAGGTGCTATGATGCCTGAGGTGCAAAGCTCAACAGCTTCACAGTGTGTGGAAAGTATCCTGGGGCCACTTCCATGCTAAAACTGCACAGGAAGAGACCTCAACCCAGAGGCCCCACAAGGAGTGACAGAGGTTGGTTAATTCACTGTCAGTGCTGCCTAGCCAAGGTTTTGAAGACCAATTTTTACTTGTCTTCGGTATCTTTAAGAAGGCCTCCACCAGAAAGAGCAAAAAAACAGGTAACAAAACTACAAAGGATGAAACTAGTGGAATTTCACTTTTGCTCCTTTGGTTGTTCTAAATTGTTCAGAGTAGGCTGAACTCTTTCCAAAGCAGCTCTGTGAAGCAGCTGAACTGTGCACGTTGTGGCACAGTGTGAGCGGGGAAGAAGCCGGGCACCCCGCCGCACGCGCCCGCAGCCTTGCGCGCTCCCAGCAGAGTCCGAGGGAGGATGAGGCACCTTTAGCACTTACAGCACGTAGGGCAGCAGGCTGGCAGGGTAGGGCTGCGGTGGCACCGGCGCCTGCGATCGGAATCTGCTGCGGCCCGGCAGCCGGCGTGGCACAAACGCTGGGTAGGACTGCAGGGGAGAGACAACGCTCAGCACCTCCGCTCCGTAACTCGCCGGTTAACAAGCTGACACTGAAATCCCTCCTCATTAAAGCATTACCCCTCCAAAACCCTCCCGCTCCAGTCAGACACACACACACAGCCTCATTTCTGATAGCAGCTGCTATCACTAAAATACAGCCTTGGAGGAAAAAGCAGCCATGCACAATGCAAGCCCCGCAGGGCTGCTTTAGAAGACCCAC
Organism: Nothura maculosa; assembly: GCA_032353885.1. NCBI lineage: Eukaryota > Metazoa > Chordata > Aves > Tinamiformes > Tinamidae > Nothura > Nothura maculosa. The sequence continues at coordinate 26,018 of JAUBOD010000266.1, read as the reverse complement.
AGGAGCTGAACTCCGGGCTCCTCTCCAAGTTTACAGGCCTAGCTGAGTAAAGGAAGTTTTAAAACAAGTACATATACATATATTTACTCCTGGTTTTGATCTCACTGTGCAAAATTTTTTGCACTAACTATTGGGTGCATACATATGTAAAAAAAATCCACTTGAAAGCAAAATGCATTTTTCCAGAAATACTCAAAGTAGTAATTATTAAGGATTACTCAGAGCTGAAATTCATATTGCTGTTGAATTTATATTTAAAAATCTTAAGGATTTTTTTTTGAAAGAAAAAAGATCCAAAAGGTTTAATAGCATGCTTTTCTCGCTCCATGCTTGAAACTTTGGAACACAGAGAAACCCAGCAAAACAAAAGATTAACCTGAAAGAAAATTGACTTAACAGCAGAAACATTACTGATGGCCACAATCATGCAAAAGATGTACACAGTGAAATTATTACTATGTAAAATAAACATAGTCTTTCTCTTGAAAGTAAGATCTCAAGCCACATATAGTAAATATCAGTTTTATTGCTTGGTGAATTTTGTGTTCTAAACAAAAGCACTAGAAAGTGCTGTTTTCACTTTCAGGTCTAGGACTTTTAGGTCCTATTTTCACTTTTTAGGTCCTCTGAATAAAAGAGAGCCAGAAATGTAGCCATTCCATAATAATTTCATTATAAAGCAGATATAATCAAACTTTGCTAAAAATCACTTGAGTCACTGGAGATTTAGGATTTGCTTTTTGAAAGACCATGTGATTACTCATAATACACCTTTGTTCTGTCCTTCAGCCAGTCACATCCAGCCCAGGATTGAGGCACCAGGGTGTACAGACTAAATAACCTGCGATTTCAAAAACATGGTATTTTGTTCTCTATTTACTTCTAAAATCTGAACGTGAAAATTAAGATCTCACTGTACTCAGGATGTTTAATTGTAATTTCTGTATCAAGCATACAAATCAAATATAAGCAATTTATGGAATATTTTGAAGTGTGCCTGGAACTGTAGAAATGTACATCTTTAATACCAGCATATTTTAGCTTAACTTTGATATGAATAATTCTTTTTAAAGTGTGGAGCTGTATTTGAGTTTTATACAGCGACCGTTTAATTTCTTTCAGAGATAGGCTGCATTACTTCAACGAGACTAAAGAGAAATATCTGTACATCCTTGAAGTCACATGGCCTAAAACTGAATTCTTATTAAAGAAAATTAAGGGACAACAGGCCACTAAAAGCTTTTATCAGGCTGATGACATATGGCTAGATAAAGCAATACAAACTAAACAAGCCCAGAACTTAAACTGGACTTGCAGCTCCTCCTTCAAGCCTTTAGCAAAAGGCAGCGTCTTATGAAAGGTCCCAGCTGCAACGCAGGGATCCTGGCACCAAGCCTGGATGCCTGGGGGACCCTGACGCCAGAAGCACCATCCTCAGCACTGATTTCATCCCAAAGCAGGTTTCACGTTTTTGGCATGGCTGCTCTTTATCTGCACCTCGTCCTCCCGCTTGCTTTAATGCCCCGCTAAGGCAAGACTCACTGCCCCAGGGGCATTGCCAGACCATGACCAAGATGGGAGCACTCTAAGACTGCTTGCAAACCTCTCAAAGAACTACCATTTCCAAGCACTGTAGCTTTCCTGACCTGTGTAAATTCAACACACTTAAGCAACAATTAGCAGAAGTGCAAGTGACACTGGATTTCTGAACTACGCTTATTAGTTTCTGCAGTAGAAGTGCTGGACTGTGTGGCAATGGGGAGGAGGGGTGATTTCCAAGCAACTGCTGTTGCACACACCGCAAGTAGCGTTATCAAAAGTCACCTACTGATGTCAATAAGTAAGTTGCCCTTAGCTTAATTAAAATGAACTCAATTGCAAGAAGTGCCTCTTTCCAACCAAATCTGCCAGAGACTGAGAAGGTTAATTCACCATGAATGAGAATGTAGTGCAGAAGGCAATACTTACCACACCAAATGACACGTCCTGGTGTAAAGGGTCGTGGGCTAAGAATTGGAGAGGAGCTGAAGGAGGAAATGTTGGTGGATGGGCTGAGGGAGGGTATGTAAAGCCTCCCACAGGGAGATGTTCTCCAAGTAGCTCTACTTCATTTTCTATTCTTTGAAGTGGCTGAAAGAAACACAGGCTTTGTTGCATTAATACAGATGCAATTTTCCCCACTGAAGAACTGCCATTCCAGCTGTACAATGCTGAGCTGCTCTGATCAGTTTCACAGTGTATTTGTATGGTCACAGTGTCTTTTTTTTTCACAGAGTAATACCTGAAAAACTACCAGGAAAACAACGCTACCATAGCAAATATTACACTATGATTTTGAGCTAAATTCATCTCCTCCAGCTAGTCATAGTTGTAGGTAAGGAATTTGTGTAATCTAATAGGTACAGGAGGGGCTTTAATTTTCTGTGTCTTGTGATTTTTTAAAGAGAAATATTGCTCTCTTTCTGGCCAGGCTGCTGTCTCTCTGAATCTACATGAATAAAAATAATCTGAAGACCAGAAAATATTTTCCATCTCATTGGCCAGTATGACAGCTAAAGAGAGATATAAGATTTTGCCATATAATTTTCAAATGACATCGATGGTGCATATTTCAGTGGTATATACTCAATAACAAAGCAGACAGTCCAGAGGTTTTTAAGCAAGTGTTTCCAGCTTAGTCCTGTGAGATGGACCAGTCCATAGTACTGACAAGATGGACCAGATAAAGTAGTCTTCAAACTAAACTATTGCAGGAACGTAAGCATTTATTATGCAGTTTATCAGATGGCATGTTCAAGGAATCCGCTAATATCCTGCACAACAACAATAATAATAATAAAGAGCTGTTAAGCTGAAGAAAAGAGCTCTAGATTATTCTTATCAACCATAAATGGGAATGATCCATAAACTACAGCAGGAAATCAGAAGTTTCTTAGGAAAAAACTCAGTAATTACATAGTAAGTAAAAAACACCACTGTTTTTCCCCTTCAGTGACCCCATTAAACGCAGAAGAATTGGCAGGTTCCTGGTTTATCTGCTTTCTTGAGATTTATGCAGAATTTATAAATAACTTTCTGCTTTCTGCTATTTAGAACTGGTTTTATAACTTTATAGCTTTCCACTATTTGTAACTTTCTGTTATTTATAAATAACTTCTTGCATTCTGCTACTCCCAACACAGCATGTGGAATAAAAGGAATTTGCGATCTGTGGGCAGTTGCAGGGCCATAATCTGACTGCAGTTGCAGAGATATGGAGGAATAGATCGTGTGCCTTGGGTGCTGCCAAGGATGGCCCTGTGCTTTTCAGGAAGACAGAACAGGACAATGAGTTGGTGGAGTTGCTCTTTATGTCACAGAGCAACTTGTTCTACCTAGGAGTGGATAAAGAAGGAGTTAAGAGCTTATGAGCAAGGATTAGAGAGAAGACCAAAAAATGAGGAATACTGCTGTGGGCACTGACTACAAGCCACCTGATCTGGAAGAAGTTGTCCGCTGGGCCCTCTACAACGAGCTGGAAGTAGCCTCATGATCACAGGCTCTGGTTGCATGGAGAACTGTGGTATCTGCTGGAAAGACTTGGCACAGACAGTCCTTGAAGATCCTGCAAGGCACTGATGACAACTTTGTGACAGGTGGTGGAGGTGCCAACAGGGAGATCTGTGCTGCTGGACTTGTAATAATAAACGATGAACAAGCATCTGCACGTGTGAATGTCAGGAGCAACTTAGCGGTAGTGAGCATGAGATGGTGGAGTTCAGGATGCTGCCAAGGACTAGGATTTCAACCCTGGACCTAGAGACAGGAAACTCTGGCCTCTTCAGGAACCTGTCTGGAAGAGTCCCCTAGGCTAAAGGCATAGAAGGAAGCAGGGGTGCAGGCAAGCTGGTTAACATACGAGGACCACTTTCTCCAAACTCAAGATCAGTGTACTCCTATAACTAACCAGTCGAGTAAAGCAGGCAGGAGACCTGCATGAATGTGCAAAGTGCTCCTGACAATATCCCAAAGCAGAAGAATAAAGTACAGACCTGTGGAGAAATGGACATGATGCTTGGGAGGAATCCAGGAATGTGCCAGACTCTGCAGTGATACAAGGAGGAAGGCTAAGGCCCCCTGGAATCAAATCCAGTAAGGGATGTCAAGGATAAACAACCCCATCTTCTTCTAGTATATCAGCAGCAAAAGGAAGACTAGGGAAAATGTGGGTCTGCTACCTACATTGAACAGGATGGGTATCCTCATGACAAAGGATCCAGAAGGCAGAGTTACAAAACACATTCTTTGCTTCAGTCTTTATTGCTAAGGCCAGCTCTCCAAGATCTCAGACCCTGAAAACAAAGAAAACTCTGGAAAACGGAAGACTTTCTCTTCATCAAGGACTGGGTTAAAAGATAATTTAGGCACACCTGACACACACAAATCCATGGCCCCGGCTGGATGCACCCACAAGTGCTGCGGGCGCTAGGGCACTTTGCATCACCTCTGCAAAGTACTAGAGAACAGAGGAGGTGCCTGCGGACTGCATGAAAGGCAGTGTCACTGCAGTCTTTAACAAGGGCAAGCAGAAGGGTGTAGGAAACTAACTGAAGGCTGTTCAGCCTCAGCTCTGACACTTGGACAGCTCATTCTGGATATCATCTCCAAGAATGTGCATTGAATCTCCAAGGGGCAACCACCCTTTACCAACCCGACAGCCTTCTTGAAGGGATGAATGGCTGGGTAGATGAGGAGAGAGCAGAGGTGGCTTCCTATCTTGACTTCAGCAAGGCTTGCAACACTGTCTCTAATGAAACGTTCACAGGTAAATCAGGAAAATCTAGCAAAGGCTAGATGGCCATGCTGGCCCCTAGGCACCAATGTGCCCTTGAAGCCAAGGCCAGTGCTCCCTGACAAGCAAGTTCTAGTGAGAAAGAGAAACAGATGGAGACAAGCATACAGACAATCCCACAGTCAGAGCTGTGGAGCAGAAACTCCCCTCAAATTCAAAATATGGTCACTTCTGCTGTGTTTGTCTGCTCTCTAATACAAGGCCACTAACTTGTCAGCGAGGGAGCTCAAGTTGAAGTAGTCAGTTTTCACAAGTGAAAAACAGGAGGAAGGGAGAGATTCTTGGTTTATGAACGCTTCTGGAAGACCTAAAGCCATAATACTTTACTGTTCTAAGGGAAACCCTGGTCATTTGAAGTTCAACTTAAAAGGAAAATGGTAACAGTCTGTAAGGAAAGTAACACCCTGTGTTTTCACATTTCCTTGCTAATCTTTTCTCCACGACCACTGCTGCACTACACAGCCTCCTCTGGATTCTCCTCTTTCTGCAAAGGCAGCATCTGAAGCGACAGTAAAGTAAAATAAGCCTAAGTCTTTCTGAGTGCAGTACAAGCCTGTGCAGAAACAGCACTGACAGCACTGATGAAAACTTAACAGAATTAGAGTGAATTTTACAATTATTAATTCCTTTTTTTTACACTAAGCGGGGACTTGTTTAGAAAGTATTAGGAAAAAAAAAAAGACTCCTTTAAACAAAAATAATTTATTTCATCAATGAGGTAGGGAAAGGGGCAACAGTGTTAGTCCATCCAGCTCAACCTCTCCTAAGGTGAGAGTGTAAGAAGCATGACTTACCGATCGTGACTGCTGTGCTTGGAAAGGAACAAACTGTCCTGGAGGTGGCAAGTGAGGAGGATGGTGTGGAGAGAGGTGGGGAGGGTGCAAAAGGAACGGATCACTAGAAATGAGGGGTGGGAATGCTGCATACTGTACTGGTAGGTGCTGGACTGAACATGCCTGAAGCATCTGAAACAAAAATGAAAACAAAGTAAAACTTATTTTTGCCACTGGAATGGAAATAGAATTTCCTGTATTTTTTTAAGAAGTGGTAACAAAAACAGCAGTTTTTCTCAATCCTTGAAGAGGCCTTCAGAACACATCAAAACAGTATCTCAGTAACATATACAGTGCAAAATGACCGATGCAGACCAGGTTCTACAAATACAATGGTGTGTCCCCGGGCATCTGCAAAGTGCCATTCACTGCAGATTAGTTCAATGAGAGCTGGGGTTCACTGCTGCCTACCATTCTGAAACACAATTCACAAGCTCTGCTCAGTTCAGTGCTCTGAGATCCTTCATGCTCTGAAGCACCGGGCACTGGAGCGGGCAGTCAGGAGAAGCTGTGCAGTCTCCCTCTGTGAAGGTCTTCAGGCCCTGCTTGGACACAGCCTGTGCCACGTGCTCCAGGTAAGCCTGCATGTGCAAGGGATTGGACTGGATCATCTCTGGAGGACCCTTCCAACCCTACGGATTCTGTGATTCTATGTGAGCAAGAAGAGCTACTGTAGGAAGGACCCCTTTCTCCCTCTCCCTTCTGAAGTTCCTCATGCAAAAGCATTTTGAATTATGTGAGTGGTGAAGGCAGTGTAGGGGAGCAGAAATATACTTAATGTAAGCCTTCATTTATTCTTCCGACACTGCAAATGGAGGAGCGAGAGGAAATGCCTTTTCTTTTTCCTGCTCCTTAAGCAATGTTCAGGTATGTTCCTTCTACATTTTTCATCATTAAGGGAGCACCTAAGAATATATTTGTTACTTGTCAAACTGCCAACATCACCTTGGCTTTATGTGAACAAAAGATAATTACTATAAATTAGAAAGGTCATTTTTGTTTTAATATCCCACTAGAGAAATAAACTTAATTTTGTAAAGTCATGTACAGGACCCACTGCTAACCTCCCAGTTTTTGTGAGTCAGGAGTAACAAATATACTGAACATATAGACTATAATGACCACACAGCAATAGCAGATCTAGTTTAAAACCACATTCATGGAGTAAAAAGTAGAGTCACCACTTCATTTACTGTGGTCAGGACCCACAATAAATCCTTACTTGCCTTGAAACAAAATCAGATTAATCTGATCTGTATCTATTTTTTAAAAATGCACCACCATTTAGAAATGCACCAAGAGCGCCCCTGGAAGGAAGCACTTCCCAAGAGGCATACGAAAATTGATGGAGAAGCGGCTCACATCCTTCCAATTTTGAATTTGATAAGTCAGTTCCTGATGTCTCAAAGAAAAACATCGTTATTAAAAAACATTTTGAGATAGCATTTGCGATGCTCTTTAATTCTTTCTGATTTTTCACCATCTTACCAGTTCTCAGGAACAACAAACAAAAAACAGCTGACTATGGACAGTGTACTGGTCCTTTCTGCATATAAACAATCCCTGTGCAAGGTCTCTTCACCTCAGTAAAATTTCTAAGTGAGCTGCCTCATCGGCTTTAAACATCTGGAACACACAATATTTGCTGATAAGAGACCAGATCATAAACCAGCATTTATCTGGAATGAAAAAAAATGCATCAGGCTGAGATGCCACAACTTGCAAAGCAATCAGGCAAGCGCCATACATTTGCCAGCTCTAAGGCCTAAACTGTTAGACACCACTGCAATTTGCCACAGGAACTAAAGGTTTTCTGCAGCGAAACACCAAGGGGCCAGCACGGCATCTACAATCAAAGCGGCCGTAATCACGGAACTGCACTTACGTGGGGGGTCCCACTGCAGACGGGAAGGTGCTGCCCACTGAACACCACAGAGCAAGGCGGGACCTGCTGCGCGCTGCAGGCTGGGATGTGCTGGCCCGTGCACAGCGGGATCCCGTGCGGCGCCACGGTCGTCACTGTGTACGAGACTGGCACTGGGCCCTGGTGAAGCTGCAGGGAAAGGAAAAACAGCGCTTAACTAACCGCCACGGTAACCTCTTCATAGCCTCGGCATTCACAGACCAACCTGCACCTTGTGCAACAAAGCAAGAGTACATAGAGCTGTAATTCCTGTTCTCCAGAACATTCTTCTCCATGGAATGCTACTCTCATCACTGTGCAAGGCCTGGAGAGATCTCTCAGCTTGAAAGGCTAAAGCCTCCAAGGTACCTCAGCATTCCAGCAGTGTTGCAAATTAGTGAGGCCCCCACACACCCTAAGGTTAGTCCTTATGAAATAAGACGGCTGTAATTAAAAGCCAATTGAAAAAAATACAGACTTCCACAGTAGCTACAGAGGCAACTCTAGAAGGAAAACTAATTGAGTGATAAGCCACAAACTCAGCTTAATGAACACTAACTTTATATAGCCTTTCTTGCCTTCAAATAGGCCAATCTCTGATTCATACTCAGATGAACACTTACGGGATGTCTCTTAACTTGACTGTAACAGAAAGACAACTGGAAAGCTAGAAAAGAGACGGACTTGTAAACATTACTGAGGCAACAAATCACATGTCCGTGGACATCCTAGGAAAGACGTCGAGGCACAGAGATTTAGATTTAGCAATATTCTGTAGAATTTAATCAGAAAACAAAGTAGATAGTGTTACGTACACATACACTTTTTTTTTTGCAAACATTAACTATGAAATCTGACGATAAACCCAGTCGAAGCAGTGTTAGAAGAGGAAAAATCCGCAGGAAGTAATTACGTCAAACCTCTCTCTTGCTTCATGATTTGCTAAAATGGAACCAACCTGTGAGAAATGAAAGAGCGAGGGCAGCTTACTACAATGCTGAGAACAAGTAAATTAAAAGACTGTTGGCCTATTGACCCGGCCAACAGATGAGGCCAAAACAGGACCGTGCATCACTGATCTTCAAACTCAACCTCAAGTGACAGGCCCCGCTCTCAGGGGACACTCTGACTTTGGCCTAGTTCTGGCTCAGGAAGAAAAGCGGTAATTCTGTCAATGCAGTAATGGATACGATTCAGGAGTATCCACTGCTCCCACAGGGCATGGAGGAATAAACTGACCTCTTATAGTTCTCTCCTCCCAGAATTAGCCTGCAGAAAACACTACCGTGGAAAACATCAGCAAGTCTGGAAACACTGACACCTGATGCAAGATGGTATCTGGAAGGTAAAGGCAGTGTCACGGTTTTTATCCAGACTTGCATAAAAATCACGGTTATCATGTAATGTTAGCACATGAAGCAGGGCCATGACTTGTCTTTTGGAGATGCTGCTGCCCTAAGACAACTGCTCACCAGAACGGGAAGCTGCGAGAAACTACAGCATCTACCAACAGGCTGTGCAGTACCCTGGATCCTCCAGATGAGGAACACTCTATCAGCTCCTCTTTTCAGAGAGGATCTAACTATTTATTTTCTGGACCAAGCAGAGAGCTCATCTTTTCACTCCACTTATGGATGAACTCATTGAGGTTAGGCTGGTTCATGCAGTAATGAGAAACTGCTGTTATGAGTTCTGCAAACAAGCAGACATTCCATTATAAGCAGTATGATTCTACCTAAACAGTGTGTTTCGGTATTTGAAATCTTTACAGTGGAGGCACCCTTAAGAAGATATTCATCATGCAAAACAAATCACCACACACATCTCTAAGCCCGACCTGCTCATGAATGTCAACCACGAGCGCGTTCTGCTGCGGTGGGTGAGCGGCGGGATGCAGCAGGCGAGGAGACACGTTGGGTGCGTGGAAGGCTCGCGGCTCCTCTGCCGCTGGCTGCTGCCCATAGGGGACGTGGTGGAAGTTTTCATCCTGGTTAGTGGAGCTGTGTCGTGGCAGGCGGTCTCTCCTTGCCCTCTGACGCCGGACGGGAGGGCTACAAACACACCAAGGAAGATGGGAGATCACAAAAATGTCACAAAAATTCCGAAGCAACTACAAGCACACGAGGATCCAGCACCACGAAAAACCGCTAGAAGGGTTCTATTAGTCTGGAGTATAATTTCTTACCAACCAAACTTCTAAAACCCTTAGTACTGACACTCATTTCAAGAGTGCTCAGCAGAACGTAACTTAATGCTCTAGTGAGAAACAGAGGCACTTAAAGAAACTCTCGTCCATTAGAAAGACATCACTTGTGTTGCCAGGCCAAGTGCTTAGACATTGAGATGGCAAACTTCAGAAGTCCTCAGGAGGCTCCTGTGCACTTAGGTCAGTCAAGAACTCTTAACTGCAGCCTTGCAGACTTTCCTGGGGTCCTGGCTCCTGCCGGGCACAAGATATTTACAAGATATTTACTGCTCACTGCGTAATGGCAGTAAAGTGACGACTGCTCTAAAGACACAGGTAATTCCTCTCAGTTCTTACATACTCACTAAGCGTGAGGAAGGACACAGATCTTGATAAACATAAATAATTAATGTTAATAGAGATATATATAAATAACTGCGCCTGAGTGCAAGGACGCTGCCCTTCAGATGGCTGTGCACATCCATCCCCTCCTCATCCTGTGCTCCTCCTTCCTCCCACAGCACCTCTGCACTGACTGCACTCAGCACAGCTCTCTGCTCACTCTAGAGAAGACTCTCATGAAAAGCTACGAAGAAGTCTCTGAAACCTGCATGAATTACAGCCAAAACTGCTACATCTAGCGCATCATGAGCACCTTGGTTCAAAGCATTTCTGGGTGAAATAGACTTTGCAGGAAAAATACGCCCCTGCTGGAGTAGTGCAGTAGCAAAGCTGTGACAAGCTCTGTGAAAATCCGTGCCATTCTGAATGACACTGACTCAAAGTCTTTGGGGTTGGGGGCTTGTAACAGAGAAAAAAAACTGCAATTTTATGCCTCTCACTTCACACAATCACTGTATGATCATGGTTGACTTCACAAACAGACTTGAGTATTTCTAATCTCACGCCTAATATTGTACACCTTAGAAAAAGCACAGTTAGTAAAAGTTTAGTAGAAATCAATTGTAACATTTCTCTGAAGCCAAAAGAGCAGTGTGCTTTAGCTTGCATTAGACGATTCAATGCTCTTGAGCCCATAGGAAGGTGATAGCTTGTGTTCCGGATAATTAACCTTAGTGGTAAAGAAACCTGTATTTTTATGCTTTCCTATACTATCACCAATGTACTAGTTTAGCCAGATCATCCAGAAACTCTACTCTTCTATGACTAAACCAACTTAATTTAAAAATATCTCCATTTTGTGAGTTTTATGAGACACAAGCTAAAAAATAAGACAGAAACATAATTCAAACAGCATGTGAACCACCAGCTCACCAGCCACACATGAGGCTATGCTAACACCCTCTCTCTACCCAAACACATCCCCTTCTTTTCAGCTTTTTTCTTGTACGGAAAGGACGGGGAGCAACCAGAGCGAAAGCCCTGGCACCACAGAAAGGCCCATGGCGCCCTGGCGAGTGGTGGGCCTTTAGGCTGTGTTTCTCTTTGCTCGCCTCGCTTTGCCCACACGCTGCCGTGGCGCAGCATGGCGCAGGGCCGAGGGGCTGCATTGCACCATTCTGCACCGCCCTGCATTGCCCGGCATCCCCCTACCTCCTCCTGCTGCGTGCCGGCGTGTGGCAGCGCTCCCCCGGGAAGAGGTGCTGGCCAGGCCGCACCGGCGGTGGCTGCCGATTCGATGTCATCTCCCATGGTCGCATGGGCGGCGAGGGTGTGGGCGACGTGGGTGGGAACTCGAAGACCGTGTGGGAGAGGCGCTGTCTCTTGGGGCTGGGGCTGTCTTCGCTCTGCACGGGGCAAAGAGCACAGTGGGCAGGTGAGTGAAGCGCGCGGGCAGCAGCGTGCTGAGGGAAGCCGTGTGCCGAGGGCAGCCGTGTGCCGAGGGCAGCCGTGTGCCGAGGGCAGCCGTGCTCGCCTCGCGCGCTGGGAGCCCCA
>JAUBOD010000266.1:2969-14270 GCA_032353885.1 Nothura maculosa | reverse complement strand
GTGTGACTACATGGGAAGGTCTGAGCACAGTATTTGCGCCAGTGCTACACGTCCCTGTTGGAAAGCAGAGGTCAGGAGCTCTGGAGCCCTGCATTGCGCCCAGTTCCTACACGGCTGGCCTGATATCTACTGCGTTTGATTTTTAATTCCATGTCTGTTTCTGGCATGCGTCCTCAGGAAAGGAAGGCTCCTAAGAACGTGGTGCATACATCTGCTTGTTATCCACCCGCCTCTTTAACCAATTCCATGTGAATTCGAGAGGGCAAAACACTGCTCAGAAGACAGGCGCTCTCCGCAATCCCCATGAAGGCAGATGCTGGCAACAGGCATCCTCAGAAGGGATTTTTCACATTCATATTGGTGGAGGACGACTCCAAATGCAGCAAACACGCAAAGTGCCAAGCAGGTAAGCCATGCTGAGCACTGCCACTCTAAACAATCCCCTGGCACAGCTAGCTCTAAGTTCTCTAAGAAGCCTCCCTCTGCTGTCTGTTAAGCAACTGCATTCTCACCCCAACTAGTTTGCCATTAGAAGCAAGTAAAGTCATTTTGGGTACAACATAACCAGAGTATTAAATCTAAATAGGCTTGTTTCTGCATAGAAGACAAAATAATCTGTAGCTAAAACCAATTTATTTGTGAATTGATGACATAAATAATCTTGGTCTTCATTAAGAAACCAATTCTCATGTGACGGCTGTAAACAAGGTTTAAACAGCACATGGGAAAGTACACGCTGCTAACAGAAAAATCACAGAATCCCAAAATGGTTGAGTTTGGAAGAGGTCTCTAGGGTTCATCTAGTCCTGCTCCAGCAGAGACACCCAGAGCACAGGGCACCCGGTTGCATCCAGGCGGGTTGGGAAGACCTGCAGAGAAGGAGACTCCACAGTCGCCCTGGGCAGCCTGTTTCACAGCTCAGGCACTCACACAGTAAAGTTCTTGCTCACATGGAGGTGGAACATTCTGTGCTTTAACTCACACCCATTGCCCCCTGTCCTATCACTGGCTACTGAGAAGAGTTTGGTCTCCTCCTCCCTACATCCTCCCCTCGGGTACTTCTACATATTCATGAGAACCTCTCAGTCTTCTCTTCTCCAGGCTAAACAGGCTCAGCTTGCTTAGTTTTTCCTCATATGGGAGATGTTCCAGTCCCATAATCATCTTTGTCACTCTCTGCTGGACCCTCTCTAGAAGCTCCATGTCCCTCTTGTGCTGGGGAGCCCTGAACTGCCTACAAATCCTTGTGTCTATGTCAATATCAATGTTAAAATCAGTTCATAAGTGAAACAGTTTATTAGGGAAATATGCTATTTTCAGAAATCTCCAAAACACTTCTGTTCCATCTTGCTAATATGCAAAATACTCACTGGGACAACCACTACTTCTTACAGCCATTTTATACTGTTTTTCCTAATTCCAACAAGCAAAAAGAGCAGAGCACCTAACAGCTGCAATGGATATTACACCCAGCTTATATCTAGCAAGGGGAAAAGACCACCTTATTTGAAATATTAACTTGAGAAAAAGAAGAGGAGCACATACAAACTGCTTGGTATTTAAGGGTATCTTCTTATCGCTAGCAGAAGATGAAACTTAATGTCAGGACATAAGAAGTGAATCTCATCCCTAGATGTCATAAAAGCTTTCTAAAATCTGTGTATCATCTCAGACAGTTCACAGGGAGATGCTCCTCGCACATCCTCATCTCTGTGCCTCAGGGCATCTCAGCATGCAACACTGCCAGAGGTGATTTAAAAGCATATTTACTCATGAAATACCCTTTAGCAGAGACATATTGCCAGAAAAAGAGAAGGCACATGGAGTGTTTTTTCATTTCTTTCCTTCTGGTGGTATGTCTAAAAGCTGTTCCAATCTGTATGTTCTCTGAAGACTGCAACATACCTCAAGGCGTTCCTGCATTTGAGGTAAACAAGCGTCACGGGTAAACAAGCTAACTAGAAGGTCCAGCACTGCAGAGGAAGGTTACCACCAGGAATGACTCCTGCCCATCTCTCACACCCAACGCCGCACGCCGTCCCGAGGGACGCTCCGGTGCCAGGGCAACTCCCGGCGCCTCTGCAGCCGCTCTTGGGTCCTGCCGTGGAAACTGCGCCGGGACTGGGGCTCAGCAAAGCCCGCCAGCAAGGTGCAAAACACAGCAAGCAAAGCAATGCTTTCAGAAAATGAAGCGGGACACCCCCCAAACCCACCTTGCAAAAACAAGGAGAGTTTTAAGGCAACTAGAACCTTCCAACACAGCAGAGCAATCTACGCAAACTTTCGAGTACAAGGCTAATGTGGTTATAACACTTCTTAAGAATTCCCATAGGGAACTAAAGAGGTCAAAAGTCTCCCTGTGGCTGATATAAGAAGTCTCAGAAGTACTGCGAAACAGTTGCCTCAAAAAGTTGACTCCAGCTGTCTTGAACAGTATTAATCTCACTTTGAAAGTGGAACCCTTTAGTTTTCATTCCATTAAATGTCAAGCAATCTGAAATACTTCAGACCGCCCGGAAAGTACAAAGCATCCTACTTAAACAGTACTCTTCATCTGTGAGATAAAAAAGTGAGCCAATTTAGGTCCTAAAATGAGAAAAGATCAGCTGTTCCTCTCAACTGCATTTTTAATTGAAGTATTTTACAGCAGCTTCTTTTACTTGCATGTTCAAGCCACAATCCTCCCTTCCTGAAAATGCAACTTTTGATCTCAAGCACAAACATTAGCTAAAAAAGTTTACACTTCTCATCCTTTGAGCATTTATGAAGTCTCTGGCACTCTGGGCCAATGGTCTACACAACAAAGAAGCATGTTTTTAATCTGCCTTTCAAAGCTGTTTTTGCTGAAAGTTTTGCAAGATACTAACGAGGTCTGCATTTCACGGTAGCTCTTGGCTATCAGGCGTGCCAAAACGGATCTTTGACAGCTTAGGAACTGTTCATAACCTGCACCATAGCCAACCACAGGGTGACTATCCCATTCCAGATCTCCCAAGGCCATGATACTCTGCCGTGTAATGCAGAGGGGCTCTCTCAGGATCAAGACTGAGGCCACAGCTCGTCTCCCTCAATGAGGACGGAAACGCTGCCTTCACAAACAAAACATTAATAATGTGCCTGTGGTTTTGTTTCAGGCAGGAAATAAACCATTTTGTACATCAGAGACCAGAAAGCCAAGCAACATCACTTTCAGACTCAGTGAAAAGTGATTCCAGAATCTTACTAAAAACTGAGCTTTCCTTGTTTCTGTGAGGAAGGCAAATGAAACCACTCAGCATCTCACCGAAACTTCCTTCCCACGAAATGGAGGAGACCTTCCCTTCCCCTCCACAAACTCCTGTCAGAAGCCAAGATGACCAGGGCTTCTCCTTGACTCAATTCAGACTCGACAAAGCTTTTGTCCCAGAACTCTTTGTGGGAATTAATAATTCTATCAGATTTTGTGGGGTTTTTGGTCCACCTTGGAGGAGATCTTGCCTCACAGACACATCACCATCAAGTCTACGCATTTGAGCACAAGAACTTCATAAGTTTGTTACAGCTTTTCTTTTTTCTTTCTTTTTTTTTTTTTTATTTTTCAGACCAAGCTGCAGTGTCCTGCCACAGCTGCAACTCCTGTTAAGATCTCCTTTGCACAAAGGTTTTTCTGGTCTCCAAAACAGAGCGCTCACCCTGCCACACACGTGTCAGCCCCAGCCTGCCTGCCTGTCCCTACAGCCTCTTCCATGGCCACCCACGTCACCTGCGTTTTCACAACGCTGCTGGGGGTGACGTGCAGTGGAAACAAGCCTAAGGGGTTTCCACCTGTAGGCACATCCCCAGATAAACAAAGCGTTGGACAGAATAATTCTGCTCGTAGTGAGCAGGAAGAAAATACTGAACAAAATGGGTCATTTATAGCTCAAAATATTAATAGAAAAGATGAAGAAAAATAAAAGTGTTCTTTTTATTCCTCCTTGTCCCTTTCCACGTTCATACAGGTAGCTCTACATAATTATACGAAGCAAGAACTTACTATAGCTCCATGTCAGTGGTTCTTGTGATGTGCCCTGTTCTGAGCTGCAAAACTGAGGCATTCAGGCCCATTTCTCTGGAGCACAGACTGGATCTGTCAACCTAGAAGGGTGAGGAGATCTGCCACGCACCACCTCCCCACACATGGAAAAATCCCTAACTCCACAACGGAAGGAAATTTATCTTGCTGCATTCAGAATGGGAGGCTCAGTAGCTAATATCGAGTAATATCACTAAATTTTCAAAGGGAATTTAGAGCTAACAACTCAAACCCACTAAAATCTTCTCACTAATAAGATTAAGAATAAAAGATAAGAATAAGAATAAAAAGGGATTTAAGCTAATGAAAGAGCTAATTCTTTGCCACATTTTTTAACATTGCTGTTAATTAAAGGAATAAATATAAAAATACTACACAAAACACAACTTCACAAAAAAGACCTAGTAAAAAAGCTGTCACCAGAACATAAAAGCAATGATTCAACACGTTTGCAGTAAATATCTCCGAAAGAACCACCTTCATTTAGTGAACCTAACAGATTTTTATTACAAGATAGCGACCAAAAAAGAAAAAAAAAAACTAACCTCTTTTTAAAAAGCAAGGATAAAATCAAAAGATAAAGTAAATGCAACAAATACTCTGTGTTTTGGTTTCTGTAAAATATCTGGAACTAATACAGACAGTGAGGTGCCCATAGATGTTTCTAGATTTCATCTGTAAGAATGGAAATAACTTGAGGAAATATCCCTTATCAATGAACTGTCATGAAATACACATGGAAATGTGCATGAGATGCTTCCAAGGAAGCAGAGAGATTTTTTCTGGCAGAAGGAAAAGGAAGTAGGAAGAAGGTAAAAAAAAAAGGACTGCCAGATGTTTTTTACTTTCCTTTTTTTTTACATTAATTATAAAATAGATTTATTACGTATTATGGACAAAGCCATAGAATTTTACCTGAGTCTCTTTGTGGCCGAGGTATCTATGAGAAGGTTGTTCTCTGATGCCTACAATTGCATTGCATTCACCTTTATTTAAGGTTGGGGTTAGCCTGATGACAAAGTAAAGGACAACGAAGGCTGAGCAGCAACTACATCACCTCCGCCTACCTGCCCCAGACACCAAAGGAGACTGTTTTCCAGGTATCAGTTATGGCCTGTTTTCCCTGGTCCTTGGCAGCAGCAGGCCAGCCACCTACAAAAGCCAGTCGTCTAGATCTACAATGAAATTTTAGTTAAAACACCTTCAGTATGCTCTTGTGACTAAGTCAGTTCTGGAGCTAAGCCATTACACTGATTGTTACCAAAACTATTAGCCCTTCCAGACAAACTTTCAAAAAACGTTTCCCTTTGCCCATCTGCTCTAAAAGCAGTTTTTTTCTTTCCATGTTTGGCCTACACAGATATTAACTGTGCAAGTCTAGCTTGATTCTTATTTACCATTGGTCTCAATAAGAAAGGTCTCTCAAAAGTATTTATGTTTCAAAATAAGTACCACGACAGCTTACACCAGGCAGCAGACGGACAGCTCTGCACGACACTAGCAAACCCCATGGCACTCTGCAGCACAGACAAACTCTAGATCCCCCAGGCAGGGGACAGCATGAGCATCAGTTCCACGGGAAGACACACTAACAGAAGCAAACTTCTACCTCACAAGACTTCCACCGCATACAAACTAACAAGTTATGGGGATGTCAGATATGACAGTGCAGGAGGAATGGTTTAAAGAGCATCCACGAAAGCAGCACCAGCTAAGGAGTATATGGAATAAACTAACACCCTGACACCTCTTAGTCTGAACAGAATCATATAGCAGTTGAGGTTGGAGGAATCCATCTAACCCAGGACTGTGTCTAGAGAGCTCATGAGAACATCCAGTGAGGACTACACAAACTCTATGTGCAGCCTGTTCCAGCGCTCTGTAACCTTGCCCATACAGGAGATTTTCAACGTGTTCTGACAGAGCTTCCCATGGCTCACTGGAGCTCGCTGCCTCTCATCCTGCCACTGGGCAGAACTGAAAAGCGTGCGACCCCATCCCTTATGCACCAGATAACCTTCAGACACTTCCTCAGTCTTCTCCAGGCTTAACAGCTCTAGCTGTCCCAGTCCTTCCTGAGATGAAAGATGTTGCAACTCCATCATTACTCTCACAGTCCTTATCTGGAATTGTTCCAACATTTTTATGTCCCTCTTATGCTGGGAAACCCAGAACTGGGCACTATACTCGAAATGTGACCTCACCAGGACCAAGGAGACAGGAAAGATCACCTTCTCTGACCCTCCTGGCAATGCTCTTCTTTGAGGACCACAATGTCACCTGTCTTCTCAGCCATTAGAGTACACTGTTGTCTAACGGCCAATTTGGTGTCCGGGTAACCAGGAATCCCAGGTTCTTCTCCGCACAGACACCCTCCAGCAGGTCAATCCCCAGCCTGTCCTAGTGCTTGGTGTTACTTCTTCCCAGGTGCAAGACTCTACACTCGTCTTTACTAAAGCCCATGAGATTCCTCTTTGCCTAGCCATCCAGCCTATGCAAGGCTCTTTGAATGGCCCTGGTGTAGCACACCCCTCTGGTTTATGAATACTCCTCTCAACTCTGCATCAATAGCAAATCTGCTGAGAATGCACTCTGTACCTCCACCAGGTCACTGGTGAATAAAATGAAACGAGTTGGACCCAGTACACAACCCTGGACACAACATTAGCTTCAAGCTCCAGCTACACTCCACACCACTGATCACAGACCTCCAGGTTCTTCCATTTGGCCAGTTCTCAATCCTCCTCACTCACCACTCACCTAATCCACACTTTGTGAGACTGACTGCATTATATGGGAGACAGTGATGCAAGCCTTGCTGAAGTCAAGGTAGATACCATCCACTGCATCTGTCCAGTCAGTCATCCCATTACCCAAGGCTATCACGTTGGTTGAGGATGGTTGCCGCTTGGTGACTCCTGTCACATCTGCCTGTCCTCCACATGCTTACAGATGACCCACAGGATGAGCTTCTCCTTCACCTTTCCAGGCAGTGAGATGAGGCTGGCTGTGTTGTGGTTCCACAGCTCCTCCTTCTCACCCTTTGAGAAGGCTGGAGAGCCATTTGCTTTGTTACAGTCCTCAGGGAGTTGTCCTGATTGTCATGACCTTTCAAAGGCAACAAGGGGTGGCCTTGCAATAACATCTGCAAGCTCCTGGGCACACATCAGGGGATCCCCTCCAGGTCCCTGGAGTGGTGGATGCCATGTTTGCCTAAATGATTTTAAGACAATCCTACCGCAGCAAAGGAAACTCTTCCTTTCTGCTGAATTTCTGATCTCCAGGTTCTGGGAATCCTGAGGGTTGGTCTTACCAGTAAAGACTGAAGCAAGGAAGGCAATGAAGCTGCCTACAGGGCTCCTAGCTCACCACTATCCATGTGGATAGCACTGCTGTCCTAATGTCATACTGCAGCAAATCTGATTTCATCACACAAAGTTAACTCAGAAAATGTTCATAAAGCCCAGCACACTGTGCTTGTTGTTAATACCAAAAATCATCCACCGTGTACTCCTAGCTGTCACAATGCAATAATTACGAATGAGCAGAGGAAAGTCTGCACTGAGGTACACAGAAGCAGCCCCGAGCAGCGAGTACTGATTATTCTTCAACAAAATACAGATGCTTACCCCTCATGTGAGTCATGATGCTGAGATAACTGACAAAACCTATGCACTCTGCTCTGGAGAAGGCCAGCAGAAGTTAACAGAGAAGGTTATTCCGCAGGAGCAGCCAATACTAAATCGACCTCTGCGCACAATCCTGACTGGGTTCACACATGGTTCTGCCGAACATCAAACTTTCCTCATTCCCACAGGGACAACAAGGGCGCCGTGGCGACAGCTATGTGAGAGGCGGCCCAGTGGGGCCCTTGCACGGCCACCACTGCCGCCACCCTATGAGAAGCGGCCTGGTGGCGCTGCTCACGCTCTCGCACGGTCCCTGCCACCATGGCTCCGTCAAGCGAGCCACAGAGCCCACAGCAGCCCAAGGAAACGCTACAAAAACACCACAGGAAGCCTCGCGGGGCGCTGGGGCAACCAGGCCATTCAGGGAGCACACTTGGGGACACACGAATTTTCTGGAAAGTTCTGTCTCTTGTCAGTCGCACAGCTCGCACAGCTGCTCCGCCATCCTGCCAGACAGTCTGCTAGAACACGTACACATTCCTCCCTATGAAGTCTTGCCTCTATTTCAGCCCGTACTTCCTCGCAGACAATTAAAAAGCAGCTTACAGCTACCTGCAGAGCACAACATTTTTATTTCAGGGTTTCGCAGATTATGTATACTCTCCCTTCATATGCTATACTCATTCAGGTTATTGGCTTATAAAATGAGCCTGAATAGTTATTAGTACTCTAGTAGTTAGTGCTCTAGTACTAATTGACCTGATAGTACTCTATTAGTCTAATAACATATCTATTATATTATTACTATATTAGCCTAGAATTCATTTAATAATATGTCTGTATATTAGGCACCTAGTAATAGATGTCCATTAGCACTCCAGTACTAGTGTCTCCAGTAACAGTCTTCTGACTTCTCAAGATAATTGATAGAAGTTTGGGTTTTTTTTGCTATTTTGAGACAATGTACACTTATTAACGGTGCTGCTTTGTTTTAATACAGTGGGAACAGGAGGAATAAGCATACCCATATTAACTTGGTGACACATGGAAAGCTCTTGGATTCCATACATATAGTTTGACATTTATTCAAAGTGTACCCAGAAAAAAATCAGCAGCTCCTAAAAGCAAAGGACATGTAAAGGATTCCTGTGGCACGAATGGCCCCAAAGCTACAGATTTCATGAGAAGACGGAGCACTTGTTGGCATAGCTGCTGTGCCTGCAAGCTTTTCCAAGTCAGAAATGTCCGTTTTTCCGAGGCAGAACCAACGGAGGTCGTGTCACTGGGTCTAGGAGGGCGACACAGGATGTGCCACCACACCAGGGCTGGTGGGAGGCCCGCGCTATGTTGGGCTAGAGCTCCTGAGGGCACCCGGGTGGCCTCAGCGGCGCCGAGGCAGCAGCCTTTGTGCAACACCGACGTGCTCAGCACCCAAGGGCTGCTGTCCCCGCGGCCGCTATCAGGAAGGCAGCGCTGCCCTCAACACCCGAGCGAGGGCACATGGGATGTGGACAGGGATCCCCTGCCCGCCACTGCTGCCACGCCATGGGAGGACGGCACTGCCGCACGCATCGGAGGTGAATTTGGCGAGCATCGCTGGGCACGGCTGTGCCAGCTCTGCTGCTGCAGCACCGAGCCCTGCTGGAAGCAGAAACCATGCGGCCACAACCACGTCGTGCAGGGAGCACAAGGGCCACCACAACGGCTGCACGCCTCTACCGAGCCCCTTGCCAACCGCTGGGAATTCACTGCTCCTTGTGGCACTGAAATTGGGAAAATCTGCACAGTGCTTAGTAAAATGAATGTAATATAAAAAAAAAAAAAAACAAAACAACAACAACAACAAAAAAACAGATTAACACTGACAACCCTGGCATAAGTAAAAAGAGATTATTTATTTCCTCGTTAAAAGCTATGATGTTTCATATCCATTTGTCAAGGTGTCTACCCACTGTACCAATAACACCTATCTGCAGTCCTTCCGGGCTGCCCACAATGCGCTCGCAGTGTGGGAAATGAATTCCCACTTTCCGAGAGCAGAGCAATGGCCAGTGCTGGGACACCAGACGAGGGTCTCTCCTGTCGCCCACTCCTTCCTGCAGTCCAGCCCTCTGCTGCCCACGTGCAGCTTTACACAGCTAAAGGGAAATGGCCTTCACCCACACATGGGATGGGGTATTTTAAATGGCCCCAGGAATTTGTTTCCTAGGTGAAATTTTTTGTACAAAGCACTGGTGTTTTTCTTTATCGTATCTGAATCTGAACAGGCATGAGAGCTGTATTTGGCCCTGTAGCCTCTCTGTAAGAAGCCAACTCTGCTCCGTGCAGCCACACACAAAGCAGTTTTCCAGTTCTTGTACCTACGCAGAAAAGACAGTGTGTTCCAAGACAGAAAGCAAGCATCACGTCCAGGGCTGCTCCTGCTGCAATCCTGAGGTTTGCTCCAAGAACCAAGGGGAACAGCAATGCTGTCTGCACATCAGGGGAGGAGATCCCAAAAACTGTCTTTCTTACATTAATCTTATTTTTAAACCCCAATTTATTGCCTCAGTTCTCATCTCAAATTTGTCATTGGTGAGCACAGCAGTGCAAGGAAGGCAACCTGAAACAAAAGCAGGAATTGCTGTTTCTGCAGAAACTTTCTGCAATTAACACACATTGCAGTAGTGAACAAAACCTGTCTGAGAGATCTGATTAAATGTTCGCAAGCTGTTTCCCTTGAAAGACAAAAAAAAAAGCAACTGTAAAAACTATTCAACAGATATTACTAGTATTTAGTGTTTCTTTCTCCATGTGTATATATGTATGTTTATATATGCACAGTTTAGCGTTTCATACCTGCTCATCTTTAAATTACCTACCAAGATCTGAGTTCAAGTGTCCATGTTTTGACATCACCACCACCTAAAACAATACAGAAAATGCAATTTCAGGAGATGGTGGTAACAGCCACTACTTCTGTGAAAACACAGAGCCCTGAACTCTTGTTTCAGTACGTACAGAAGATAGAAAGTAAGTTTCCAACTAAAACAATTGTGTAGCCCTGTTACAATGGATTATTTCCTTGTATACAAGGCTAGCTCGCACCAAACTCGGCATGCTTACTTTTAAGGATTTTTACACATAAAAAAAAGACTTCAGATTCTGTTAAATGAACTGAAACTGATCTATTTTTGAAGTGCTATGAGGGCAAGAAGAAAAGTCTGGTGCAATTAAGATACGCTGCACAGATATAGCTGTATTTCCAAAGATGATCAAATCTTTGATTTTTGTAAGTCTCCTCTTGCAGCTGATGGGGTCTGATGGAGTCTGCAGGGAAGCTCGTCCTCCTGAAAGGCATAGTCATGCCAGGGCCACCCCTCCATGGGCAGGTCTGTAGGTGCAAACAGACAACCAAGAAGGCAGCGCGCTATGCCTGCACACTCTGCTCCCTGCCACCCCTACCGCATGACATTATACACACACATCTCGCCCCTCAGCTGCAGATGAAGGCCTGAACGCTGGAGGCCGAGCCTCTCCAAAGGCTGAATGTGCTGCAGGGCTTTTACTAACAGTTGCCAGTTGTTTGTAGGGTTGTTTTAAGTAGTACTTGAAAGATGTAAAGCTCTTCCACAATCC
>JAUBOD010000265.1:574962-587381 GCA_032353885.1 Nothura maculosa | reverse complement strand
GCTGCAGACGGCCTGTGGTCCAGGGAATCGTTATGCTGTCCTGCCAAAGTCTGAGCTTACTTGAGCCAAGGAGGCATCAGGCACAGGGTACAGGCTTGGGTCGAGCTTGGTTCAGCCCCAGAGTGTAGAAATGGCATCTTCTGTTGTCTGGAGTGATAAAGAATCTTGATATTCTCTGTGTCTGGGCTCAAGATCTTTGGTCCTCTTTGCTTTGAAGGGAAGAGCATATGTGAAAGGATAAGGTAAGGGCTGCCAGATACCATGTGATCATATATATGAATGAATGTAATTGATCTGATATCCCTGCTTTGTCAAATACCAAGCACATGCTGCAGGGACAGCATCAGACAGAGTCTGTTACACCGTTAAAGTGCCAGAATCATATTTATAAGGGGAAAATATGCCTGAATTTATGCATACTTATTCAGTGCGAGCTGTCTTGCAGAACTACAAGGGACTAATAATATTTATATCAGCGGATCTACTACAGGAAAGTTGCCAAAGATGCAAAGTGCCTATTTTCTTAAGTTACATACACATAGGGTTGCTGAAACAGGTAGTTGAGAGAAGGCTGGGACTTGAGCTCAGCAGCACGGCATTTGCCTAAGCTGCCCAAGGTACCTCAAGCCCTGTTTCCAGCCAGCACAGAGCTCCACTGGCAGCAATGCACTGCAGGTATTTGTCTGCATGGCCAGGTTGGGGTTCCTGCTGATAACAATAACTCAGCATTGTAGCGTTCCCTCCGGGCCAGGGAGGCAGCCCCCGAGCTTTCGCTGCCCCTCCGTGCTGAGCCATGCAACGAGACAGCCGGGCATCGTAAACAAATGCCCCCGGCCCCGTAAACAGCCCCTCTGTTCAGCTTTCCTGCAGCGTTTTGCTGTTCCCTAGCTCCTGCAAGAAGTCAGTAACAGCAGCTAACGCGTCTGTGGGATTCGGCATCAAAGGGCTCGTGCGAGTGACTGATTCGTGGGGCTGGCGGCACGTGCCGCACATCCGCTCTCCACTTGTTCTCTCCCTTTGGCATTTTGCCTCCAGATGAAAAGGTAAGCTGCCGTCTCCAGCTCCTTTGAGCTGTTCTGTGTGTTGCCTTGATTCCGCTGGTTTGCTCTGGGTCTTTAAGAGAAAATCCTAGGGGAAAAAAAAAAAACAAAAAAAAACAGGGGGTGCAGAGCTTTGATTTTTGCTTGGTTATTTGTTCCGCTGGTTTTGGAGCAGGAACTCTGAGAGCTTTGCTGATGAATTTAGCTTTCAGTCTGATTTTCCTTTGTTCCCAGCAGCTGCCAGTAAGACACTACTTTGCAGCGTTAGGGCTGCAGCAGCTGAGCTGACACCTCCCAGATCAGCCCTTATCTTGCTGTTTGTTGTCTTCTGTGGCCAGCAAAGGACCTGCTTTTCAAACAGAAGAAAGTGCCCCGAAAATGCAGCACTGAAGGCAAGTGGATGAGAATAGTCTTCATCCACCGTGCAGGGGGACTCCAAATGTTCTCTGGACTTAAATTACCCTCCTAGTGATGGTGTCACCTGCAGGGTGAGCTGAAGGGGCTTGCGCGGGTCAAGGAGGGAAAGCCGGACAATGCAGGGAGAATCCTGCCTGTTTCCCTGCCCCTTGATCCAAGACCAGCATCCCTGCCCTGCTGACAGCAGGAGAGTAGTTTTTGTGCTACATGATGAGATATAAGCGCAGCATTTCCAATGCTTTCCTCCCTCCTTGGTGGGTTTTAGTTGCTCTGAGGCTGTGCATGCACAGGTCTCTGCCTTGAGCTGCTCCAGGCTGTTGTTGCTGCCCGTCCTGCGAGGCCACCATCTGCTTCCAGTTCTGTTCCTCTTGACATCTTCATTGCAAGGAAACCAGCTGTGAGGGGGTGGCTGGTGCCAGGCAGGCCCAGGATGCCAACCTGACAGCTGGTGCCCGAGGGGCTGGAGGGGCAGCTTGTGAACGGGAGGGAGGGGGCAGCCCGGAATCAAAGGAAAAGTCCCTCTGATTGATGGCCCTCATTTGCACATGAAACTGAGACCTCGCATCCCTGCAGGCCCTGCACGTGGCTCAGCTGCTAGAGGCAGGGCTGGGAAGGAGGATGGAGCCAAGGAGGGAATAAGTCTAGTCTTTGGACACCTGAATTGCTTCAACCTAGGTGCCCTCAGTCTAAACCTTGGCACTTCTCCAGTTCCTGGAAGCTTTTTTTTTATTTTTTACTTTTTTTTCCTCGTTTTGCTTGCAGGTGAAGGGGAGCACCCGGGAGTATGGCATCATTTTCCACCTCCTTCTCCCTTTTCCTTTTCCTGTGCATACCGGCTCTGTCTGACATCAGCCTTGCGGTCTCCTTGGAGCCCGGCACGAAGCTCAAGAACATCCCCGAGAACAACAACCACCTTCAAAACCAAGAGCTGTGGCCCCCGCAGCCCCGGGGCGGCCACCAGCACCACAAGCATGGCGAGGCCAAGAAGGAGCGGGCCCAGCCCGCGCCGTCCAGGGGGCAGCCGGCCGCCGAGGAGGCCCTCAGAGCCGGGAGCGGCGCTCCCGCCATGGACGAGCCGGCAGCCCTCAAACAGGATCAGGATGTATTCCTGGGTTTTGAGTATCCCGAGAGGGACAACCAGTCCCCAGGGGCCGAGCGGGGGAAGAAGCAGAACCGAGAGCATCGTCGGCACAGCCGCAGGGACAGGCTGAAGCACCACAGAGGTATCTGGGCTTCCTGGGGTGCTGGGGCTGTTGGGTCGCTGGAAGCCAGTGTCGCCTGCGTGAGGGCACCAAGATGCCGCTGTGGTTGGGCCCCACGGGGGTGTGGAGGGTGTGGAGTGCGTGCCTGCTCTGGGGAGAAATCTGCCAAACAAAGGAGGCACAAGAAAAAAGGCGGCTCCAGAATCGGAGGTTTTCACAGCGCGCTGCAATTCTGTGAAAATGACCTTGTTGTCCTCAGTTTGTCTGCCTTGCTCAGGTATAAATGGTAACTCCAAATCCTGGAAGGTTTGCCAGAGGCTAGATGATACTTGAATTTCTCCATCCAAATCTTTTCATGGTACACAGAAAGGAAGGTGAGAAAGCTAATGCTGCTGTGCCTGTTGCCTTCTCTAGGGAAGGCTGATATTGGGCCGAGTTCCCTGTACAAGAAGCCTGAAACTTTCCAAGAGCCATTTCAAAACCTCCAGGCAGCAGAGGCGACAAGTCTGCCCCCCGCCATGCTTCACTTGACTGCTCTGGAACCGGCATTTTCCACAGAGGAGCCTCCTGTTCTTCCAGCCACATCACCCCGGTCACAGGTAAAGAGACAGTTGGTAGTTGCTCTGTGCCTCTAATACAGGCAGAAATCTGCAGATAGAGGTTTTTTTCCCACTTAGAAATAAGTTTACCTAAAACCAAACTCTTCCTTAAAAGCAGGTCTCTACCTTGGAGACATCTAAACACTTCTTTTTCATAAATTGCTCCTTTACTTGTCTTTCTTCCCTCCCTTAGCTAGTCCTGCTCATTCAGCTTCAAGGGCGGACAGAGTAGGAGCTCTTGGCTGGAGAGGCAGCATAACCTGATGTTCCTCACTGGCCTTTCTTTCTCACATGGAAGCAGTAAAAACTTCCCTCTAGACTTATGATAGAACAAGGGAATGATGAATGTTTTACACAAGCTCATCCTTGAACAAATTCCCTCCTAGAAGTGAGATGACAAGAATTCTCAGTAGACAAAGCAAAGGAACCCGAGGCCTTATTAAGGTCTGAAAGCACCACGAAAACTCACAAAGATTGAGTAATCAGTTGTTTGTTTGGTTCCCTGTGGTCTGCAGGCTCGTGTCAGGCAAGATGGGGATGTGATGCCCACCCTAGATATGGCACTCTTTGACTGGACAGACTATGAGGACCTCAAACCAGAAATGTGGCCATCAGCTAAAAAGAAAGGTGCGATACTTCCACTGTTGACTTCCCTGTCCTCTTTCCCAAAGGTCTTTCCCTAAGATTTGGCCTATGGTTAGTGTTCACAGCTTTGCTGAAAGGTGTGGGATTACAGGGGAGCTGGTGGGGCAACAGAGGATGAGCATAATGATGATTTTATTTTGTGTTCTCTTCCATCTTGTTTCTCATTTTGGTTGGACAGCTTGAGGGTAAGAGAAAATGATTAGATGAGGTGCCGAGAAGCAGGGAAGAAACTAAGTTAAAGGTTTATTGCTCAGACTCCTGAAGCCTGAGGTTGTTTTTAATCCTGGAAGAATTCAGTTGCCAAAATAAAAACATTAGTGTGAAATTTGCTATCAGCATCTGTTCTTTCCTTAGAGAAACGCCGCAGTAAGAACCCCAACAGTGGGAATGAAACCATGTCAGCTGAAGGAGAGCCCTGTGACCATCACCTTGACTGCCTCCCAGGTCAGGAACCATCTGAGATCAATGTTTTAAACATTTAACACGAATCTAGGTTTTAGCATCCGTATCCTGTTTTTTAATACTGTCAGAAATTATTACGTAGAGGGATGGGCAGATGCTCTCTGGGATGTGTTCGGGAACAGTGTTTGTAATGTGGAGCTGCTGTTGGTGTCAGTAGCTCTGCAAGGAGATCAATAAGCTGTCTTGAACCCTCATGTCTGTGTTGGCAGGATCTTGCTGCGACTTGCGTGAACATCTCTGCAAACCACACAATCGAGGCCTTAACAACAAGTGTTATGATGACTGTATGTGCAGTGAAGGTGAGTTCAGCTTCATGCCTTTCGCTTAGGGCAGGACACAGGCTTCTGTTTTTTAAAACTTTCTGAAGAATCCAGGGCAGCCCTTAATAGAGAGTTACCATGTTAAGATGTCAGAAGGCAGTTTTCTAATCTGAGTGTATTCAGAGTCAGCTCCATTCACAGGACTTTCCTGCTAGGACGAAACTCTTATTGCTAAATTTTGTGGCGCATGTACATATTCCATGACTTTGACCAGGTCCCTTCATGTAATTTTCTCTTAGTTAGACATGGTCCCTTCATGTAATTTTCTCCCAGCTAAACAGATTGATTTCCTGGAAATAACAGACCTAAAGGATAATGCAAAACTTGAAGGTCCTCATCAAAGAGGATCTTCTGATAGATCAGCCTAGAATGGTGCTTCTGCAAGTCTCATGAGAGATGCCCCAGGGCTCTGCTTTATATTTAAGCTAGTTATAAGTTGATGCCAAATGTGAATCCTCTATAGCATAAAAAGATCCCCAGAGATACAGAGTCCGGATGAGATGCAAAAGATGCTTGATAAAAGCAGAGCAGCTAATCTTGTGTGCTCTCCTTATGGGAGGCCTAACTGCCTGGGGGGATTAGTAATGAGGGGCAGAAACCCATCCTTAGGGCAGCCTGGTCTCAACAAAGCCCAGGGACCTGCACTCCAAAGCCTGTTCAGTGACCTGTGACATTGGCTGGGTCTCCAGCGTACAAGTATTCAAGGACAGTTTTATTAGCTGTCTCATAATAGAAGCTATAAATCCTCAGCCTCCCCCATTTCGGGGTGCTGGCACTGTTGCTATCTGCTGGTTGCTTTGGATTGCAGTTATTAGGATGGCAAAACCACTCCTTCCAATGATCCTGGGCTGCTGAAAATCTGGACTTTTGGGGGAGTTATTTGCACACAGCTGTCCCCAGTATAGCCCAGCTTGCGCCACAATCTGTTGTAGCCAAGTCAGACAACAGACACCAAAAGGCAACATACCAGTACCAGAAACAGATGACTTACCCTGACGAAAGGCTCCTATTCCCTCCCACTGTGATGGGACGCTATTTACTGATGCCTTTTTACAAATAAGATATTTTATTTTTTACTGTTCAACAAGGCTATGCCAGACGGCCTCCTTCAGACCCTGCACTCCTGGCATCAAAAATAGGAAATGAAGGAGATAAGTGATAAGCAATAAGCTTTGGATCAGACTCCTTCTGTCCCATTAATAACACATCAAAGTCTCTTCCCTCATCTCCCGGACCTTCACAGAAATAAATGGCAAGGGGGAGCTCCCCAGCCATTGCTGCTGCACATTAAGTCACAGTAATTTCCCAATGGAAAGATCACTTAGACAGTAATGGGAAGTAATAGGAGGGAGACATGCAAAGATTCTTTACTGGAAACGATCAGGATAATTCATTGATATTTCAAGAAGCCAAGGAGAATTTATGCCAGGCCCAATTAATCCCAAGCAAGAGCAGTGAACCAAATAGAAGAGAAGGGTCCAGAAAGCAGTGCAGCCTCCCCACCTCGTGACGCCTGCTTCCTCGTCCGGGCACGTTCCCTGCTGTCGTGGGTTTTGTCCTGAACTGAGGTTGGGAACTACCAGCTTGATGTTTCTGCTCCTGGGAGCCCTGGTCCCTCCAGCTCACCACGTGCCTTTTCCATAGGGCTACGCTGTTATGCCAAATATCACCGGAATCGAAGAGTGACCCGAAGGAAAGGACGCTGCGTGGAGCCTGAATCGGTCAACGGAGAGCAGGGATCATTCATTAATGTTTAGAAGGGTGGTGCCCTATTTCCTGCCTGGAGGGTCTGGAGCTTGGAACAAACCATATATACCTAGCAATGGGGATTAGAGGAAAAAATCAGCAAATGATTGAAGCTGCAGGCTTTGAACATACCAAGCTCCAACGAGACTGATGCTGGTGGTGGTTTATGAATAGAGTGGTCGCAGCCTTTTCTATACCAGGACTTCCTCACTCACCTTTCCCCTCAGCACATCCCTATCATGCAGCTGGATCCTCCTCTCCTAGTTAGTAGGAAATGCTCCTGATTGTCAGTCTGATGCCCTGAGAATGGGAAAGGTCCTTTGGTTGCAAGGCTTCATCTCAATGCAGGCAAGATAGGAAAGATCCTGCAGGTCAAATGGATAAGGTTGAGCTTGGCCCTTTAGCTATTGCTTGAGAAGAGTAGTAGAATATTAAGGATCAGAGGTTCTTAGAAAGTAGGAAGCTTGTAGCCTCCAGATATAAATAAGGGTAGGAGATGAATATGGATCAGCAGGAAGCTGGCTGTCCAGGTGAGCAAGGACCCTCTTGCCCTCTCCCTTTTTCAGTCAGATATTCCCCTGCTCTTACATACGACTGCTTCCTCCTTAGGACTGTCAGTCCCCACTCTTTCCTTCATTTTTTTGTTCACAGAGAAATATACCTGGTTTCTGCAGGGATATAGCAAGAGACATCTCAGCCTACAGCTCTCACTCATTTGGTTATCCTGCCAAGTCTGTTATTTTTAATTATTGGTTTTGGGAGCTTTCTGGGGAAGTAATAGTTTTCCTAGTGAGCCAGAAATCAATTTTTGGTAACAGGAGATAGGGACGGACTATTCCCTTGTAGTACATCCTGTGACATGTTGCATGTGTGTTTCCATGATATGTAAATAAAGTTATGATAGATATCCTTGTGCAACTCTTCTGCTGCTTTGACCACGCCTAGGCCTGGAGCAGGAACCAGAAAATCCTCTAGGAGAGGTGGCCAGGAGGAAGCACTGACTGACAGGTCACGGCACACAGAGATCATGCCACTGTGTAAAAATTCCTCTGCCCAACTGGATATCCATATGTGCCAGTATCCCCCACTGCACCGAGCATTCAGTTTCTGCCTGGTACCATGCAGATGTTTAAACCTTTTTTAAATTGCTACTTCGTTCATAATCTCAGTGTCATAGTGACTGTATTAAGCAAGGAAATTGTTAGTTGATATGTTCTTTTCTGTTGCTATCACCCCAACACACTGGGGAGTGAGCTCTAAAGAACCTGGGGATTTACTTTGTGCTGCAAATATAGGAATATAATTTTGATCAGGACTTCCAAATGGGACCCCTTGCCTTTTTTCTGCTTTAGAAGTGCTATTAACTCTTTAAGCAGATTATTGGATCGATTTCTCCCTGTGCAGTTTCAGAGAGTTTATGACCAAGATCATTTCCTCTGATCCAAACTGTGATGCTGCAGAGGTGGAGCAGAAAGGGTGAGCCGTGACACATGCACATGTTGCACAGCCAAAGCAGTGTGAAAAGAATTGCACAATCCGATTAATGCATCTCCCAGATAATAGACTGATTTCACAATTGCATTCCAAATGAAAGCTGGTGAGTAAATCATATTCCAAGGTGTGGAATACAAGCCCAGTTTGTGATATAAAACCCCAGGGCAGTATTTGTACAAGGAAAGTTCAATCCACTTCTGAGCATAGCAAAGCTTTTCAGTGCTGCTCAGTGTTATATCTTGAGGGCATGACAACACTTGCGGAGTGATACTATCGCTGGATTACATTTAGCAACTTCCCTCTTCCTTCCAGTATCTCCCAGTTGCAGTGCAGTCAGTTACAGACTGTTCTGCCTTCAGGGACATTAGCTCCAAATGAGAGAGAGGGAGACCAATGCAATGCAAGTCCTGATTTATATGTTCATTGCAAATGATTGTTTGAGAAACATTCATGAAATTAAGCATTCACACAACCTCAGCTTCTCTACTGCCCCCAGACAGTTTAATCCAGAGCTCTTGCAAGGTTTTCTATTGTCTTAAAAGGGCTTTGGATCAGGCCCAAACGAGCTGTAGCTGAGCTCTGTGGAATGATTTTGGGAGTTAATTACAGGGCACACATATAAGTAAGGTGAGTGACAGAATCCCACCCAGATTGCTCTGGAGTCACTGCTATAGCAGCCACACAATGAATCTGAGGGGCACAGAGTTCTGAGCCACTTCTCCAAGGGTGAGAGTCATTACACATGGAAAGGAGAGGACAGCATGGTGGTTTGACATAATCATCTCAGCAGCTGCCTGCTCTGCGAATGCTGCTGAATCTCAGGGATGTCGCTGGCAATGGCAGAAATGATGAGGACAAG
Organism: Nothura maculosa; assembly: GCA_032353885.1. Taxonomy (NCBI): domain Eukaryota; kingdom Metazoa; phylum Chordata; class Aves; order Tinamiformes; family Tinamidae; genus Nothura; species Nothura maculosa. The sequence continues at coordinate 578,597 of JAUBOD010000265.1, read as the reverse complement.
GACGACAAGGAGGGGAAGCACAAATTTAAACACTTGGGAATCATTTTGTCTAAGGTCTGTAATAGTCTGTATTCATTTTAGCTTGGGGGGGTATCTTATTGAAACCTTCTCTGTCCTCCAGCTAATTACCCTGTTGTCAATCCACAGTGTGGGAAAGTGCTTCAATTTCAAACCCATGCTATACTAAATTATTCCAGTCCGTGCCAGTCAGAGCTTCTCCTGCATAAAGCCTGCATTGTCTCCTGCAGAAACAATAAGGGATGTTGCTTTCTTGCAATGTTTTGAGCTTACATCCCTAAAAAATATTCACCCCCAAACCTAATTCTGCTACCTCAATTCATTTTCTAGAGAAACAAAGTAATCCCTCAATTAGAGTCACCCCTTTAGTTAGGTTTTAGAAAACCTGAGGAGCAGCTCTTCCCTGATGAGATCAGAAATGACTTTCATGTTTGTCAAGATTACGCCTTAGTGTAACCCTCCCACTGCCCGAATCATTTTGCCGCCGTTCTGCAGTGGAGTTGCAGAAGGCTCCCTGCCAGCATTACAAACTCCTTTGGTTTCCCCTCCAGCCATAATGATAATGTTTCTGCTTGCTGATTTCCCACTGGGATCTAAGAGAGAGTTTGCAGGGCCAGGACAACTTCTGTTTCTCTTTCCTCACTGCTTATTCAGAAAGGCTCTATAGATAACACACAAGTTCTGCAGGGCTGATGCCCTCCTTCCCGCTGGGCTTCCCAGTACAACAGATACGGAACTACTGGAGAGAGTCCAGCACAGGGCTTTGAGGATGATTGGAGGCCTGGAACATCTGCCCTGTGAGGAAAGGCTGAGAGAATTGGGCTTGTTCAGCCTGAAGAAGAAAAGGCTGAGGGGGGATCTCATCAGGTTCTACAAACACCTTAAGTGAGGGAGCAAGGAGGATGGGGCAGCCAGTGGTGGCCCACAGCTTTCACCTGATGGCCAGTGACAGAACTAGAGCAAACAGCCACAAACTGGAGCACCAAAAGTTCCACAGGAACTTAAGGAAAACACTCTTTACTGTGAAGGTGCCAGAGCCCTGGAACCGGCTGCCCAGAGAGGTTGTGGCATCTCCTTCTCTGGAGATCTTCAAAACTCGCTTGGATGCAGCCTGTGCCACCTACTCCAGGTGACCCTGCGTGTGCAGAGGGTCTAGACTAGATGATCTCTAAAGGTCCCTTCCAACCTTAACGATTCTCTAGTTCTGTGGTTCTCTCTGCTCAGGAGACAAGGAGACAGCTCCAAGTGTCATCTGCAATCTTCAGCTACCTTCAGATTAGACCCCAAGTGAGTGATAAGAAGGGCTGAATTATGACGGGGGAGCTTGTGTCCATCTCTGCAGGACAGGGACTGCAGGGCAATGTTATCAGCTTCTCTGCTGCCCTACAGAACTGCTACAACCTTGCCTATCAAGAGTATAAATTCCTGAGACTTAAAGGAAACACTCCTGCCTTCTTAGCCTCCTTTTTTGCTGTCAGGAAGGGAGCCAGCTGCGTTCAAGGTTTTTACCAACCCAGTAGAATATACTTCAAAATCTATTTACTTTCTGGATATTACATTGTTTATACTGAGCTAACACCCTTGGACCAATCTGCTGTTTAGGAAAATGTCCATATTATCTTTCCAGTCTCCTGTGTCATGTGCTTCTCCCTGCAGGTCTTCACCTCTACCTCCATGCTTGTCTTTCACACCACATGTGCACTATGCATCATGTTGCATTGAATTATCAAGCCTAGGGCAGGGAACAGAGGCAGCAGGTTACAGAGAGGCAATTTACAAGCTACAAGTAAAGCAAAGTGGAGAAAAAAAAACACAATAAACCACACAGATGAGATAGGTGTGAGATGTGCAAATGCATTATGTCTGTCATAGTTCTCATTGTTTTCGTATCCATGAGATCATTAAGATGCTTCTGAGTCCCTTGAGTCCATGACATGCAAGCCCAGGATATAAGCACAGCTGAATTAATTGTACAATACATTGAAGAACAAAATGAAGTAAAATGCTTTTATTGTACAAAGGGAAACGAATGCTTCGCATTAAAGAGCAGTCACATCAATCCAAATTATGGCTCATGCTGTATAAATGATAATGAGATGCTCTGTCTTGCTCAGACTGACTGAAAATGTTGAAAGGAGCAAAGACGCCCACTTACTGCTGCGTCTAAGCAGTGCTCCTACATAAACTGGGCCAGAGCATGACAGTGATATTTGTCTTTATAACAACATTATTCCTCTGCTAGGCGCCTGTTTTAGCAGCAGGCCATGCCTATTGCTGTTTCCACTTGAACACTGAGACAGCAATAAGGTTATTTAGTCTCTCTTTTTTTTAGGTGTTACAATTCACTGCTATTCAGCCACTATGCAGATAAGCAGTTTTCTTCTTGCACTTCTGGTTACCATTTTCTAATTTGCTTCTTTTCAGCATTAAATACCATACCATATGGGAGAGCTCGGTGTGCTGTGTATAAGCCATATGAGTCAATAAGACCCAGGATGCAGCGCAGGACTTGGTTAGGGCTACATCTGTAGTTTACTTAAGGATCTGTGAATTCACAGACTATTCTCAGGCTGAAGCCCTTGAGATAGCTCTGAAGGGAGGTTGGTTGGGCAGTTAGGAGAAAACAGACATTTTTATCTCCTATGAACACTGCAGCATAGTCCAAATGTGCATTTGTGCCCAGTATTTCCCGAGTTATGTGCTTTGATTGCATTGCTTGAGCGAGAAATAGAAATGGGATTGAGCAATGATTCGACTTCTGCAATGAACTTGTGACTCCTTGCTCTTTCCTCACTGGCTTCATCCTTTCTGTAAGAATGAGTCTGCCTGAATGACAAGAAAGCACCTGACCCAGTAATACACTGTAGACATACACTGCAGGCAGGGGACCTACATACTGGGTGAAGAAGGCCGAGTTTAAAGAGATCACCCCAAAATCTTGTTTTTTATTAGCTCCTATGCTGGAGAGAAAAGTGTTCTGCACCTGGCAGGAATTCTAAAATGGGGACAGTCTTCTTGTGGAACCTGTGTGAGGATCATTCAGTTTGTGCTGTGCAGCTCTTCCTTGTTGGGACTAGAAAGGATTTTCAAGCAGGTTTGTCAAGATCACGCCCTGGTGTAATCCTCCCTATTTGTCAATTCCTCTTGCCCTACACAGTTCTGAGACGGAGGCCCTTGAGACAGCTCTGAGGTGAGGTGGGGCAGTTAGGAGACACCGGACAATTTCAATCCCAATGGTCAGTGCAGCATAAGCCAAATGTGTATTTGTGCTAGGCTTGCAAGGGAGGGTGGCCAGCTCAGCCTTAGGAGCAACAGCAACCACAGCCAACACGCAAGACGTGACATGGAAACATCCGTGCTGTCCTTTGGGCCCTGCAGGGCCCAGCCCACCTCCCACACCGCATCTTCACCTCCAACCCCGAACTTTTAGCGCTCCCCCGGGGCTGTCGCAGCACAGCACAGGGGACACGGCCCTGTGGGGACACAGCCCTGTGGGGACAGGGCACTGTGGGAGACATGGCACTGTGGGGACACAGCCCTGTGGGGACACGGCCCTGTGGGGATACTGCACTGTGGGGACACTGCACTGTGGGGACATGGCCCTGTGGGGACATGGC
>JAUBOD010000265.1:537996-574862 GCA_032353885.1 Nothura maculosa | reverse complement strand
GTGGGGACACGGCCCTGTGGGGATACTGCACTGTGGGGACACTGCACTGTGGGGACATGGCCCTGTGGGGACATGGCACTGCAAGGACACTGCACTGTGGGGACATGACACTACAAGGACAATGCACGGCGAGGACATGGCACTGTAGGGACACAGCACTGAAGGAACACCGCACCGTAGGGACACAGCACTGTGGGGACACAGCACCGCGGGGACATGGCACTGCGAGGACACGGCACTGTGGGGACACGGCACTGTGGGGACATGGCCCTGTGGGGATACTGCACTGTGGGGACATGGCACTGTGGGGACACGGCACCGCAGGGACAGGGCACCGTGGGGACACGGCACCGTAGGGACACAGCCCTGTGGGGACACGGCACTGTGGGGACACCACACTGTTGGGACACGGCACCGCGAGGACACAGCCCTGTGGGGACACAGCACCGCGAGGCCCGCCCGGCTCCGGCCAGGCCCGCCCTGCCCGTGGCCTCGCGGTGCCGGGGCGCCCGGCAGGGCGGCGCTCGCGGCTGCCCCGGGGCACGGCGAAGCCCCGCGGCGGCTCCTCCCGCCTCTCCGCCCTCCCCTGGGCGGCCCGCGTCCGGCCCCGCGCCACGGGAGGCGGCCCCGCCGCCGCCGGGAGTCACGAGGCGGCCAGTCGGGGCCATGGAGCTGCCTGCCGTGAGCCTCAAGGTAGGGGCGGCGCGGAGGGGCCGGGCCGGGCCGGGCATGGGGGGCTCCGCCGCCGCCGGGAGCGGAGGGGCTCGGCCGGAGCCCCCCGCGGCTCGGGGCAGGCGCCCCCCGGGAGCCAGCCCTGCGCTCCGGGCCTGGCACAAGGGCAGGTTCCCGGGAGGGGGAATAACGGGCGTCCCTCTGCGTCCTGTTCCCCACCAGGCCGAGTGTTGCAAAATCGGCCGTTAAGACAGGCAGCCAAGTGCAAGGTTCACTCCAGCTGTTTGCAGTTTTGAGCTGGGAGAACTGGTTGCTAACTCGTGGCCAAGGAGGTCCCCAGCTCAGCTGACCAGGGTTAATCCTGGCTTTGCAGTGCACAAGATGTGAGGAGGCAAGGCCTGTGCTGCCAGGCGAGATAGCTTGGAAAGAGGAGCCCCTTTACTCGGGAGCTATCATGGGGCAGATGACTAAAACTGCTTTTCAGCTTGTTTTTATAGGGATAATTGAAGTAATTGAAAATTTTGCTGTATATCTGGTAGCTGGAGACATGGAAAAGAAGGGACTTCCCAGAGCTCTATGAGGTGTATTATTTAGGTGTATTATTACACTTCTCACTTTGCCAAGAAGCACATCCTTATGCAGAAGCCAGGAAAGGCTAGAATCACTGGGTTTTGTTTTTCATGTTGGTGTTTGGAATTGGAGCGTTCTCTAATACTAGAAGAATTTTTCTCCTTTTTCTTCCTTCTATCACATTATCAGAGCCCTGAGGCTTCTAAACGGATGCACCTTTATCCCGGTTCTCTAGTTTAGGTGTCTTGTTTGGGGGAGCAAGTCTCAGGGGGTTTTTGGTTTGTAAATTCGATCAAACAAAGTATGAAAGCAATGCTGAGCCCATGTGTTTTGTTTCTTTTCCGATGCTGATTTGTAAGGCTGGAGTTGACTGCCTGCAGGTTGGAGGTTAGTACTGGCTCAGATACCGTTATGTATCCGTCTTACTTGGAAATACTTAAATGTGGCTGTTCAAAATAGAAAGTTTGGACTTCATATATTTATGGTTTTACTTAGTAGCTCAGCAAGAAAAGTAATTTCTTAGGGCAAGTAGGCAAATGCACTTTTCAAGGCCTAGTATGGAGGTTATATTATGTTCTGGAAATGAATTGGTTTTTACTCTGGGCAATCTGAGAGTATTGGATGATTTCCTCAGCTGAGACGATTAGAAGATCTTGCCTTCTGATTTGCTCTTAACTTATTTCAGTTTGTTTTGTTTTTCTGTGCTAAAAGAACATTGACAAACAAGGACATCTAATTAAAAGTTTTTTTCCAGTGAACTTAATGTTTCACCATGAGGGATGTAACTGAAAAACAGATGTGTGTCTTGAATGAGTCACTGCTAACTTTACTAAAAGGTTGTTTTTTCTCTAGTTTCAGATAAACAGTCCTAAATCTCTTCCTTTGTAAGAGCAAACTTGTTCTGGGTAAATGATTTTCAGCATTAAGCAATTCCTTGTTTTGCAGTCTGCTGGTTCTGCTCCGGGGTTTGAGGGCTGGGGAGTGGGGAGTTAATCATTGTACCTGCATCTTCGAATTGTCCCCAAGTTGGGAGCAGCATTTCCACAAAGATGGAGAAGGGCTTTTTGGGTCTGGATTGGAAACAACACACATCATTGCTGTTCATCAGCATGATCTGCTCTTTCTGAGAGATTAGAAAGAAGAACCTGAGTGACTGAGCAGTGTTTGTGCTGCAATACAGTAGTGTCTTAGCCTTGCAGTCCCTCAGGCCACTTGCAGAACTATAAAATCGAAGTAGCAAGTTTTGCTCTGGAGCAGATGAGGAACATTTTCATGGAACAGCCTCTACTGGCTCAGCACTAATAATAAGTCAGCAAAGCGTCCCGAAAGCAGCATAGTCTTTGCAATGAGTGCTTGACAAGAAGGATTACTGTAATAACTGTGCTGAGCTTGGAAATACTTCAGTTTGATCAAGCCTGGACAGTGTTTTGGGATGCATGTGTCTAGACACACACTTTTTCTGCTTGGAAATGGGCTTCTTTAAATGCTAATTCATAGATTCATAAAATAATTTAGATTAGAGAGGATGTCTGTATGTCATTCAGGTCAGCTTCCCGCTCAAAGCAAATCTAACTTCTAACTTAGATGAAATTACTCACCCCAGAATTTGGGGTTAGTGTATCCTCAGGTGAGTGTAAGCCATTCAGAGCAGATGAGCTCATTTTCAGAAAAAAAAAAAAAAAAAGAGTAATAATTTTTAAAAAGGTAATTTAGAATTGGAGTATTTTATTTTGGGCAAATTCAACGTTATGTTTGAAGATTGTGTGCTGAGGCATGCTTGAAGAAGTGAGCTACTGTTCCAAAGAATTTCCCATCCAACCATAACCAGACCATGTGTCTTTTATGTTGCCCATTAGTTCCATCACATGCTGGGATTTGTGGAGGAGCCAGTAATTCCCCTTGGCTCTCCTCAGTTTTCAATGGGATGCTTTTAATCATGTGGTCATCCTCCTATCAGCCCAGAAAGGATGGGGACGTATTCCATCCTTTATATTTTACTACTTTCAGTACTAGTTCAGGTTTTAGAAGGAGTTCTTTCCTTAGAATAAGAAATATATGCCCTTCTCATGCAGGGGCACAAGTCCTTGAGCAGAGGGAAAACTTAAAATTCTTCTCCTGTCTCATCGTGAACCTTCCTGAAAATTGCCTAATCTCAGAGTGACTGTGAGCTTTAAAGAATATTTTTCATTAACATGTTCAAGCATACCAAGACCACCAGCTAATTTCATAGTGCCCTGAAGAACTGTCAGATAACTTAGACTAATAACTAAAAGGAATTCCTTGCTTTTCTGTTGGCCTTTGAATAATAAAGGTTTTTACCTGACTTTATCATTGTGATCATGCATGCTTTATAATTTAGTAACTGCAGTATTGATCTAGACAGTTTTAGAAAAAAAATAAAAACTGTCTAATTATGTTAACTGGTGAGCCTTGAGGGGGCTTGTGGGTATGTAACATGCAATTAAATACTGCCTCATTAAGAATTTCCCTGATGTTATGATAGTCTCTTGGGTAAATGTTATTTGCATTTCTCCATTCTTATCCAAGAACATCTTGTCTTTTACTGATTAGCAGTTTTTGCCTGGTCTCCACGGTAAAATAAAGGAGGAGGGAACATGGGGGAAGAGTGGTGCCTTTTGTTGGATTTTTAATGAACCATTAAAAAAATCATTGTTAAAGATCTGCTCAAGCAGTATTTGAAGTTGCACCAAAATGTAGGCTACTTGGAATGAAGGCTCGTCAGCACTGCCAGGGTGTGCAGTAAAGCCAGAGCGGTATCTGGAGATGTCTGCATCGCGGTGTCTTCACAGGGCAGCCTGAGCCACAGCAGATGCGTCACCATTTCCTGGCTGCCTTTCATTCACGTTACAGCTTCATTAACTCTCTCCTCAAGCAACTAGTTTTGTATTAAGTTAGAGCATGAATAAAACTTTTGAGTCACTGAATAAGTGCAGAATGTCAGTAAATATTTAATTTTTTCCTAAGGGCTTAATTCTCTTTCCTGCATGTAACTTTCTTGTGTCAAACAATTTAGCCTATCTGTACTTACTCATTTATGCCTGTGTGTGCGTGTGTGTGTGTGTGTGTGTGTGTGAAGAGGTTATGCTGAGTTAAATACTGCCTTGTTTTGGTGGTGTTTGGTGGTATTACCTGGGCAGTCTCACAGTACTTGTGGAACTGATGGTTTTCCACAGAAAAATATCCGCTCTCTCATCTTGATTGGGTAAGTACTATGAGGGGAGGTTACAGGGGTTTTTGCAAGCACCTCTATCATCCAGGTGATTCAGCAAAATAGTCCAGCAACCGATGCAGCAGACAAGGGAGGTGAGCCTGTTTTCTCTGGAGACGGTTGAGAGGAGATCTGAGTAATCTGTATAAGTACCTGAAGGGGGAATGTAGGGAAGAAAGGGCAAACTCTTCTCAGTGGTGGCCAGTGACAGGACAAGGGGCAATGGGTACAAGTTGAAACCCAGGCAGTTCCATCTCCATATGAGGAAGAACTTCACTGTGAGGGTGAAGAGGCTCCCTGGCACAGGCTGCCCAGGGAGGCTGGGAAGGCTCCTCTGGAGGTTCCAAACCTGCCTGGATGCCGCCCTGTGCTCTGGGTGTCCCTGCTGGAACAGGAGAGTTGCACTAGATGATCTCTAGAGGTCCCTTCCAACCTCAACCATTCTGTGATTCTGTGAGAAGATGGTGTTTCCTGTGGTTAGTGTCCTTTGACAACGTTCGCTCAAGTCTAACTTACTAGACTTGCTTGACTTGCTTTTATTTTAATACAGTCTATTGTTCAGCCTTTCTCATAGGCAGAGCAATAGCAAAATAGCTGTGTTTCTCTGGAGGCTTCACTGGGAATGAAGAGAGATGTGTGCTGTGCTGGATTGTGTTCTTTGGTTCCTAGCAGATACTTTCAGGTCTGCTGATATTACAGCAAAGTTGAGCTGCTCTTCTAACAGGCTTGAAGGGGGTAAAAGGAAATTTACTGAGGACTGGATGAAATGACTAGGAGCTGCAGGTGTGGCTGTCCATGGACTTTCGGATGATAGGTCCCCAAATTGGACATGTATAAGCTGTGCTAAAATAGTGTAAATCAAATCGTCCAGTTTTCTGTACAAACTCTCCTGGAGTTCCAAAATCAATAACCCATTTAGTTAATTCAGGGCCCATTTAGACTTTCCTGTCAACAGAAATGACAGCAGTAATGAATGACTGCAGTGCAGCACCACAGAAAATACCAGCAGCAGAGGCAGGGGAAAAAAGTCTTTTTTGTGCCTTCACTGTCCCAGTTGCTAAGCTAGCTTTCTGCACTGGTTTGTGGGTCCAGTGTAGCTCCCTAGGACACTTTTCTACTCTTCCCTAGGAAACAAAGCAGTATTGTTACGCTTCCAATCTCCCCAAGTTTTCGCAGCTTGCTAACGTGTCTTTCTCTTTTTTTTTTTCACAGGCCATCATTCTGGTGCACTGGCTGCTCACAGTGTGGTGAGTGATTGATAACGGGCCTGTCCTGGGAGAGAAGAGGGTGTTGCTTCAGACTAGGAATGGGATGGTCTATGGAGTTAGCACTCCCTGCATGTGCTTCTCTATGTGCAAGGAGATCCTGCATCCAAGAGGGAGGTGTTTGCACAGGACATGGGATTGAATGTAAACAGGCAGAAAAAGGGATGGTTTTGTCTTTTTTTTTTCTTTTTTTTGATAGGGGGTGCATGAGTTACAACTTTCCGGCTTCCTATGCCTGGGGAAACTTCAGCATACTTGCAGTGGGAATCTGGGCCATTGTGCAGCGAGATTCCCTTGATGCCATCATGATGGTGAGTGTGAGGGTATTTGCCTCCACGAGCATGCAGGGTGTAGACCTCTCCTTTGGATCAGGGATGATCCTCAGCTGTTGTTAGTACAATAGTGGGTAAGTCAGACTCTCCACCTTTATCAGGAATGATGGGCTTTCACTAGGCATTGTAAACCATGGCTACAAGCACTCACTGTTCCTTATTTTACTCCTAGCAATGGGGCATTTTGATTCTTACTCTTTAACCTGCATTTGTGACCTGTAATGCTAACCAAGCACTCAGAACGTTTAGTGTGATTGAGTTGGAGGGTCTGTAAAACAAACTGGCCAGGAAATATAGCCCTGGAACATAGATGAAACAGTGTCTTAACAGGTGAAGGAACAATGCAGAATCATGCACTTAGGTCTCTTCCTCTCTCGGTCTTCCTTCGCCAGTACCAAGACGTAGCAGTGTGTGATCCAAGGATGAGAGCACAGCTGTGAGCAAAGATCTAGGAAATGGACCTTTTAACTGGTTGTGATGCCTCCCTGGTCAGTTCATATCCTGTGTTCTCTCTTTGCTTTCAGTTCCTGTCTGGCCTGCTGCTCACAGTCCTCACAGACATCATCCACATCAGTGTCTTCTATCCCACCAAGAACTATCTCACGGACTTGAGGCGTTTCACTGTCGGCATGGCCATCCTCAGCCTCCTCCTCAAACCTGTGTCCTGCTATTTTGTGTACCAGATGTACCGGGAGCGTGGAGGAGAGTACACATTTAACATAGGTATGGTGCTTCTCTTGCCTCCACATCACTGTGGGCCACTTTCTCTGGTGTCAGGGAGATTGCCTTGCGCTTTGGGCCGTTCAGCTGGATTCTGCCCTCCATGCCTTACCAGAGGAGGGTGCAGGTTGGGCTCTTTGTCTTGCTAATGTCTGCTCTCCCATTTTGTGGTCCTGATGTGCCCTACGCCCTAAATTAATGTTCCTCCTCTCTTCCCTTGCAGACCTGGAGTCCTCGTCTGACAGCAGTTCTGCCCACAGTGGTATTGATGTCACTGCTGTCTCTTACTCAGTGTAGCTGAGAGGCTTTTCCCCTGGTCCTCCTCTCGTATTTGTGTATGCGCCTGTTGGATGCCTCTGGCTATCCTTTTCTCTTTGACAGTCTTTTGTTAATTGTTTTTCCTCCTTTCTGAGGAAAAGTGAAAGCAGCATCCTTTCTAGCTGGATTATACATGAAACTGGATTTGTTACTCCAGGCTTTCTTTGGGCCTCACATATTCTAGGTACCTTAATTGTTATAAACTTCCTCAACTTTCCTGTTGGATACCAACAACAGCATCTTGCTGTGGGCTACGTTTATGTCAATTTTTATTAGCTGTTCATTGTGCTTGTAACTCCATACTGTGAAAAGTATAGATATCGTTGAAGAGAGAGTAGCTCCCCCTTTGTGTGGAAGTTGGAAGTATCCTTCTTTCTATCCGTACGATCCCAAAATGGGCATGCTACTGGCCGGGAGTCTCTTTTGGGAACTGGCTGAAAACCATCACCTTTTACTGCAGTCTCTTTTGAACTGTCTTTCTTGCAATCTTTGCAGAACAAACTGTGCTGTAGTTTTGTGTTGAATGTGATTGTCAAATTACCTTGCTATCTTGTTTTTGCACTATCTGGCACCCTCACTGTGAACTCAATAGTCTTGCCTTTTTCCTGGTACTCTTGGTCTTGTTTTCTTTCATGCAAAATCCATTTCTGTTGCTTGGCAGCATCCTTGCTGCTTGGAACGGGGCCTGTCACATGATTTGGGGCTCATCTTTGATTCAGATTGCTCCCTAGTCATGGCAGACACCTGGCCTAGATCAAGAGCACACTGCACACTCTTCGACGTCATCCCTTGCTCTGTCTGGGACAGTAGCATGGTTTTGTACCGCTGTTATACCCCAGGCAAATTGTTCGTAACGTAGCTGAGAGCACTGCTGGGTTCAGATTTAATGCCCTGTTGTGGCATATTTGAGGCATAGCTGGGTTGTCAGGAAGCGTAGTCATGGATAAATCATGCTCTTAAATCCGTGCTGTCAGCTAGCCATGATTCCTGCTGTTTGTTTGTTGCAGGATATATCCATTTTCCACTCCTTTTCATATACTTTAGTCTTGCTGAAATACGCTGTTGTAGCAGTCTGTCTGGTTTGCTGCTAGGTATCAGTATGGGGCTTGCTTTCTACATAGTCACATGGGAGAGCAGATCTCAGCAAGTTAAATGCTCATGTGATAAGGGATATGTTCCAAAGTACACCAGTCCTTTTGTCTTTGCCTGGAGAATGAGTTCTCTTACCTTCTGCCTGAGTAGTGAGGCTCACAGAATACCAGTGCTGGGGAGCTGGGAGAGCAGCTAATGTGGTGCAGTGCTGAGCGCTTGTCTTTCTTTCTAGGGGACTCGGTTCTTGTGCTTTTTTTCCACCCCCACTCTCCCACACTTTTCAAGCTTGTTCTTTTCTGTCTCCATTCAGGCCTTGTCCGTGCAGGTCAGGACCGTAGCAGCTATGAGCAAATCGATCATCAGGATGCCTCTCCGCAGTGGCCTGAAGGAAGCAAGTCACCGCAGCAGCCGTACTGAGGCCCTCATCTGGACCTGCAAACCTTCTGCTTTTGCTTTTTGGAAGCAAACGATGTTTCCTTGCCCAGTCCAGCCTTACCCTCCTCCCCTGTCTGTTTTGGTGGAGCAAGACCTGGTACAGGCCAAACAGGAGAGGATCTGATTTTACTTTCTTCTGCCTTCTGGAAGGTTGAGCAGATGCATTCCAACAGAAGATCTCGGAGATGCCGTGCTAAGTGCTGTGTCTCTTTGTAACTGCAGTATATCATGTCTGCCTTCCCCTAACTCCCTTCTCTGTCTGAGTGGAAGCTTTTTCCACGTTCTACCATGTCTTGTATTGAGTTATGTCCCTCATTCACTCAAAATATTGCCAGATAAGCTGTCTTTTAAAGACTCATGGTCTACCTTTAAAAAATACAGGAGTTAAACTTGCTTTTATGAAGAATACCTCTCCAGGAAACATCTGGGAGTTCTGGAGAACTGGTTTTGACCGTATTGTTTGACTAAGATTTCTGTTGAGAAATCTCCATACTAATTACGGTGGTTTGCACGCAGCTGCTGTTGGTGTAGAAAAACTTACTGGACCTGGATGTTGCTGGTGCTTCCAGTACCTTGTGTGCTTCCAGAACCTTCCAGGTTTATTCACTGTTGTCTCTATGCAAAATGACTATCTCTCAGGATATTAGAATGACCTTAAAATGACTGTTAAATAAGTTGCAGATGCTGTGCCTTGAAATGTCTTTTTGCCTTCAGTTACAAACAGAACTTAAAATGTTACATTTTTCTAAAAAAAACTATAAAATGAACACAGTTCTGTGTTTTAAAAAAAATACTGGTCACATATCTCAATTGAAGATGCTGATAATTTCTGCTGGGTTGTGACTATAGCTGGGGAGACTGGGAGAGTTATTACAGGAGGAGGCTCTACAGGATTTTGATGGATTTTAGTCTAAATTTTACTCAGAAAACTAGAGGGTCCTGCACAGCAGAGCATGGTCAATGAAAGTGGATTGGAAATTAAGATTGGTAGAAAAGGTGTCCAAGAGGTTTCCTTATATGAAAAAGAGCATGTGAACATTAGCAGTGTAAAAACGCTAGTGCTGGGAAGATCTAGTTTTCTGAACCAGGTCAACATTTGAATTATATATCTTTTATACTACAGTTGCATTTCCCCGACAAGACTGCAGCTTCATTAACTCCTCAGTGACCATGAGTCCCTGTTAACTTTACTCTAAGCTTTAGAACCACAATACTTGTATGTTGAAAAACAACCAGTTTTCTCCCACGCTGAGTTTTGTACATTAAATATGAAAGGTGCTTTAACCACTACACAAGCAATGCAGTGATCTTTTGTTGCTGTACCTGAACCATTATCATTCCTGCTTGCACCAAGCATATTTTAAATGCCATAGTATTGCAGAAGTCTGATTTATTTCTCTTGAGCGTTGTGCATTCAATTTGCAGGTGACTTGGCACAGGCTCCCATGCAGTAGAGCATGTAGTAGAGGACGAGCAGTGAGTCTGCTCTTGTGATCAGAAGGAATAATGAAGATTAGGTAGGCAGAAGTTGATGTTTTTGCAGAGTTGCTAGTTTGAGTGTAGTGCAGACTTTTATGTTTAGTTAATATTTCTTTAGGTCTTTTTAGCTCTACAGAAATGTACAGTGGCAGTACTGATCCCCGAGTATTCTGTTTAAACAGACCTGCGGTACTCTGTGAACCATACATTAAAAATGCTTTTTGTAAATGTAATGCTTTAGGGAGAGTTGCCTGGACATGAGGGACACATAGAATCATTATAGAGTCATTATGGTTGGAAAAGACCTTCAAGATAATAGAGCTCAATTGTAGAGGCCTTCATGAGGCCTTCCCAGATATTTTCCATTGCTACTACAGAATCTGTAGCTGTCTGTTTAGCTGATCTGCTGTGCACACTGAATTCAATGGATCTCAGAACTCAGAGAACCCAAGCATGGCAAAGGAGTTGGTGAATTAAGGATGCCAGTTTGGGGCATTAAATCAGAGAAATGATGATAAAACCCAGGTCTCTCTTCTGGCTTCCACAACTGATTCTTATTTCTGGTGGGGAGCTGCTGTTTAGGCGGGGTTCAAGGCGAGTGCTGGTGTGATACCTGATTGAGCGCGGTCCGTGGGGGTTCGTTAAGCCGCTGGCGTGCCGGAGCACGGGCAGCCCTGCCGGCAGGGAGCCGCCACCAGCACCGCCCCACCGGGCTCCCCGCTCGGGCTCGCAGCGGGGCTCCTCAGGGTGTGCGGCAGATGTGATGCTGGGCTGTGGTTTGAATCTGCCGGCTCTTTGAGTGAGCTCATGCCTCTCTAAAATTAGAAATTAGGAGTAGAGGTTTTTTTAATAATTATAGAATTATATAATAAAAAGAATTATATAATAAACAAAAGTCTGCACCTAGCTAAGTTGCTGCCTTGCCCCCTGCCCTTGAGGAGGCGCGCGTGACTCGTGCGGGTTTTAACGGTCGCCCTAACGGTTTTAACGGTCACGCTGAAGGGGGCGCTCCCCGCAGAGGTTCGCACGAGCCTCGAAGGGACATGGCTCCTTGCCGCCAGTCCTGAGCTGGGGGCTGTCCCCGCTGCTTTGGGGGTGGCCCTGGCTCTTATGCCCAGCGCTGTTGCTGGGACATCATGGCAAGTTTGGGCCGGGCACTGGGTGAGAGGAAGGAAAATGTGCCCCCTCGCCTGAGGCGCTGCCCCGGAGGAGGTAAACGGGCGCCCTTTGCAGGTGCTGCTGGGACAGTGTGGGTGAACTGCCCCAGCCTGCTGGGTTCCACATCATCTGGGCTGTCTTGACGATGAGGCTTTAATTAGCCATGGATGAGAGCTGCTTTCCTGTGGCCATCTGCAGCCCCAGTGACAGGCGGTGTTGCTAATCATGGGGATAAGCTGCTTACAGTGACCCAGCTGGAATGAGCTCATTGCTGGGGTTGGGGCATTAACAAGGAACAAAGCTGCAGGTTTGCCTTGCGCTCAGAGACACAAAGAGATCCTCGTCCAGTCCCTGAGGTTTTGGCTGGGGTGAGCAGCATGTCCAATGATGGTGATCGGAGTGAGTAGCTGCAAGGAGAGGTGCGTGAGCACCGCAGGGAGCGTGTGGCTTGCTGGGAGTGGGCGTGGGATGCTGCGCTGGGGGCCGGCGGTGCCTGCAGCAGCGATGCCAGCAGAGAGCCGGCCTGAAACTGCTTCCCCAGGCACGGCCTGCAGAGGAATGGCCCTCTTCTCAATGCTGGTTCTGCTACCCCCTCTGCAATTAAGAGGGGAAGACTCATATGTGCTCTCTGGACTCAGTTGGACAATGGGAGGCTAGAGGCCAAATATTTGATGACAGTAATTGTTGATTCAATTTTTAAGACTAAGCAGTGAGTGAAAAGCACTGTTTCTTAGGTTCCTTATAGCATATTCTTAAGCAAATCATTGGTCACAGCCTGAAATATGAGAGGGATCTGTGTTGGTTTGCATGGATGGGAAGTTCAGCTTTGCATACGTGCTGCTTATGAGCTCATTGTCCATCTGTTATTGACAGCACAATGCTAAATTTCATTCACTTGCAAGACCTTGTTGGTTTACTTTTCAGGGACTGAACTATTTACTTCCTTTTGCTTACAACAGAAGTACTTTGATCAGCTTCATTTTTGTTAATTTAATTGGATTTATTTTAGTCTATTAGCATTGTGCTGCAAAATGTAAATAGCAAGCATGCATTAAAGAAGTATTTTAGTTGAGAACATAAAAGCTAATATAAAATCCATTGCTCATGAATTTTGCAGATTCTGTTGCCTGCCTTAAATATCTCTTTGGCCTTAGAAAAAAAGACTTTTTACAATCCTGTTGCCTTTTGAGTAAGATGATCCACCACTTCAAAGTGGTTGCCTCAGAGTTTTCAATGGTGATTTTTGGAAAGGCGAACAAATTTGATTTTTCAAAGATGCTGTTTCTTTAACATCTAAAGGAGACATGAAATTAGGAACAAATCAAGTGAAGAACAGCTCCTAAAATAATCCTAGAAACCTCTCAAAAGGATAGGCGTGCTGAAGAAGGCAGCAAAGCTCTGGAAAATGTGTTCATTTTAAATGCCAAATTCAAATTGTGAGGCGGGGGGGAACCCAACACGATCTTTTCATTGGTAATATATTTAATGATGTGTGAAAGACAGTTACAGCCATTCCCAAGGGTAACCGCAGCACCGCGTGACTGTCTCCTGTCACCTCAATAACTGAGCCTGCTCCTCCGTTTGCAGTGATTACTGACAGTGTTTGTATTTGAGAAGGACAAGCAGGTCGTTGGCATTTGCAGGGACACCTGAAGCTAGTTCAGATGTTTTTGTAGAGAATGAAAAGTTGGAAACAGAAGGCAATTTAAAAGAAGACCTTTTGCTATTCAGATGTGTTGGGGAAAAAATGACTATATTCATATATGTGTGTGTATATATATATACATACATATATACATATAAATCCTTGTGTAGACCTAGCTAGGTGTAAAGTGTTCTGGAAAAGCAACTATGGACTCCTGGGTGTTGGCAGGAGGGGAGCAGGAAGCTCTTTGGGAGGCGCCAGGTGACAATGTAACGCTGAAAGTCTTTATTTTCCTGTCTTTCTATTGAGAACAAAGGTTGTCTCCTCTTTCATCAATCCTGCTCTGACAGATATTATTATTGAGAAATAGGAAAAGAGTAGTTTCCATTGTGTGATCAGGGCTGAAGCAGATGGCTTAGAGAGAAGAATTATAAGGAGAATTCCCAAGATCTTTGGGAAGCTATGGAAGATGTGATGAGGAATGTGCATAGTCCGTTGTTTTATTTTTCTTCTTATTTTTCTTCAGAGCAAACAAATATTCAGAAGAATTTGAATGTTGATCTGTTTCTGAGTGCTAGAAGTCAAGTAGACATTTCTCATCCCTGGCATGAGCCTGCTGCATTCAGTGCAGATCCCAACCAGAGAGCAGGACAGAGCCGGCTGTGTACTGCACCTCTGCCAGCTGGGAAGAGAAATCTCAGGCTGATACAGACTAATCTTCCCTGCCCTTCTCAGACACTTCGGGACACCACCAGCCAGCTCTCCAGTTCCTGCTTCCAGCAGCAGAATAATCTCTGCTCGAGACTGAAACAGCACAGCTCCAAGGATTTGGCTTATAGCGCTGCCAGTCTTGCATTGTCGGTGCCCCCTGCTGTGGATCTTCCTTGGAGACCCTCTTGCCTTTATGCTGATAGTTTAGAAAGAAGAAGGAGTGAGAGTGTTTGCCCCTCTCAGCAACACCATCAGAGAGCAAAGACAGGTGGTTGCTACTCCATACATTCTAATTGCCATTGTTCTGAAAGAAGGAACAAAAATAGTAAATATCCAGTGGAAAAGGAACAATGCTGGTCTCTTGCTGCTTCTTTTATGGCTCATGGGAATCTTTCACATTTACCATCTCGTGCTGTAGATCCCCTTCTTGGGAGCAAATCAGTGGAACACCTGTCTTTAAGCTGCTGCAGGGAGAGTGTGAACTCTTTTTGTTGTGCTTCAGCCCCTTCCTCGGGAGATCTCAGGCCATCTAGCCTGGTAGAGTCTTTTCCGAACTCTGCCTCCCTTCAGTCTCTTCTCGATTCCTCACAGACTTCTGCCAGTTTGCATTGTTCAATCCAGAGACTTAAACAAGAAGCTGTTTGGATGGGGATATGGGGCTCCCACCCTTTGGAGCCTTTGTATTTTCCAACAAATAGCAGTCTGTGCTTTTCTCCTGATGATTCAGCTCCCGGTGTCCTGAGCACAGGAGAACAGCTAGCCGGAGTAAGTGCCTCTGCTGCTCCGGCAAGATTGAGATGGGATGTCCCATTTACTAAAGACTGGAACCTTGGTGCAGTGCCAAGGGACTTTTGTTATGCTCAACCTGCCTCTGTCTATCACAGATACGGACATACTGATCCATACCCATGGAGAACCAAACTTTCAGGCAACATCCAGCGAGAAACCCTCTCTGCTGCAGTGGGCTCTGGCTGGCTAGTGGATGCAGAAGCAGATTCTTCCTGTAATTGTTCTCCTTGTTTCAGATACCAGGCAAAGTCAGCTCTTGAAACTGGAAGGTTTTATGTTCACAAAAGAAATAATTCCTCTGAAAAGATATTTAAAGGAGAAAAGAAATTTGATGGGACACACCCACGTGCTGTATTTTGGAAAAAAGACTTTCCATCCAGCCTATATCCAGAAGGTCTGCAGGTGTCACTGGAGACACAGTTTGATGGTGCTCGGGTGAACGGTGGTGTAGCCATATATGGAACTCCAAGGGAAATGTGCATGAGAGTCACTTCTTCTGGAGATAGAGAGTTAGGGTCAGTCAAGCAGCTTAGTATTAAATCTGTAGAAGTCAGCACCTCTGAACCTCATGGTGAATCCAGCAAAGAATTGGAAGAGGTGTGTGATGCTAGATTGCAAGCAACCAGAAGAATGGCTGTATTGGACAGCAGCAAATCCAGCCCTTTCAGTATTCAGGTTGAAACAATCTTTGATGAATTTCCTAACATAGATAGTGTGAATCTGAACAGAGAAGGAGGGAAAATCAAACCCTCTTGCCTGCACCGAGAGAGGAACTGGGAACCTGACACCAATGTGGACCAGTCTGCAGGGCCTTCTGTGGAGAGAGGTGCCAGCAAACCACAGTGTTGGGAAGAAGGCAGCCAGCTGCAGGAAACCACGTCCCGCAAGGTGAGCGTGTACTCGCTGTGTAGCATCCCCCTTTGCAGCTCCTATTTGTGCTAGTGCCCATGTCTTGCTATAGGTGCAGGGTTGAGATGCATCAGTAACAGGGTACTTGGTCTATAATTTCCTGCCACTGAATGGTCAGAATCCCCTCTCCAATGCACACATCTCTCACATGCTGCATCTCAAAGACTAGCATGTTCACGAGGCATTTACATTCCCAAGACCTATGTGTGCAAGGGAAATATTAAACTAATTTTATCTGGGAATTGTTGCAGGGACTGTGAAATTCCTGTTTTGTGCTTTTCCATGTCTGAAGTGGGTAAGATGATTCACATCATCTTTGTTGGAGGGCGAAGGGCAAAGTCAAGGTACCTAACACCATGTACAACCTGAGGCTGGTCTGTTTGATCTCCAGCCAGGATGATTTGTCCTGCTGGGCACAGACAGATCCCTCATAGGATGAATCGTTATGTATATTACTGTCTTCTCTCTGCAGATCTTGGAGAGGAGCCTCTGGTCTGTGAAGGGGAATGAGCTAAGGTAAAAGAAATCTATGTGTTTATGTGCAGATGTGCTGGTAGTGTCAGAGGAGAAAAAGTGTTTCAAAGGTATTAAGGAGACAAGCTTTGGAGGGCATTTGGTTCTGGGAGTTAACCTATCTATCATGGTTGGCTCTGTCATGACAAATGAGAGCGGGCCTTATACATGAAATGAGACCTGTGGAAAATTCAAAAATGTGACCTGTGGAAAAGACATGAGATTGCTACTAATTTAGCAACAGAGAGGCCTTAATTTGGTGTGAGACTTAAGGTCTTTCGGTCTTGAGAGAGAGCGAATTGAGGTAGTTCTTTGCAGCTTCATGGTAGACTCTGGTTGCCACCTCCTGGCAATGTTTAGCTTTACTTGCTGTTGCTGGAGCTCAGTCTTTTTTTTTTTTTTCTCTTTAAGTTTCCAGAACTTGTGTGATAGACGAGCACTAACCAGATGTTTCCAGGCTTGGAAAAGCCATGTCTTCTGCAAAAGGGCAGCAGCCAGGCAGCTTCACAGACAGCAACTACTTCGGAAAGGCCTTGGTGCTTTGCAATGGGCTGTGCACCTGAGGAGGATGCAGCTGGAGACAGCCCAGCGAAAACACACCTCAGCTCTGCTGGCTGTCACCTTTCGCAGGGTGAGAATGGGCTGGGGACAGTAGGAGAGATGCCATCACTGTTCTGTTATGCAGTCAAAGAAATCAATGCTGTTGGGGTAGGGAGGAAGGAAGAGTAGCCTGGGTGAAATTTAGTGATGTGGACCCTTGTGCTAGTGCTTTCCTGCAGTTTGTTCTAACTGTAGTTTCTCCTTCAGTGGAAGGAAGCTCTGGCAAAACAGAGCCAGAAGCAAACTCTGCAGCCTGAGCTGTATTCTTATGCTCCAAGTTCATCGGTGGATTTTCCTGGAGTAGGAAGATTAGCAACCATGACAACCTCAACTGCAGCTCAGCACCAGTTTACTATGGGATGCTTGAAGGAAGCTGAGCAGGCTTGTAGGTAAGCTGAGAGCTTTTTTTCTTTTTTGGGGGAGGGGGTTGGGCAGAAGATATATTGCTACAGATGACCACTGTGAGATATAGTAACTAAATAGGCCTATTTCAGGGTTTCTCTGCCCTGCTATTTTCCATCTGATTTGGATGACAGAAATACTCCTGTACTTTTTGTGGAATTCAGCTGTCACCTGTATATGGAAAACAAGTGTAAATGAGATTGGAATGAGGCAATACTACAGTCATTAGCAGGACAAATGTAGCAAAAGAAAAGATGGTTTAATTCCTATGGTTCTGAAGGCAGAAGAAAAAGAACTGTGAAGGAGGTGGTTCTGGATTCTGTTCTGTGGGTGCTGCTCAGGCAAGTGGAGGCTAAAGCACTCATCTCTTTCAGGGTAGAGAGATCACTGTGGACACAACTTCACCGCAGGCAAAGAGGAGATGAGTTCTACTGGAGAGCTCAAGCTATCAGGGATATGAGACAGCTAGCTGGTAAGCACGTGCTCTGCAGCTTTGGAAAAGCTCGGTGGGAATCACTTTTTCACTGTAATTCTTAGTTAGAGTCTAGTTTTTGTTCTTTCAGAACCTGATCCTGCAAAGTGCTGGGCAGTTGCTCCTTAAAAGCCCCTTCCTTAAAAGCCCCTTTCCTGACATTTGGAGTTCAGCCAAGGGTGTTTGCTGTGTGACAAAGCTGTTCAAAGTTCTTCTAAGTTTTTTCTCTTCCTATGAATCTCTTTGTGCCCTATCACACAGCAGCTTTCAGATTGTGGCGCCTGCAGAAGGAGCTGCTGAGCAAAGAGGAAGCCAGACTGGAGGAAGCCCAGGCCTTGCTGAAAAAAAAGCTGCTACAAAATACTTTCCAGATGTGGCGTTCTCGGTGCTTGGAAATAGAAAAGATTTTAGCATCAACAATTAGAATCCAAAGAAATTTGGTTTTTCGGTAAGCTGGTAACATGTATTTTTACTGTGAAGAGTCTGTTTGCTATGCAAGCCCTGGGAATGACAGAGGCAGCTTATTGCATTGCTCATTCTTAAAGTCACCCTTTTCTTAGGGTTTAATAAAGATGAAATGTATAGAACCGTGCAAACTTTTAGAATTTGGGCAATAAGAGTTTTTTTTGATTACAAACTGAATTGAACCACCTACCTGATTTTGTAAAACGTGATCTTATTGCTTTAGGTAGAAAATTCTCTTAACTGATGTGTCTCAAATTAGTGGCAGTGTAAAATTGATTTAAGATATTAAAATTATAGGCCCTAAAGAAAATTAGTGATTTAGCATTTATTTATTTATTTCCTCCAGGTGCTTTAGAGCATGGAAGGAGTGTGTTAAGCAGAAGGCACATAACAGGTGTAACCTGGCTCGACACAGAGCAGGCTTGCTGAGGAAGTACTTCCAGCAGTGGGTTTGGATGCTGCAGGTCAGGGAGAACAACAAGCGGACGGTAGTAAACCTCTTCATCCTGAGGTGGAGGCAGTATTATGGTGAGCAGCTCAACGACTGAGCAGAATATAAGATGTGGAGGTGCTTAAGCCTCCTGCGTCCTTCTCCTCTTGTATGATGCATTGAAAACCATGTGAACAGAGAGGCTCAGCTAGTGCCTGGTACTAGCCAACTGGAGTGGGGGCAGAAGTCCAGACATTGGGGATAAATCAGTGCAGTTACAGGCGGCTGTGTCTTTGTTTCATAAATCTAGCAGAAAGATTTTAGAACTCTGAAAGGAATCTGTTGTGGAGTTGGACTGGGTTGAATTTCTGAGGAACTCCCCTTGACAGATGTTGTCTCTCGTCATTCTCTGTTATTGGTTAAGGGCCAACTATAAGCTCAGTACCTGACCAGGCTGTGCCAAAGACACGTGAAGCTCAGCCCTGGTGGACCATCATGAGTTGGTTTCCTGAGAAGGCAGGCTGCTCTCTTGATGACCTCTGCCAAAAGGTGAAACTCCAGAGGGTATTTCTACTGTGGAAAACGAGGTTCTGCGAGCACCAGAGAGCTGAGTGAGTGAAGGGCCAATTCTTGAGCCTTACCCTGCTTGGTAGTATTCGCTTGGTTTCCTGGTCCTTCTGGGAGAATCCCTCTTACATCTCTGTTGTGTTTGTGCTAGCATTCCTCTGCCGTATTCCTTTTCCAGCACTTTGCCATCTCAATTTCTCCTCTTCTCTTAGTTCTTTCTCTCAGGCTTTGGAGCAGCGCCAGCTGAGAGAAGCTCTGAGGTTGTGGCACCAAATGTTTCTCATAGTGAAGACAATTAAACAAAGTCCTAAGCACTCTGCCAAGGCTGTTCATAAAGATCCTCTAGCCTTCCTGGTTTCTGAGGACCTCTCAATATCTTCTGGCTTCCACAGCAGTGCTCCAGTTACTTTTGCTTCTCAAAGCTCATTGGAAAAGGTAGGAAGGTATTGATGCAGAGTCAGACATCTGAGTTATCAAGTTGTTACATTTTTTTTTTTTTTCAGGAAAACATTTCTGCTTTCTCAGTGTCGATGTTATTGACCTTAATCAACTGTGCTTAGCATTTAAGTCTCAAAAGTTTGACCCTGTGGTGTCCAAAAATGAAAATGTCACTAGAAGCATCTTATAAAGTTATTTCTAGTAACTTCTGTGCCCTTATGATTTCTTTATTTAGTGAAGAGGCATAAGGGGAATCCCCAAGCTAGTACTTCTGTACTAGCTTGAGTACTTTGGAGTACTTGTGTCCCATCAAATCTGTGTTTGCACTCCAGAACGGCTCTTGGCACTGCAGTTCCTTTGAATGCATCATGGGGTTTCCTGCATCTTGCTGATAAGGGGAATAAATGACATGATCAGCGCTGTGACCTGACTGATTTCATTGCAGGGACACTGGAGCAACTATGTGTTTGTTTGTTTTGTTCGTTTTTTCTCCTCTGTGCATGCAGGAATATAGTCCTAGTGACAGCAGCCAGCAGAGCTCTTCTTCTATTCTGACTGCTGAGGATGTCTCACAAATACCCTATAACAGTTCTTTACTGCAACTACACCCATGCACAGAGCTCCCAGAGCTCTGCTTGCAGGCATCCTTTCCTCCACTGAGTCCTGGATTGGGGTGAGTTGAAGCCTGGTTCCTTCAGATGCTCCTAGAAGTGACTCCTTGTTTGGTCTGGCTGAATTCCTTTCTTCTGACTAGTAACTCACATTACTTCCCAGCATTCTTCCAGATATTTTTCCTTCTGTTTTCTCTCCCTTGCCTGCCTGATGCTTGATCAGCCTGATATTTTTGACTTGCAGAGGAAGTTGGTTTGTGGGAGGACAGTTTCAGTCCTTGGCGCTGCATACTCCAGGCAGTAATGTCCAGCCTATTGCCAGTTACTCCACAGGGGAAGAGGTGAGGCTGAAAACTGGTATTGTGAATGAAAATGTACAACTAAGATGTGGTATCTCTCACTGTACTTTCTGTGGGTTCAGAGAGAAGGTTTGGGAGATCAAAGTGGTTATCAAGGCAACTTTTTTTCTGCTACATGACAATTAAATGGGAATTTAACCATGTGTTGAGGATTTAAAAGGGATGTGTTATATCCTCATGTCTGCATGTAAATGTGGTATGTATAGGTTAGCAACAAGAGCTGAGTGTCACAGCTGTGAAAACCATAACAGCAAGGAAAAAGGGCTGAGCTGAGTGGATTGACTGTGTCCAAAAAGGTCAGGGCCATTTCTTCCTTGCTGGATTACAGGACTGCAGTTTGAACAAGGAGGTGAAGTGTTACTGGCAACAAGCAGAGAAATGCTGCCTGCAGAGGTGCTTCTTCATCTGGTCGTCTCGAACTCAGCAGCTGGTGAAGGCCCAGCAGTACTGCAGACTTATTCAGCTGTCTCGGTAGGCAGCCTGCTTCCCAGAGCCTTCCTACAGCTGTCTGTTTTGGGAGCTCTTTGCTTACTTTCTCAACTTCCTCTAGCTGTCTTTTTTTCATCTTCAGCTGCGAGTTTTGCAGCTCATTATTTTGACTGTTGCTCCCTCAAAATTATATGAGAACACAATCTTTCCTAGTTCGTTGAGATACCTCACAAACTAGGGCAAGCCTAGCAATGCTAATTATAATCCCTGGTAACTCTCTACCAACTGAAATAGCCTCATTCTCCTTCCTAAGTATTTCCTGAAGTCTCCTGTGTCCGTGTTTATTAAGGCTTCAATTACACAGTGAATCTGTGTGAGTTGTTCCTACAGTCACTGTGATGATCCTTGTCCTCAGGCCATTTCTCAGCTGGCACCACTGGGTTGTGGAGACTAGGAACCGAAAAGCAGCAGCATCCGTAAATCATCACATCCACTACTGTCAAATGTTTTTCAATCTGTGGAAGAAGAGGCTATCCCAGAAAGTTGAAGCTGACCGCAGATTCAGATGTCATGTCCACCAGAGAGCTGCTGATGCTTTGTGGCACTGGCATTCCTGCTGGCAAAGTGAGTTACTCCATCCCGTAACAACACTTGAGTCTGTTTGAGAGGGATGTTACAGTAATGGTCAGAGAGGAGAAAGTCCTGCTTGTGGTAATAGCTCTGCTCACTGCTCGTCTGTGTTTTCTCTCAGGGAATCGGGCCCTGAGAGAGCTGCAGCAGCAATGGGTCCAGCACAGCTGCCAGGAGAAGAAGAGGTTGGTCATGCAGACATGGTCTTGCCAAATAAGAAAACAGAGGAACGCTACTTTATTCTGGGAACATATTCTACTGCACAGGTTTGATGGTTTTCATTTAAGCTAATGCAAAAATTTGAGCTAAATATGCTTCCGGGAAAAAAAGAATAAAAAAACAAAAGCAAACAATATTCAGTAAAGCCTGTGAAGATTGAACCAATGTGAAGATTGATACTCAATATATCACAGTATTACTTACACTATAGGTAAAGCAGTAGTATGTTCTGGACTCTCATATTATGGTGCAGGAGTTACATTAGAAGAGCAAGATTTCTTCTATCAACCTTTATAAGCCTTGTTTGTCTCTCAGGGAGTGAACAGCCGCTTTCTCACTGAAATCTGTATCTTTTGTTTTGGTTTTGTTGTCTACTGTGTGAGCCTGCTGTTTGTCTGTAAAGCAGTGAAGTGTCCAGGTACAGCAAACCAGAAGGAGCATTCAGGAGATTCTACTTGAGATTTTTGAGGAGGATAAGAATGAGTAAAATGGTTTAGATAAAGGATTCTTTTAAGATCTGAGAAGTGCAGGTTTGGCCCTAGCAGATTTCCTTTTGAATTGTGGGTTCAGCCAAAGAGAAGACCAAGATTGCCAGACGAAAAAGTCGCTAAAAACACTGTGAAACTTCACTGGCCACAATGCTTAAGTTGTGCACTTACCCTACCCAGCTGCACTTTCTTTTCTAAATCAGTCTGTGTGGTGGCACCCCGATGGGAATGGTGTTTCAGAAAAGTCCTTAATTTTGCTCCTTCCTGTAGCGTGCGTCTCCATCATTAATCTTGCTTGAGAGTACTCCTTTGATGAGAGGGCTCTTCTAATTTCTCACCTTGCTGTGGTTGAGGCTGAGTCCTGTCTCTTCTGAGAAGGGGGGCATTTTTCATGCTAGGGTAACCTGCAATAGATCCCCTTGATCTTCAGAGAGGCCTGCCAGGCAGAGGATATTTGCACTTCTGCCCTTTGGTGCAGTAGGGTGATTTGCATAATGAAAGTCCAGCTGGGACAAGAAACCAAAAGGAGAAGCTGGGAGTTAAAGGCAGATTGGCTTCTGGGGTTTTAGGGTAAACATGACGCTGTAAGAGCTGGCCTATGTAGAGAAGTTCTGTGGGAACAAATTTACAGTGCTGTTGGCAATCTTTTTGTAGTTATTAAATTTGGAATAAAATGGTCAACCCAAAGACACAATCTTTGTGTTATTCTACACAAAGATTTTTTGTTATTCTAGTACATATCTTATGTAGGCAAGCTCTTGTTTTATATATGTCAGCTAGGTCCTGTACTGAAGGAGATTTTAGCAGTTATTCCCATCTCATAAGGAAAGGCCCTCCTCACTAAAGCCTCATCTCACAAATCAGCTGCTGGCACAAATAAATATCCAAGACTGTTTTAATGTCAGTTTTTCCTTTCTTTTCTATGATATCTGTGTGTAGTGGCGGACACCTTGAGAAAAGCATTTGTTTTATGGGCAAAGCAGAGCATGATATAACACTGTGCTCAGTGTGCAGAGGCCCTTGAGGAAGGGAAATGCTAAAATGCCCAGACTAAAGCAGTCATACTCTAGGGCTTTGAAGAATTAAGAGCTAGCAGTGCTGGGATTCTGAAGTAAAATGAGAGGAATTTCTTAGTGGAAAGCAACTGTAATCTAGGAGTTAGGACTTACCTTTCCAGTATTTTGTCCTTTAGAAGTGTTAACATAAAGAGGTAAATATTGGTTACGAAAGGATTAACAGGTGCAGTCTTTGTTCTCATTGAATACTCTTCTAAATTTCTCTGACCAATTAGATGTGACGCTGCAGGGTAGGGATTAGAAGCTGTAGTCTGTCAGCGCTGATACAGAAGTGTGACCTCAAGTGTCTGCTCTTCCTCTGTTGTTTTCCAGGTGCCTAATCACCTGGTCCCATGTCACTGCCTTTAGGCTGAGGCAGCGTGAAACCCTTTCTTGTTTTGAGAGTGCCAGAGAGTACCGTCTGCTAGCAGTAAGCTTTGCCCAGTGGAGGCTGGAATTCTTGAGAGCTAAACAGCGGTTGCTGGGCGAAGGAAGCCACAAGCAGCAGGCACCTTGTGAAGCCAAAGCCTATCGCCGCTGGCGATTGGCCTCCAGGGGACAGAAAGCCTTGCACCTAGGTTCTGTGGCCACTATGGAACAGGTAAGGAGAGCCACGGGAGACAAGGAGGTAACAACTGTCTGCTGTCTTGTGAGGACCACAGTTGGTTTTCTGGACGTTGAGAGGCATTGAGTCACCTGAGGTGACTACTTACTTCCTCTAGGTAGTCTCTGCTTTGAAATGTTTACAGACGACATGCACAACCTCGCTGCAAAATTCTGGAGCTGATTACAGCAACAATCTGGAGTAAGGCATTAAGAAATGGGACATTTAAAATCTTTGCTCTGAGGTGAGATGGGATGATGCCTGTCTCTGGAGAACAGATGAACAGTCAGAGTTGCAGCCTTTTTCAGAAGGCTCACAGCTAGCAAGCCATAAAGAAGCCAATTGACTAGGAAGGGCTAAGTCAGTTCTGTTGGCATCTCAGCTGTGCAATTTCTAACCGAGGGTCATGTTAAGCCACCTGCAGGGATATGAATGTGCATGTATCTGTAAGGCTACTCTGTGTGTGTGTCTTGTGTTGGCTGCAGCTCTGTTAATTCTGTTTTCAGGCCTGCAACTACTGGACAAAAGCAGCTGCCTTCTCCCAGTGCTTGCGGCAGTGCAGTATCCTGATAGGTGCTAGGAAGATCAGGAAGATGTCTCTGTCGTGGTCCATGAGTAAGAAAATTTCCCCTATTTCTCTGGGGCCGTGTGGGGAGTGTGGGTGAGAAGGGGAATAGTGTTCCATAGTCACAAATGGCTGGAGCTTCTCTGTGAGCAAGGTGCTTGTGGCAGGGGGACTTGGAGGGCTGCTTCTGGCTTCAGGAGCCAAAGGATAAGGGCTCCTGCTGGCTCTGATCAGTCTCTCCCTAGTTGCAGTGTTAGCCTGTGTGTGATTTCTTTTTCTTTTATAGAGAAGAGAGGATGCAGAGAAAAAGGTGCACTGCTCGTAGCAGCTGCCCGCTTGAGGCTTTTTCCCAGTGCTGTTCACCGCTGGCTGATGATTTACAGAAATGAAAGCACGGTGGAAAGGCAGCCCCTCTATCAGATGGCAGAGAAACTTGATGTGCTGGGATTCATGCCTGCATGTGCTAGAATCCAGGAGAACAACTGTGATGTGGGCTCCTCTGAGGAGCCAGAGGAGAAATGGCTTGGGTAAGCAGTGCGGAAAGCTCTAGACTTCCTCTTCCAGTGGTCATGTCAGCAAGGAAGGAGTCGCTCACGGGTCTTTTGGTCTGATGAAGCTTCTCTTTTCCTCTTGCCTACAGGAGGCAGTATCTGAGGCGGTGGCATCACATGGTGGTGCTGCGCCAGTGCCAGCGTGGCAGGAGGCTGCGCTCCCTGGCAGGGGCATGGCAGCAGTGGAAGGAGGCCAGCAGCGAGGCGCTGCTGGGGCGGAAGCTGGTATGTGTCTTGCTGTCAGGCAGCCTGCTCTGCCTGCAGCCTCACGCGGGGCCCAGGAGGGGAGACCCCGGGTGTTTAACCAGTACCAGGGTGCAGTGGAAATCTAGTCATCTGTGGCCATTTATACAACCTTTCTCTTTGAAATGCCAGCCTGGCAGACTGGCATAATCATAGATTTGTGCTTTGCCTTATTTAACACATCGGAAGCTGAGACTCAGGATAATTTGTGTAGCTTATCTGCTAAGTCCACAGCAAATATTACATCTTTTCTCATCTATATTCCTGACAAATCCTTCTAATGTTCATAGCTTACCAAGGGTGGTCATCTGACCTCACCTTTCCCTTGGTCCCAGCCACCTACAGAACACACTGACATTCGTTGGCATTCGGAGGTGTGTTCTAACCTGCCCGTGAGAGCAGGTGATGTGCATGTAAAGATAGTCACTGAGGAGCTGTAGCTACAGCACAGCCAAGGCACCTTGCTTCAGGGTGTTGTGCCTTAACTAACTGCGGTGTCTGCAGAACATAAATTCAGCAAGAGCTATGGTAGCTGTCACCTTCGTTTGTTAGTTGGTGCAGTAGTGTTGAAGAGGTCCCAGGGAAAATGACTGGAAGCAAGGTGGGACTAAAGGGAAGTGATGGGATTTGCCTGCCAGAGCTCACTTTATCTGCTCAATCTCTTTTTCAGGACAAACAGCGGCTCATGGAAAAGGCCTGGAGGACATGGAGACGACACCACTTGCAAAGTTGTGTGGGGCAGAGTGTTTTGGAGGAGGAAGCCAGGAACCTACTCTCTTACGTAAGTATTTGTGACTGCTTTTATTTTATTACAGATTCCAAGCATCTGGCACAGAGTCTTAAACAGTTGCATTGTCTCAAGGGTTAAAAGTTTGACATCAAATCTCCAGACACCAATTATTGTTCTAAAAATATCTGCAATTGCTGTTACTGCTTGAGAAGTGATATATAACTAAGGGTCTGGATCCATGTATTCTTCTTGTTCCTGAAAAGGGTTAGATCTCTACAGTAATGCAGAGTGACAGGAAAGGGTTCACAAAATTGGCCATGCTAGTAAATGGCATGACCATTGCTGGAGAAAGAGCTGTGATTACTTGATATGTGCGGGTGGCTTCAGCCCCTCAAAGATAATCTGAGTATTTGATTTGTCCATTCTACTATTTAAGGCATTTGGAAGATGGCACCAGCTAACAACATTCCAGCTGGAGAGCAAAGGACATGGCTAAGTGGCAGGAGGCTGCCTGCAGTTGATCATCTCGGGCCAGTCGGAGGATACAGTCAGCTTTCACAACAAAGAATTGGTCCTGGGAAGTCAAGAGGATACAGACCACTACTGGCACAATTAAAGTAAATGCTGCAGGCGTCATAACCAAAGCACAACCAGCAAGACATGGTATCTAGTGAAATGTTCTTTTTGGAGAACTAGTATCCTACCCGTCTACAGCCACAAACCTGGAACTTACTTCCTTTTCATACAAGGTTGTATTTATTTCTCATTTTGATGCTGATTTTGTTGACTGGAACTCTGATTAAAGGTCAAACCACTTTTACAGGTTCTCCCTTTACTCAGCGTTTCTTCCAGTGCGAAAGCTTAGTGCTTGTGCAGGAGAGTTTAAGATTTGCTAAGAAATTAGCAGTAGCCTACCTATGCGAGCCCTTCATCTTGTTGATTCCCGAGTCTAGTCTGTCCCTGGCAGGTGTGAATGCACAGGCCTTTATTTTTCGATATCCTTCTTCCTTTGGAAGTGATTCCCATATGGCCCGTTCCTCCTCCCCCTGTGCAGATCCATTAGCTCTTCATTAAGGTTTCCAGTAAGTGGCCAGCTTCTTGCTTCCTGCTGCTTCATTTCAGTACTGAATGGACTGAAGATGAAGAAACCTGCTGGGAACAGCCGGGCACCAAAAGCTTTGCTGAGCCAAGACAGGCGTGTCCAACCCCCAACCCCCTTATTACATGCTGCTGTGATTGATGCCCTGTAATTACCCTAGGTATACGAGCCCAGGCTCAGATAGCTATAATGAGAGGCTCGGAAGAAGCTGGAAAGGGCTTTTCTTCCATGCTTGTTTAAAAGAGATGCTAGCAGCTTGGCAAGGATCTTGAAATCCATCCCACTGGGACCAGCCCTAAGGCAGCATTTGTCCTAGCCTGTGGTAGCTTTGTGGGATTGTTTAGTGCAACTGTAACAAAGCAGCCTCCTAGTGCTCCCCTTGTAGCAATGCTCCAAGCATAAGGCTGATGGGCATTTGGGCAAGACTGGGTATCTTTCCTGCAGATATTGGGAAAGCAGGAGCACAGCTCCTGTGCCTTGCAGCACTGAGCCAAAGCTGCAGCTGGTTGCTCTTGCTAAGTATAGGATTGATGTGGTTTTGTTCCACTGTGGCGTTTCTTCGTACTTTATTTTATTGGAAATATTGTTAGAACTGCTCTAGGAACAAGCGTTTTCTTAAAACCTTTGGCCTGAAATGAGTTTGCAAACACATTTTTTTCGTGTCGCTTGCAAGAGTGTAACTTTGTGCAAGAGCCATTTGCATTTTTATGCATTTTATTCTCCTTATTCAAAGAAGCACTGTGATTTCTACTCATTTGCAGACATAAGTGAAATTCACGTATTCCTAGCAAAAGATAAACAGGAAATACAGTAGAAAGGGAGAAACAGAATAAAAAAAAAATCTTCTGGAGTGAGCATGAAAGAGTCAGATAAGATCAATTTGATCATAACTGATCTTAGGAGTGCACTGAAAGAGTAGCTTGAACTTCATTTTAGGATTGGTAAATATACTGCAATAGTCTCCTTGCATAGGCACTGCTAATAGGAGTGGTTTTGGTCCTGCAGCAGCATTTCTGGAATGAGAGGATGACCAATAGGCCCCTGAACATCATCATATCTGTATGCAAGGGTTTTCCTACACCTCTAATCAACACAGCAATGATTAGCCCCTCTTTACCCTGCTGGCCTTTGAGCTCAGCCTAGATTCTCAGATCAGAGGTTCAGATGGTTCTGGCTGCTGTTGAGTGAAAAGGGAGTAAGGGAGCCTTTGTACTGAGGATAGAAAAGCATGTAGTGTAGACAGATTAGAGAGCTAACTTGGCTCTGTGCAAAGGTCTTTAGGAGTGCGTGGTCCACTTTGATCCTGAGAGGAGCTGCTTTTTTCTTCTTGCAGTCAGTGGACGGAAGGAAGAGATAAAGGAATGGAGGGGGAATTTTCACTGCTCTGTTGGAGAATTCAGCAGCTCAAAAGTGTCATCCACAACCTGCCAGAGGCAGTTTTCAAGTGGGAAGTCATTGTCCACCAAATTGACCAAGTAGTAGTTGTCATGGATGTACTGGATGATCATGCGAGAAGGTGACTCCTCTTCATAGAGCTTAGCCCATTGCTCAATCCACAGTGCAAAGGCCTCATCCTGCCAAAGAAAAGGAAAAAAAGTGTGTAGGTGTGTAACACATGTTAGAGGTCTATTTTCCTAGTACCTCACAGGACAAACAGTGTCATGTATTGCTGGCAAGCATGTCGCTTGTTTCTTTTTATCTTGGTGAAAGAGGCAAGAGCTCAGAGTTTTGTTCTGCACAATCAGTTGTAAGTGTGAACACAAGTGAAAGCAAATACAGCCTGCAGTAAAATGGCTCAACAGTGCCTCTGTGTGTGAGAGGGGAGGGAGAGATACAGCCTCAGAGCTCTGGAGGCTGCTACAGTGACACCAGTAGCTCTTTAGCCTCATCTTACAGGGTCTTTAGTGTGTTTGAAATGCTTTTGTTAGGACAAGGCTCTCCTGGGAAGTGGGAGGAGCTGTATTTGGACCTCAGGCTAGTATCACCAGGACGCTCAGTTGTGAGTAGCATTACAGATGTGAGGGTACAAACAAACAGGCCCCTGGACTCCCTGCGCATGACAGCACTGAACCCTGCAGGAGGGAGAACTCACCTTCCAGAAGAGGAAGCTTACAGGATCCACCACAGTGGGCTGGATGATCTCTCTGCCTGGAAAGATGCCCCAAGTGACAGCATTGGGTTGCAGCTCAGGAGCATTGGTGATATTCTGGCCCTGCAAAGGGAAGGAAATGCCTTCTGAAGCAGCTGCTGGAAAAGGAGGTATTTGCTGAGCCAGTTCGTTTCCCCTGTCCTTGCTAAGAGCTGAGACAGCTGCTGCATGTCACAGTTGACCTGTTTCATCTTCCCCTCCCTTGATATGCCACTGTGTTCCTGGGTATGTCTGAATCTTTGATATTTGCCTCTCCCTCAAGGTGGTGAAAGGAGAGTATCCCATGAACAGCCACCTACCTTGACGTTGACAATGTGGTAGTTCACCCGCGTCTCATACTTCTTCAGCACTTTGAGCAGGGCCGTGACGATTTCACTGGAGGTGAAGAACTCTAGGTATGCCTGCAGCAGCAGGGAAGGGGCAGAGCTTTAACTTAGAGTATCTGGGAGAACAGAATCCTGCTAAGGCAGCCTCATCTGCTGGGGGCAGAATCCAGGGGTCTCAGCTGGGCTCTTCCAGACACCCCACCATTCCCAGTTCTCTTCTTTTGTTTGCAGTCCTCTGCTCACAGAGCCTCATTCTGTTACCCGTCTTTCCTCCATTTACTGCTGCTCTGTGCTTGGCTGCTCTCAACAACTGCTTCCCCTCCCCCTTATTTCCTGGCTATTGTGGTGGATGATGGATTTCCCCCTCACATCAAGGGATTTTTTTTAAAGGAAATCGTAACTGCATTTGCCATCTGCTTGTCTTAAGGCCTTAGCGATTTGGATTTCCTTTGAACGGTGGTTGCTTTGTTCCCTAGTCATAGCCTGGCATTTACCTTGACAGAGCAGTTTCCTATCACTGCCCTTACTGGCTACGCATTGGCAGTGCTGGAGAGCAGCTCTGAAGAGGGCTTCCAAAGGCATGACACTAAAAGGAAGGTGTGAAAGGTAAGACTGCTTTGCCAGTCACAGAATGAACCCGGCAACTTTCTCAATAGTAGAGCAGAAGTGCTATGTGGTGGGGGCAATTACTGGAGAATCCTGCCTTAGATTAGGATAGAAAAAAAGAAGGAACTGTTTTGAAAGGGAAGAAAACAGCTGAGCAAGTAAGCCACAGCAATGCTATAGTTGGTCTTCAGCGACACCAGAAGAGCTCTTCCTTGTCTCGGCACGAAGGCATTAGTATAAGGAATTGGTGAAGTATCTGTGTGAAAGTCTGTCCACCTAACGGAGACCAAACAGGGATACCTAGCCCAGAGGAATGCAGTACCTTTTGGAAGACATAACCCCCACTGGGCCCCCAGCCTACAATGGGGTCCGTGGATGGTTTGCCATTGATGTTTGGCTGGGAGTTTATGGTCAAGATTCCTCGTCTGTTGACTTTCTCTAGCTGCTCCTTCAGAAGGTTGGTCTCAGTAGCAAGAGGGTCATCATTCCAAGGCATACACGTTACCTGCCACAAGGAGAGAGGATGTCTCACCATGGATGCAATAATCCTTTGGTTAACAGCCACGTGTTGAAGGAACTCAGGAGTATTCTAATGTTGTCAGGTACAACTCCCTTAGGAGACAGTTTTCAAGCTTGGTTCGAGGGGCAGAATCTCCTCAGCCCTGAGAATGGCTGCCAAAGCCTATACTGCAGCAGTTTCCTACTTAGGCTGAGTCCTAGCTCTGGCTGCTGGATTCCATATGGTAGGAGCATCTCATTATCTCAGTTTCTTTTGGACAAAGGGGATGTGAATCTTTCTTTAGCAAGACAGTAGGAAGAGCAAGAGGAAATAAGAACTGTTGTCTGTGCCACAGCGACCTGCCCTTCCTGGGCCGTCACTCACCCTATGTCCATTTTTGTTGGGCTCTCCAGTGATGTAACATGTAAACACGTCAAAGACACTCTCTTCACTGGTCAGCTCTTCTCCCCACATCTTCAGGAGCTCCTCCCGGGGAGACTTACTTGTCAAGTAGAAGAGATAATAGTCCTTCAGTTCCCCAAAGGCTGGAGAGGAGGAGTTACCCCTGTAAGGGCAAGCAAACACAGGATTAATAGACCACCAAGGAGCAAGACGAGCTCATTTGGTGATGCAACACAACAGTCACCTGAGTAGAGGAAGACTATCCAAGATAATCTGACCATCAAGAAACCAAAAGCCTCAGCACTTTTAGTGTTATCCTCACCTCCCTGAACTCCAAGCAGTTAACTGGAAACCACTTCAGGAAGAAGCCACCATTTCAGCCATCTCCTGAGCCCAAAGCTGAAATCAGATGTGGAGCAGACTTGCATTCAACCCCTCTACCTCCCTAGCAGCTTACCATCGGCCATTGGGAAAATCATCCCACTCTTGAGTTCGATAGATGTAACTCTTTGGCCTAGAGGACCAGAATATTGGCCGAACATCTTCAACTCTTCTTTTGGGGTTAGCACTCACTGCCCAGGGCAGAGGCCGCCTGCACAAGAAGAGCACAAGTTAACAGAATTCATCTGCTAACTTTCCACAGGAGGCTAGACACCCTCCTCCTGGATAAGCTGAGCCCTGGAGAGAGCAAATAACAGGGTCGGAAGACGATTAGAAGGGGGACAAGTAGCTCTTCATTCTTTATGGGAAAATCTTGCCCCTTGCGCTCCCCTCGACAGACACCCAGCGAGCATCCTGTAAGTGGTTAACTGCAGGACTGATGCCCAAGATGAAATGAGGTGAGAGAAAGGAAATACGTGAAGCTGTTTATAACAAAAAAAAAAAAAAAAAAGGAAGTGGTTTGGTCTCCTTTATCAGAGGCTATGAAGGTGCTAAAAGAAGTAGTGAAGTGCCAACTCATCCAGTGCTTGTACTTTCAGTGGATGTATAGAAGGAACAAGCAGAAGCCACCATATTCTGCTCACCTAGGGTCCTCTTTCCACATGCCTAGGCGTTTAAGCACTTCAGTAGTGGCCACTTCCCGATTGAGGGTGTAAAAGTGGAGCCCATGGACCATGCCACTGTCCAATAACTCCCGGCACATGGACACTGCCAGCTCCACCCCATAATTTCGGATAGCTGCATCGTTGTCCTTGATGGGTTCAATCACATCTTTGATTTCTTGAGGCACTTCCAGCTTCGAAAGCCTCACCAGCTGGCGCAGAGAGTGGTAACCCTGGATGAAAAGGCAGGAGATTTTCATTTTCCCTCAATATTACAGCAAGCGTGTTGGAATGGGACTCCAGGATTCTACTCCTAGACTCCTTCTTTAAGAGGGCTAGGATGATAATGCAGTCCTGGTCATGTGATTTCAGGTAGTTTCTCTACACAATTCTCAATTGTCTGACCCTGCCATGCTGACAGTGTTAACACCAAAGCTGTAAATCCTTAGGATTTATTGCCTTTGATATCCCTCTATGCCATTTGGGCATAGAAAGCCCTTTTTAAGCTTGTTACTTCACCCCTGAGGGTTTAATTCGGCAAACCATGTACAAATTGATTGGATATTGATCACCCACGTTTCCCACAAACTTTGTGGAGGGTGGTTACAGACTTCTTTCAGGCCATGACCCACCAACAGAGACTCCTGGGTTATTATTTCCTCACAAAGCCAGGGTTTTCACCTGTATAGGAAAGATGCCAGGGACAATAGGGCAGGTGATGCCAATGGCTTGACAGTCCTTCAGGAACTTGAGAAAAGTTTCTGATCGAAAGAAGAGCTGCGTGATGATAAAGTCTGCCCCAGCAAGGACTTTCTCCTTCAGGTGCCTCTGGTCTGCCTCGTAGCTTTCTGCTTCAGGATGACCCTTTGGGTAGCCTTTAAGGGGGAGTGGGGAATGGCAAAAGTTAAACCAGGACAGGAGACACTAGAAATTAGCCTATCTTGGTGTGTAGTCATAACCCAGGCCCAGATGAGGGACTGCTGGTTTCCCCTCTCAGTCTCTGTCCCACACTCTGCAGTGAAAGATATTTACCTGCCACGCAGATGTCGAAGTAATCATCAAACTCATTGCGGATGTGCTTCACTAGATCAACAGCGTAGTTGAATCCTTCTACCTCTTCCTGCCATTCCTCACCAGCAGGGTCTGAGAAGAGAACACATCCACAACTCCCTGCAGCTCTTTGCTTGTTTGCTGGATTTTGGTGAGTTAGTTCTTCAAAAGTTTCCTACTACCAAAAGGAAGGGCTAAAAATGAAGTTTCAGTTTTGCAGTTTCTCCCATGGACTGCTTGTCTCTACCCTTGAGCTGCTGAAGACTGCTAACAAAAGGATCAAATGAAATTCAGTCTCAACACTGGATTACTGCTGCAGAACGAATCTCTAAATGCTATTTCTCCATTTTCCCTTGGAGCCAATTGTAATACAGCATGACCTTAACTCTATGCCTTGTAACTGCTCTAGGACAAAAGGATTCACCTCCACGCAGGGCCATGATGTTCTTCAGCCCCAGCCGCTTGGCCTTCTGCAGATGCCCTGTGATCTCGTCCTTGGTCTGGTTGCAGCATGTCATGTGGAGGATTGTCTCCAGGCCACAGTAGTTGACTGCAGTGCTAGCAATGACCATGGAAGAGGTCTCTTTATCAGACCCTGGGTCACCTGCGGGGTGCCACGTCACATCAATGAAGAGGGGACCGCCTGCTCCCATGCGATCGAACCTGTGGATTTTAGAGCTGTATTAATCTGACAAGTAACCAATTCCCTTCTTTCTGCCTGGGTTAGCTTGCTCACCAGATGGAGATGGTGAGCACCAGATGGACCAGATTTTTTTTTTCACTTCCCCAAGTATGTCTAGCAAAAGAGTTACATCCTCCCCTAACTTGTCTTCCTCCAGCTTTATACTTAAACAGAGCCTCCTGACTGAGGTAAAGCCTACAATCTAGTAGTGACAGGAATTGGGAAACTCTGCTTTATCCTCCAGGTGGGGACATGTGGGCTCCTGGGCCTCCCCACTAGGCTACTGAGAAATGTCGCCTTTCATTTAGCAGGTAGATAAGGACCTCTATCTTGGAGCCTAAAACTAGAGCCCTCAGTAAAACAAAGACACAAATCACAATGGCTGGCATGAAAGCAAGTGGCGTTCTCTGTTCTAGTGCCATAGGCACATTGACCATCCAGTAATATTACGTTTTGCTCAGTCTTCACAGAGCGTGGGAGAGGTGATACAGACAGACCTCCTGGGAAACCCTTCCATGACTCTTAACTCTTCCAAGGCAAACAAGTTACCTGGAGTCCATTACCTTTCTCAGCAGGAAAGCAGAGCCGCGTTACCTGCTTCATCACCTGGAAGGGGAGACAGAGCACAGGCCTGAGCCTGCCTCATCAGCTGCTCCCTAGCCCTCCACTAAAGGTCCCTCATCTTTCCCTTCTCCCACCCTGCAGCCCTCACCTGGAGATGAGATTCACAGCACCACTAGCTGTGCGGGGAGGGAAGAACTCCAAGGAGAACCACTTGTCTCCAGAGTCCTGCCGTCGACGCATCTTTTCCCGTAGTCGCTCATGACGTTCGGCATCAAGGACCGGAGTGGAGCAGCGTGAGCTCTCCTTGGAACTCTCACTCCCGCTGCTGCTGCCACCATCAGACTTGGAGCTGGAGCTGGCACTGCAGGTATGTTGATTCTCATTGACCATGGTGAACTCTCTGCTGGAGAGAAGTAGAAGGAGCACAGTGGGTACAAAGAGAGGAAAACTGATCTTATGGAGATGCAGTAAGTGGGCAGTGATGACCACGGGTAGAAGGGAAGGGAAGCCTGTGCCAAGACCACCATGTAAAAAAAAAAAAAAAAAAAACAAAACCCACCATGCCATTCCTTTTGCTAGGCCTCACTACAGGCTGCTGTGAGAAATACGACTAGAAATTTCTTCTAGTATTAACAGAAATAATAGAGCAGGTGACTTCACGCTATCTTGATACAGCTCCTCTGTGGTCTCTGGGTCATATTTGGTTCTCAGAACAGTCTGGTCACTTTGGCCCAGGTGAGGACTTCTTTCATCTTGTGACCCTGGACTGGACATGCCAGCAGTTTATGTTAGAGCAGCTGCCTCTTGGACATGACCATGTGCCATCTGCACAGTTTCCATGCTGTTTGTGGCCAAAAGGCAGTGTTTCTTTACAGCATAGACAGGGAGGAAAGTGCCGATGAGGGAGGTATAAGAAAATGCACAGACTACTCATTGGTCAGGAAAAAGAAAGAAAGAATCCCCTCTGGGTGGGGCTAACGTGACAAGAGCCAGGCTACTCTAGTCCTCTCTGCTTTGTGCTTGCTGGCATAAGTCAGTTGCATTTCTAAACCTTAGCTTTCCTCCACAAGATACATCCACCAACATTTGTTCCTCAAGCCATCTGTTTCACAGATGCAACTCTTGCCCCCCCCATCACATCTGCTTTGCTTTTTCTTTTCCCCAGCACTTGTGGCTGCTTTGAAACAAGTTCAGCAAAAGCCTCTCACCTGACCCAGCAGGATGTCCCATGTGGATAAATTGTTCCTGGAAGGACAAACTACCAGCCTCACATCACTGTAGATTAGCATGTCTCCTGCAGAGCTGGTGAAAGGAATATGCCCAGACCATCCCCTGTTCCCTGCCTTGTTGTAACATGGTCAGCTGTGCTTGGATTTACAAGTGGGGAAACAGCAAGTCAGGTACAAAAACTGGGCCTAGGTTACACGCTCTGCTTAGCTCTCTGGGTCACAGCTGCATTGTTAGATGTCATTTCCCCAAACAGATTTGCTCTTTGCCCTGAAAATTAGGCAGCAATTACAGACTATTAGAGAAGAGCTGCCATAAATCTTCTTATCTATGCAAGATTTACTTATCTACCTGCCAAAACGTACAATCAGTAACAGCAAGGAGCAAGTTAGCTGAACATGACCTAACATTGGCACCTTTTCTGGAGGAAGTGATTGCACAAGCTGTTGCCCTCATGTCACCCTGTCCTTGTCATAAACTTTGTGGAGCTAGGTCAGCCAAGCAGACTTTGAGCTCTTCTTCCACTGTTTTCAGGTTTAAAAAAAAAAAAAAAAACACAACATACTGTTTGGGAGAAATTCTGCTTTTCCCACGTGGGAATGTCTCCAGCTGGCAGGTATGCAAAGAGCGGGTGGAGCTTCTGGTGCCAAGAAAACAGGGACTCAGCTCTCTTGTGCACCAGCACAGCAGGCCAAGGTAAGTTCAACACCGCAGCTGTACTGACAACTGGAGCAGAGGCAAGTGCAAGAGCACTGACCCAGCTCCCATCACGCACATCGCACAACTGCAGGCTGAAGCCTTAGAGCTCTGCAGAGAGTTTGTCTAAATGGCACAAACATTTGCAAATAGGATAATCTTAAGCTGCAGGCAGTGCTTTGAGGTCAGTTAATGCTCCTCGGTGAGCCTTGTCCCTGCCGCAGCGCCAGGCTCGGGGCAGAGCCCCTTGGCCCAGCTGGACGCTGACCAGCACCGTGGTGCTGGTGCTGCTGCGTTTCGGTGCTGCTGCTGCGTCCTACTTGTTTAGCTCGGGACATCCCTGCTGCGGGGCTGGGCACACTCCTGCGGGAGGCAGAGACCCGCATTTCCACAGGCTCCATCTCCTCCCCGGCCAAGCGAGTTCAGCTCGGCTCGCCGCCGCTAAGGCCTGGCTCGCAGGCCGCAGCCCGGGGCCGAGCGCCTCCCTTGCTGGCCGCGCTGCAGGGCAGCGGCCAGGACGGGCGCGGAGCACGCAGGGGAAGGGGCTGCCGGCAGGGGGGCTCCCGGGGGCTCCTTCCCGTGCGCCCTGCCCGCCCCCCGCCCGGGCCCCGCTCACCTGCCCGCGGCGCTAAGCGCTGCCCGTGCCGGGTCCCCCCATGGCGCGGCCGCCTTAAGTCCCGCCGCGGGGGCCGGCCCGCGCGCCCCGCCCGCGCTTGCCCTTGCCCTTGCCCTTACCCGACATGGCGGCGCGGCCTCAGCGCGCCCCGGCGCGTCACGCGCGGCGTCACGCGCGGCGCGGCGCGGCGGGGCCGGCCGGGGAAGATGGCG
>JAUBOD010000265.1:487348-537896 GCA_032353885.1 Nothura maculosa | reverse complement strand
CGGGGCCGGCCGGGGAAGATGGCGGGGTGCGGCGCGGCGCTGTGCGGCTGCTGCCCGCGCTGCTGCGGCGAGCGGGAGAGCCGCACCCCCGAGGAGCTGGTACGGACCCCCGGCCGGAGCGCCCCGGGCTGCCCCGGCCGGAGCGCCGCGGCCGCGGCAGGGCCCTCGGGATGGGCCCGCGGCTTCGGGGCTTTCCTGGAGCCTTTCCGTCCTGGGAAGGCTCCCAGCACCGCCGGGGCTGGCGAGGGCCTCGCGTGGGCAGCGCCGGTGCGGGTGTGGGAGCGCGTGCAGGTGTACGTGCAGCACAAACTCGCTGGGCAGGTGACTGAATGCAGTTGCTCCGGAGGCGGGAGTGGGCTGCGAACCCCTGTGCTGGCTCTGCACGCAGCAGCGAGCGGGGCCTTGCCTGGCTCGGGTGGCGAGCGGCCGGGCGTGCGGTCGTTCTTCTGGTGCTTTTGCCATTCCCATGTTATTTATTTTCTCTTTTTTTTTAAAGACCATCCTAGGAGAAACTCACGAAGAAGAGGATGAGATCCTTCCACGCAAAGACTATGAGGTGGGAAGTTAAACGTGTTAAGCTTGTTAAATTAACATGGCAGTTGCCGTGGGTAGCTGTTGATCTGCCTGAGTGCAATAGGGCAGATGCTAAAATGTCGTCATTGTGGCTGAAGTGGCATTGGGAGCAGGCTCAGCTTGGAAGGAGCTGCCCCTCGTTCCGCTTGGCACTTGCGGGTAGAAGCTCCAAGTAGAGCTTGAGCATCTGGTGCACAGGTCAGAGTCACGTAAAGAACGTTCATTTCCTCAGCCCGCTGCGTTGTCCCCTTCCCTGCAGGAGCCTGTAAACCTCAGGTAGCAACTTCATTTCCTCATGACTGTAGAAAGCCTCCGTTGCTCCTTGGTCACGGTGCCTTAACGCTGCCTGTGTGTTCTGGCTAAAGTGGATCTTCCCATCCATCACATACTGATTCTTACAGAAGCATCTTGACTTTGGTAGATCTTTGTGGCAGCCAGGGGCTGCTTTGAGTAGTTGCTGTTACTGTGGGTGCTGGCAGCCTAGCCTCACTGCTTACTTGGAAAGTGAAGCTACTGCAGGCAGAAGCTGCTGGGGCTTTGTGAGTGCAAACAGACACCTCTGTTGCTTTGATCATATTGTGATATGGCTGCACATGGATGTGCTGCGTTGTTTGTCTGGAGACACGTTGCTGTCTGTGCTTCTGTTGTAGAT
This sequence comes from Nothura maculosa, assembly GCA_032353885.1. NCBI lineage: Eukaryota > Metazoa > Chordata > Aves > Tinamiformes > Tinamidae > Nothura > Nothura maculosa. The sequence continues at coordinate 536,671 of JAUBOD010000265.1, read as the reverse complement.
ACAAGGGTATCATGCTATATCCTGCACTGTTGAGCTGGGAGTATTTAAAAATGAAAAGTCTGAATCTATACGTTATGACTCAAAAGTTGTATTTAGTCACTCATACGCTTTTATGTACTTGGTTTTTCTCTCAGCTTGGGTAAGGGAATTTCATTTGTTCTTTCATTTTCTAGTTTGAAGGGTTTGGCTCTACTAGAATTATGTGAGTGAAGTTGTTCCCAGAAGTTTTTTCCATGCTTACCTGCGGTGGTGACAGCAGTTACTGCTGTAATCTTTGAGAAGATCTTCTCTCCTTAGTTTTTTCTTTTGACCAGCCTGTCACACCCGATTCACCCTGTTTTACATTTTACTTTCCTTCCAGAGCTTGGATTATGATCGTTGCATTAATGACCCATACCTGGAAGTTTTGGAGAGCATGGATAATAAGGTAAGATCTCTTTGCTTCTTTCTCTAACTTGAGAGGTAAAGCTATAGAAATATTCTTCACCAGATGAAGCTGGTAGTGTTGTTAGTTGTTTTTTTTTTCCTTATGAAAGAAATTTTGTTTGCTATTTTTCTATACAAAAAATAAAAATAATTTTGAAGATTGCAACTCCTAGCATCAGTTCTGAATCTCAGTTTTAAAGTGAGATTGCTACTGCTTTCAGTTCCCTGGTTTCAATTCGCTGTTGATACCATCTCCTCTTGGCTTATCCTTCTAGCTGTAATTAACTTAGAGTGAAAATTCAGTATTGTTTTGATTTGGTTTCTATTTTTTACTTTGTTTTGTTCTTTCTTTCCTCTCCCTAAACAGAAAGCCCGGAGATATGAAGCAGTGAAGTGGGTGATGGTTTTTGCCATTGGAGTCTGCACGGGACTGGTAAGGATCATGCTACTTGAATAAGGAAATTCTAGGACAACAAGCAGGAATCACTGAAAATAAATGGTCAAAGAATAAGGAGGAGTTAAAAGTGATGTTCATGAAGTGGGAGGACTTAGTATAGATGTGCTTGTTTTCTAGGCAATTGCAGCACAGCTTTGCTGGATTACTTGCTAGGAAATGTTTTTGTCTTTCAGCTCTTACTGTGTATTATTTGCAAAGTTTTCTAGCATATAGTCTAATTCTGGATACAGGGAAACTTGTCTAAAGTGAACGCTTTTAATAAAGTAGGATGTCAATTCACAGCTAATCCATAACTTAATTTTTTTAAGTGCTGTCTTCTCTGGATGTACTAAATGTTTTAAAATGATCTCTGCTCACTGATGCTTCCAGTTGAAGCCTAGCTTTCTTCTGTAATGTGAAGATGTTATAGGTATTAGAAGTACCACCCAGCTAATGGTCTGAAACGCATCACTTTGGGAATAATGATGAGATGGGTCTGTCCCAGTGAAAGCAAGGGGAGCAGCAAATCTGAGCTTCCAATTTGTCTTTACCTTGACACTACTTCTTTTCCTTTCTTCATTAACTGTCCTCCTACATACGTCTACATTTAATAAGACTTGCTGGACACTGGTCCTTCTTACTTGTATGTAGTAATTTCTGATGATAGATTTATTGTCTTTTCACAGGTAGGCCTCTTTGTGGATTTCTTTGTACGACTCTTTACCCAGCTCAAGTTCCAGATAGTACAAAACTGTATCTTTTTTGGAGTATGTAACTGCTTGTTGGACTTCAGTGATTTCTTTCTAATACCATACTTTTGCTTGGGCAAGGTGGCCCTTTTAGAGATATCTGCTGTGCATTAGCTTGTAGGTTAATTAAGTTCTGTACTTAAAAATGCACAAATTAAAATGGCTCCAGTATCAACATCTTGGAAAAGGCTGGTCCTTTAAAGTGATGAATGCGTTCACACAGGTTGGAAGGGACCTCTAGAGATCATCTAGTCCTACCCCCTGTTCAAGCAGGGTCACCTCTTCATGGCACAGGGGCTTTCCCTTGCTTGTAATTCACTTGGGAGCTCTGAAAACAAAACCTGGCTTTTGGATGGGTTGTGTCAGATTTCCTGGCTAGCAATGCAGACTTAGCTCCTGAGGCCACTGGGGTCTCTGACAGTAGCAGGTGGTTGTGTGTTGGCACCGGGGAGCTCTGTTGTGTTCCTTGACCCTTCCTGCAGCCGTGGAGGAATGCACCGAGAAAGGGTGTCTCGCCCTGTCGCTGCTGGAGCTGCTGGGGTTCAACCTGACCTTTGTCTTTCTTGCTAGTCTTCTGGTCCTGATCCAGGTAAGAATGAGGTCCACTGCTTCTGCTTAAACTGCCACACTTTGCTGTCTCAGTCTGACCTGTGAGGTTTGCTTGCTTGCCTCATGTGCACTCTGCCCCAAATTCTCAAGCAGATTTTCCAGTACTAGCAAATATTATGCTGAGCTAGGCATTGTCTCTCGGTGCCTTGCTGCGCTTGCTGGCAAAGGATTGCCAGGCAACTATGATGTTGATGCAACTTAGTGTCTGTTTTCTCTCTGCAGCCTGTGGCAGCTGGATCAGGAATCCCTGAGATTAAGTGCTACTTGAATGGAGTAAAGGTTCCAGGGGTTGTGCGTCTCCGGACAGTGGTGTGCAAAGCTATGGGAGTGCTCTTCAGTGTGGCAGGAGGTAAGAAGGGCTGTGGTGACTTGGTCTTGCTGGGATAGGGAGTTATTAACACTGGGAAGTTCTGGCTATGCTGTCCATAGGGAGCGTCTTCTGCCTTTCTACTGAAGTGACTTTGATCAATTGGAACCTAGTCATGACCCCTGAATGCACATACTGAGTGGAACACAGTCCTGACCCTTCTCTCTGTCTGGGGAATGAGTACATTTCTAGATGAGCTAGTCAGAAGTGTCTGAGCAGGAGGCCTGAGATGTGACCTCCAGAATGTATTATCTAGAGCAGTCTTGAGGAGGCTGCAAAGTTACGTTTGCTCAAAGTTATGGCCCCTGTCATGGCTTATGAGTGGTGAGCGAATCTCTAGATTGAGACTGTGATGGGGAGCAAGAGAGGGCTAAAATGTGCTTCCTCATCAATCCTGTTTTTCCAGGTCTCTTTGTTGGGAAGGAGGGTCCAATGATCCACAGTGGTGCTGTCGTGGGTGCTGGTTTGCCACAGGTTAGTGCTGCTTGGGGCTATATGCTCGGTGAGGCAGGGAAGCCCTGTTTTACTTCTCTGATTCATGGCTGAAATATGGTGTTGGACTGGAATGTCTCTTGTCTCAAGAGCTTTACGTCACGTTTACTTGATCACAGGAATGTGGTGGGAAAAAGGGACTGCTTTGGTAGACAAGAGTTGTCTTTTTTTTTGTTTGTTGGTTTGTTTTCCTGATACCTTTACTCTGTTTGCAGTTCCAGAGCATCTCTTTGAGGAAGATCCAGTTTAACTTTCCCTATTTCCGCAGTGACAGGTACTGTACTCAAGAAATACTGCAGGAAGGGAGGGGAAAATGAAAGAGAAGACTTTCCTGTGAGGAAGGCAGTTGTTTTCCTAGTTTCTCTAGTGTTCCTGTGTGCAGTCTCATGCTGCAGCAAGGTAGTTTCAGGGCATGTAACTTGTGTCTTTGATGCTGCAGGAGGGATCCCTGGTCATCTTATTTTATTCTCTTGTACTGCCCCTCAAAATCCTCTCTGTTTAAAACCTTCAGTCTGAAATGTTAGTGGTTTCACTGTTGGGCTCAAACTAGTTTTTGCACTCCTTGGGACAAGGACTGCAGAGCACCTCCAGAGCTCTACTTTGATAAATTGACATGAGTTTCTCTTCCTTTTCAGAGACAAAAGGGACTTTGTGTCTGCTGGAGCTGCAGCAGGGGTTGCAGCTGCCTTTGGGGCCCCAATTGGAGGCACTCTTTTCAGCCTGGAAGAAGGCTCCTCTTTCTGGAACCAGGGGCTTACATGGAAAGTGGTGAGTAATCACTAATGGTGATTTCTCTCCTTCCAGTGCCTGCTTTGCTGGCTTGATAGTGTTCTGAAAAGATGCTAGATTTTATGGTGCTTTTTCTATTCCTTGTGTCAAATGTCCCACAACTGTCAGAGTCAACAAAGACTTCAATTCTAACTCTTAAACTGTGCTAGTGCTTTGTAATTAGTTTCCAATTGCAGTTTGGCTTCAAAGACAAATCACCAGCTTTCAGTGCAAGAATAACTACATAATATTCCTGAATTCCTGTTCAGCAGGCAGGGTCACTGTTACAATGGACCCTTCTAGTTCTGATCTATTTTTTTTTCCCAGCCGGAATTATGTATTAAACCACAGTAGGACTATTTTCCTAAAGCTCCAGAAAGCTGTGAGGTTCCCTTTTCCAGCTGCAAGTCTCAGGAGCTGACTGTTCCAATCTTATATCTGGAAGTGTTCATTTCTTGCCACTTCTTATTTCCTCAGCTCTTCTGTTCCATGGCTGCCACCTTCACTTTGAATTTCTTCCGCTCTGGGATTCAGTTTGGGAGTTGGGGGTCTTTCCAGCTCCCTGGGCTGCTGAACTTTGGTGAATTTAAGGTAAGTTTTAGTGATGGTTAGTTTTCCCCTCTGGTCTCTTTGGTTTGGTGCTTCATGGTTTTCTAGATACATACTTGTATTTAAATGAAGGTAGTTGATACTTAGCTGCAATGTTTAGAGCATAAGATAGGAGTTTTCTGCATTGTTCACTGCTAATCAAAGTCTGCTGTGGAGACAGAAGTATTGGTAAGGAATTGCAGCAACTATTCTGAGGCCTTTTTATGCTTTTCTGCCCTTAGTGCTCTGAGTCTGATAAAAAATGCCACCTCTGGACAGCTGTGGACTTGGGCTTCTTCATTCTGATGGGGATTGTAGGAGGACTTCTTGGAGCCACCTTCAATTGCTTGAACAAGAGACTTGCAAAGTACCGTATGCGCAATGTGCATCCCAAGCCAAAGCTGGTCAGGTATTTGAGCTCCCTTGAGTCTGTGGATGCATTTCTGATCATTGTTCAGTGTCCCAAAACAAAGATATTGATATAGAAAACCTAATGAGAGTAGTCTGAGGGATCTATTCCTGTTGAAATCACAAAATTAAGCATTCATGGAGTTTGAATAGAAGTACCAGAAAGTACCAGTTTTTTTAATTAAATCCACAGTTGAGTTCTATTGGTGTCATTTAGAGAGAGGATTGTATGCAATTTGGAAAATAGCTTTTTTTTGTCTGCTGTAGACAAAACTTTCTAAATGAGAAGCCTTGACATGGTAGGAAAAAAATGTGTATTTTGTCTACTAGGAAAGAAAAGAGATAGAGACTACATAGTGTGATCTTCGTGCTGTCTAGACAGGATAGATGTTAACCTTGTAGGCATCTGCAGAACGTGATTTCCATCCGTGTGAATAGCTTCATCACAGAACCCTTCCCTGTGGCTTTTTATATGTGACCGCTATTTGCTCTCTGGTCAGAAAACGCTCCTCTGTGGAGCAAGCAATAAAAAGTGGAAGCAGTGCAGGTCCCCACAATCGAGTTCAATTGCCAGGCCCCTCCACTTAGTAGTGTCTCTTGTTTTACATGTTAACTTCTGTTGGCTGGTTAAGCTACTTCTTCCTGCAACGTTTTCACAACTAGAACAGTGTGAAATGTCTAAGTCTGAATTCAGTGCATATCTTCTGCTGTGTGCTTACAGAGTCTTGGAGAGCCTGCTAGTGGCACTGACTACTACAGTTGTGGTCTTTGTAGCTTCCATGGTTCTGGGGGAATGCCGGCAGATGTCTTCCACCAGTCATAGTGGCAATGGTACGCTGAGCTTGCAGGTAAGAGCTCTCATGTGAAAAGTATATGTGTCCTTGTAGTATTAATCATCCTCCAGAGAGATACTGGCATAAAATGAACTCTTGACAGCATACCAACATACAGTACATACCCAGAACTTCAGTGAAAGACTTCATAGACATTTGGGAGCTCGGGGTGATCTTGAAAGCTGCCCTTTGTGCTTCCTATTTTGGCAGGGTAGCTCAAGCTGTGAATTGGGGAGTCCGTCTATGCAGCAGGCCCCCTGTTTTCTATTCATGTTTTGGATTAAACTCCCCTCAGTGTGTGCTGAAAGCCCTGCACAGAAGAGTTTCTCCCATTCTGTTCAGAGGTAAAACTAGTAGGCACTGAGATAAAATTTTGCTCTTTGTGTTCTGCATTAGAGTATGTCAGAGGATGTGAATTCCAGCATCAAAACTTTTTTCTGCCCGAATGAAACCTACAATGATATGGCAACGCTCTTCTTCAACCCACAGGAGTCAGCTATTCTGCAGCTCTTCCACCAGGATGGTGAGTAGCTAGCTGACAGTACCCATACCATGCTTAGGCTTCACAGCTTACTCTTGCTTGATACCCTGCTGTCCTAAGAATCATAAGACTAGAACATTTTCAAGCCTTCATGGCTTTGGGAGTCTGACAGTACACAGTCTGGGAAGTAAGACCTGTTCTTCCTGTCTTTATCCTTCCTTTTAGTGTTTTTGTGTTTGTACTGTGAGATTAGGTAGATGTTGTGAGACAACAGTCTGCTGTGAGCTGAGGGGTGGATGGACCAAGTTGGTAGGTCTGTTTGACCAACAGACCTTTACTGCTTTAGACATGATTGTTCTTGTGTTGCAGGTACTTTCAGCCCAGTCACACTCTCCTTGTTCTTCCTTCTCTATTTCTTACTCTCCTGTTGGACCTACGGGATCTCTGTACCCAGTGGTCTTTTTGTGCCATCACTGCTTTGTGGGGCTGCCTTCGGACGCCTGGTCGCCAACCTCCTCAAAAGGTGCCCTGAGTGTGTGTGTGTGTGTGTGTGTGTGTGTGTGTGTGTGTGTGTGTGTGTTTATGATGGCTCTGCAGATGCACACTGAGCTCCCAGTTAGGTTATTCTAATCTTCGGGCTCTGTGTTTCACCTTAGCTATATTGGCTTGGATCACATCTACTCAGGAACCTTTGCACTGATTGGGGCAGCAGCCTTCCTGGGAGGAGTGGTCCGCATGACAATCAGCTTGACAGTCATCCTGATTGAATCCACAAATGAGATCACCTATGGACTCCCAATAATGATCACCCTCATGGTGAGCACAGGGTCTTAGCTCAGGCTTCTTGCTGTCTGCTTGAAAGCTGGCTATTCCTGACCCTCTTCCCCTCCAAAGCAACAAGATAAGGAATCTTGCAGGTGGAGCAACAATTCGGTTGATCTTCTGTTTGCTTTGCAGGTAGCCAAATGGACTGGAGACTTTTTCAACAAAGGCATCTATGACATCCATGTGAACCTGCGAGGAGTGCCCCTTTTGGAGTGGGAAACAGAGGCAGAAATGGATAAGTAAGGTTTCTCTTCTTGGCAGGCTGTGGGTTAGGCTGTCCTAGGTTCTGACTCAGAAAGTAATGAAGCAGTGGGAAAAATAATGTGTTTTCTTCTCTGAACCTGACTGCACCAATTTCTGTGAGAGGAGTTGAATGCAATGCATGATGCCAGCAGCAGGAAAGGTATCCTAGAGCCCTTTCCGAGGAAGTGGCCATCTAAGGAGCAGATCTTTGAGATTCAGCAAGAACTTGGTGAAAATGCTGCTGTGCTGATCCTTGCTCCTTGCCTATTTTTGTGGTCTTCCCTCCTGCCTTCCTCAGTAGTTACTTTGTTCTAACTGGAACCTTTGTCCTTGTCTGCAATGCATTGATACGTTGTTATATTAAAAAAACAAGTACTAGGACTGGAAGAGCAGAAATGATTTGAACGCCAGCTCAAGGACCTGGCAGAAGTAAACCACAGCAGATTGCTTCAAGGTCTCTTTTTAAGGGACTAGTTTGTTTCCTTGCTTTTCTGTCGCCAGCCTTCTGTCAGTGACATGATGCATCCAGCCGTTGTGTTTTTCTCTGTTTCTACAGGCTGCGAGCCAGTGACATCATGGAACCCAACCTGACGTATGTCTACCCCCACACGCGGATCCAGTCCCTTGTGAGCATCCTTCGTACCACTGTCCATCATGCCTTCCCTGTCGTGACTGAGAACCGTGGCAATGAGCGGGAGTTCATGAAGGGAAATCAGCTCATAAGCAACAACATCAAATTCAAGGTAGGAAGCTGCTTGATCAATAATTTGAAGGGTAAAGAGCTTTAGGCAGGTAGAAAGCACATTCCCATATTATCTAGGCTTTTGGCAGTGCAGGATTTAGATACTGCAATGTAAAATATGAGGACTGTGTTTCGTTCTGGTCTTTCATTCACATGTAAAGGCAGATAAATGGGCTATTCTCTCAGAAGCAAAAGTTTAATAGGGTCCTAAGTAACCTCTCAAGGGCAATGGTGGAAAAAGGATTGAATTCAGCACTGAGGTACTCAATCTACCTTTTGAGATCAGCAATAAGAGCCTTAATATTTCTCTTTGTAGGATGGGGAAAATTATTTAATCTTTTGGGAAACTTAAAAATTGGATGAAGGTCAGAGGATTGGAAAATAAATGCACTGGTGACATATTTGTCTTCTAGCAAAAAAGGTATCAGACTTTCTAAACTCCAGCTTACCTATCCAATGAGAGTACAGTCCTGTTTCATCTTAAAAGTACTTGTAATAGCAGTGACTGAGAAACACTTTATTTGGTGATATAAAACAAATCAAATAATTAAGTCTCTGTTAATAATAGTTGCACCGCTCAATGAGTACTGAAAGTTGCTTGTTGTGTCCAGAAATCTAGCATCCTTACCCGAGCAGGAGAGCAGCGCAAGAGGAGTCAGTCCATGAAATCTTACCCTTCAAGTGAATTGCGGAACATGTGTGACGACCACATAACAACAGAGGAGCCACCGGAAAAGGAGGATCTCTTGCAGCAGATGCTGGAGAGAAGGTAAGAACTTGGAAGGGATAAACAAATGGAAATAGTGTTTCTCATGATGCTTCATAGAGCTTCTGTTATCCTGTAGGTCAAAGGAAGCACTACTAGCATCCCCATTTTTTGCAAGAAAAGTCTCAAAAGCCAGAGCTGGTACTCGAGACACCTGTGACTGAGTCCAAGGCTGCTGATGTTCAGCTTGTTAACTTTTGTACAAATGCCCATCCAGAACTATTTCTTGGAGAGAATGCAATGCCTGGGGAAATGTCCTCTATATAGAAACTAGTATTGTCTTGTTTGCCAAAGTTTGAAGGGCCTGCAAAGCCTCTAGAGAAAAGAAGCTAATGATCTGCTGCCATAATACTAATACAGCTATTGTGTTTGTTCTTTTGGGGTCTCTCTTCAAGTTTGTGCAATTTGTAATGTGGTGTTAAATTTATCACAGATATACCCCCTATCCCAACCTGTACCCTGACCAGTCACCCAGTGAAGAGTGGACCATGGAGGAACGTTTCAGACCTTTGACCTTCCATGGCATGATCTTGCGCTCGCAGCTCGTCACCCTCCTTGTCAGGGGAGTGTGTTACTCCGAGAGCCAGTCGGTGAGTCTTCCCAATTTGCTCTTACCAGGAGACTGTCTGTGGCACTGACGCCAGTATGAGGATTTATGTTTGAGGCCTGTGTTCCCCAAGACTGTTGCTCCCATGGTGGTCAGTATAGATCTCGGCTAAACGCCTCGTGCTGTTTTGCGCTTGCACTGGACTAGAAGATGAGCTGCTGCAAGTGCCTGTTCAGAAGCTGTGTGTGTGGGCATGGAGGGAGGAGGAGATAAGGATGAGCGAGAGGAGTAGGAGGACTTGTTTGCTGTGCTGCTTGCAGCCCACTGCACTGTTTGCAAAGATGACAGATCCCTTCAGTAGGATTTGTTTTAATTTCAGAGTGCGAGTCAGCCTCGTCTGTCCCATGCAGAGATGTTAGAGGATTATCCCCGCTATCCAGATATCCATGACCTGGACCTCACGTTGCTGAACCCTCGCATGATAGTGGTAAGAGATGTTCTGCAGTGTGGTAGTGTTTCCTGAAACATATTTAAGACTGTCTCAAACCTTTAAATGTTCATGTATTCCCCCATGAACCCAGCCTGGAAATCACTTGCCATACCTGCTGTGAGATGATGTCCCACATGACTGCTTTAGTTTTGGAGTAAGACTCTTAACTGTCTACTTTATCTTCCTTAAAATTAGACTTTTGCTTGAGTGAAATGGGACTGATGATATCTCTCTGGAGCTACTCACTGTGTGCTGTTGGCTCTGTCAGTGCTGGGTTGTCTTTCTCCTTTTGGTAGGAAGGTTATTGAAGTACTGAAAACACATAAATGATGTTACAAATGATACCATTCTTATTCTTACATAGGATGTCACACCATACATGAACCCATCACCATTTGCTGTCTCTCCAAACACTCATGTGTCACAAGTCTTCAACCTCTTCAGGACAATGGGACTCAGACATTTGCCAGTTGTGAATGCAGTGGGAGAGGTGGGTCCTTATTTCCTTTCTGTTTGGATTGAGCAAGGAAGCAGCTATGTTTTATAACCATCTGCCCTCTGGGAAAGTTGAAACCAATTTTAGCATTTAGCATTTAGAAAGTAATTCTTGAATTGTTTGCGCTTGATTTGCTTTAGTCATCTCTTTGCCTTCTACAGTGCTCAGGAATAGTCAGCAGGTGTCAGTAACTTCCTGTAAATACAGTGACAACTCATGTTTCCTTTAAGCTTGAGCAGCAAAAGAAATCTTGATGATAATAGCCCTGACTCATGCATCCTGTGAGATGTTATAGGTGCTTGTTTGGTGGTGTGTGGATTTTTTTGCTTTTTTTGACCTGTTACCATTCCTAATAACAATGTCTTGGTGGTGCATCTGTAATACTGACTTGTATCTCTTTTTCCCTCCTCTTTTCAAGATTGTTGGGATAATCACTCGGCACAACCTGACCCACGAATTCCTGCAGGCAAGATTGCGGCAGCACTATCAGACCATTTGATGCCCCTCCGTGCCATTTGGCTACCTCCCTCTTCCAAGCCTGCACATGCGCTCGCATTCTTCTTGGACCCCACAAGGCCCAAGACTTGCTGTTGGCTTCTCACATGCATATCAAGCCTGGGGAACTGGAAAACATCTTGCTAGCCAGAGAATTAGAGGAGCTGCCTGAGTCCAGAGCTGTTGACTGGTCTCAATCACTTGGATTGACCATTCCTAATCCATTTTTTTCCTCTTCCTATGTCCCAGCTATCTCCCTTCATCAGATGTTGTCCTGACATTGTACTTTCTACTGCTTTGTTTTTGGTTGGGCTACTTGAGATGGTTGGAAAAAAGGATCATATATTTGCACTGTATCCTCTGCAGAGAACTGCAGCATCTTTTCTCTGCCCATCTCCTCTGTGTCTCCCTTTTCCTCTTCCTCCCTTGTTCCTGCAACTATTGCCTTATTTGTGTGAGAACGAGATTGCTGGCAAGCCAAGGCTAGGAGGAGATCTGGCAGTTTGAAGTTCCAGGCTAGGTTTTCTTGAGGGGGGAAAAAAAAAAAAAAGCTCTTTGGAAATTCATTTCTCCTTGCTAGTGCTCCGTTACCTGTATTTTTTCACCACTGTCTTGATTCCCTTCTATAACTTTCCTTGATAGTAGCTGACTTCTGAGAGCACCTCAGTAAGTCAGGAATCCCAAATTGCGGAGCATCTCAGAAGAGAGATTCCTTTTTTTTCCTGTTAGCTGCTACTGCTGTTATGTCCCATTAGACTCTTTTGAGACACTTTGTGGCACTCTTCTTTGTCACTACCCTTTCGCTTCTGCATTTCTTAGCATTTCTAACACAGGATCCTTGTACTGTTCCGGCAGTGAGAGCCAGGGACGCCTTTGTGATTGTGGCTGCGGACCAGGAGCCCCGTTTCCTCAGAGCATAGGGAAGTGGTGGTTGCTTCCGGAGGCATCTGTCACCGATCCCCTGTCTCTGGGTTTGGCAACCTTACCTGTGTGTGCTGGGAGGAACTGGTGTCGTTTCAGACTATTGTACAGGAGAAATACTTGGTGCTGGTAGCTGACAGGCAAGGCTCCACTGTGGGGTGATAAGTGGGGTTGTTTGTGGCTCTGAAAATGCTTGGAATAATGTTAGTAACTGCAACAGCCAAATGTCCCTAAGGGCAATATTAGCACTTGGAAGCCAGTTGCAGCCAGCTCGGTGCTTTAGCAGGTACCATCCTGGCAAGCACCTGTGTTGTTCCAGCGGGCACCTGCCCTTGTGGGTTTTGCATGCAGATAAACTCCGTGGGAAGGCAGCCTTGTGCCTCCAGGGAACACGGAACCGATTGGCTTGATAAAGCACAGATCATTCCCTCAGCCAAGAGCCTGGATGAAGTAGCATGGGGAGTGTGTCCCAGGGACAGCTTCTCCACAGCCTCAGCATTCCTGTTAACCTGTTGCCTGCCATAAGAGGTCGAGCTAAATGAGTTATCTGTGGCAGGAGAAAGTGGGGCATTATTGTATTTTCTAAATCCCGGATCTGTATTGAAGGTTCTGCTGGAGGTTCTCCTGGATGAGTGTATGGAAGTTAAGCCCTTTCATTATGTGCATGAAGACACTAAAGCTGTTAAATCAGCCCCTTGGACTTTGAGGAAGCTGCTTGTCCCAGGGCAGCGCTCTGCAAGCTGCTCGGTGTTGAGCTCTACCACAGTTGAGACTAGGAGGAGGTTTTGTGGCCAGAACACCTACCGTGCTCTTGGTAGGCCTCTCTTAAGTCCCTTTTTGCTGTGATAAAGTTTGTGGATGCTCATGTGATTTTTGCAGCCCAGCTATCTGGGGAACAGATTTATTCTGCTGTGTTTGTTTCAGAGCCGCAGGAGTGAGGGAATGCATTTTGTCCTGCAAATGGGAGAGAACTTGGTCCTGCAGGTGATTCCTAATGCAAAGTTTAGGGCACAATTAGTCCTTCTCATGCAGGGCATGGCACAGCTCAGATGGAAAGTATTTTTAGTAAAGCTGGTAATAAGCACTTGGTTCCTTTCCATTGACGACTGGAGGTCTTTTCTTTTGGTGTTCTTTCCTCCCTGCTTTTGTGTTAAAAAAGAAAGGGTGCAGATCTCTGCTTTAAGAAATGGATATTTTAGCCTTTCTGCAAAGGAAAGGTTGAGTGTGGTACATGTGGTGGCAATTGTTGCAAAGGGAGCTGTGTGTCCCCACACTACAAATAGGATTTAACCAGTGATGAGGGTTGACTCTGAGCTGCTTTAAAGGGAAATGTTCTGTGTGCAATCACTTGTTATGTAGCTTTCAGAAAGGGAATTACTAGTTTGTGTGATGTTTGAAGATGCAGCATTTCACTTCTGATTAAGGACTGGTGCAAAGAGCCGTGTATTGGATCAGTCTTGTTCTTGCACTTAACTGATCGTTTAACTCCTCCTCACAGCAAACTAAGTGCTTCTGTTCTGGCTCCTCACTGGTTTACCAATAAACTTATTTCTAACACAGGTGCCTGTAACCTTTTACCTAGAGCAACTCTCCGAGGCCGTAATCAAGAACTGGACTAGTACGATGGCTAGTGGTAATATGGGGCACTCTTCCCTGCCTCCTGGTTTCCTGTGCAGTGGTAATATGCAGTTTTGAATTGTTAACTTACTGTGAACCATTCCAATGGTAGCAACTTACCTTTCCATTTGTTTCTTTGCACTGTTTTTTTTTTTTGGTTATTTTTTGGTTGTTATGAGATGATGTAAGCTAATTCCGCTGTGTATATAAATTGTACTTTTTTTAATTTGTATGAATATATTTTTATTTGAACTATGGCACTTGAAGTATTCATGTAACCATAAGATGTCTGAGAGTAAAATGTTTGTGTGTCTCCTTCAGCACTTTCAAGGCCTTCAATGTTCCTAGTGTTGTCTTATTTTTGACCTTTGTTATAATAAAGCTGGTAGGACATGCATACATCTAAGAGCATGATTTGAGGGAGATGAATGGCTGCTCTTAAAACTGTCTGGACCTAATAATATGTACAGAGGGTGCCCTGAGCCTCATACATATAAGAACTGGTTCTGTTCTTTAGGTTATGACTTTAAAATGTACGATTTTGAAACTGGACACTTTGTGCTGGAGGCAGCTACTGCTTTTCTTACCTGGGAGTTCTTGCTTACCACTTCCTCCCCACCATACATCAGTACAAGACATTTGAGTGCAATGTTACACCTCTTGTGTTACAGGTGACTTCTCTGAGGTGTGAAAAATCTTAATTTCATCATTAGCCTTTATTAAGCTCGTGTGAGTGGTTTTCGTTCTTTCTCTAGTTACCTTACACGAAAGAACTTGTGACAATTTTCATTGCTCTACAGTTTCTTATGGGCCAAAGGTGTAAGTGTAATCTTGGAGCACCGTGGTGATGAAGAGCTCACTGCTTTTCACTACCTATTTATCAGGTAGTTTTGTTGCACTAGGTGCTCGTAGTTGCTCCCTGTACACTCTAATCTGCGATCAATCGGCAGCTTGCGTGCAGCTTCAGCCCCTAGGCTCGGTTTTGGTGTGTGTGTGATGACAGCAGGAGTTTGAAAGGGATTGGAGAGGGGAGAGGCAGAGTCTGTGGCTGGGAGCTAGGGCAGAGTTGTGTGGTCCAGTTTCAGCTTTGCTCCTAGCAAGGGTGGGAAGCAGAGACATTCATAGATTTCACAGGCATAAGTTGGGCGGTTCGGGAGTGGGTGAGAGCAACGCCTGCTTTAACACTACAAAATAAAGGGAAAAAAATTATTCATATTTTGTGTACCTTCTTTCTCTCCATAAGTAGAATAGAAAAATGAGACAGGCAGAGCAGCAGGGCAGTCAGACCGCGCTCCAGGCCGCAGCAGTTCTGTGTGATGGTGACCTACCAAAGCAAGGATACCTGCGCACAGCTAGAGCCTGTGTCACATGTGGGACGAGTGCAGGCCTTCGGGTGTCAAGGTGGTATGCAAGGTTTCATTTTATTTTATTTCATTGAATAAAAGCAGTTAGGCTTCTTGCCTAAAGACAAAGGGAGCAAAAATAATTGCTAGTAGCTGCTTGCCTAGCATTTTTATCTTGGGTGATAGAGGTGGTTATTAGGAAAGCTGTAATGCGTTTATGCTTAAAGCAACCAACTTCTTGTTTAGATTAAAATCCCTTTCCACTGAGGTTTATAGGCTCATTAAACCCAACCCTGTGTCATGACCCTAGTAAATTATGCAATTGAAAGAAGAGTTCAGTGCTGTTCAGGGAGGGATTTTGTTCTTTTGTTTTTACTTCAACACCGGTGCCTGCCCGTCAGAGTGTGTGTGTGACATCGAACGGAGAAACCTGACCCTGGCTCTGCTGGGAGACCCAGACTGAACCTCCTCTTGTCCAAGGTGCTGAATGTTCTCCAGCCGCAGTGAGTTACACTGGGCCGCTTCTCCCAGCCAGGACTGTTAAACCACAGTGATTTGGAGAGTTTATTCATGCCTGGAGTGAATCCGCTGCTTTCTGTTGCTTGCTGGGGTGAGGAGCGGAGGTTGGGGTCAGCGGGACGCTGCCTTCTAGAGCTGCTGGTCACTGGGGTGAGGGGGGCTCCTTGGCTGCAGCAGGAATGACAGCGCAGGGAATGGTGCTGCAAGGTGCATTTCTGCTGATTTGTTTCGAGAGATTTCACACTCCAATGGTGTGAGAGAAGCACCTGAAAAGGTTCCCCTTCCTTTATCTCACAATGCTGCCCCTTGCCTCCTGTTTCTAAATGGTGGAAATCACAAGGCCAATGTTTGACAACTGCATTCCAGCCCTCCAAAGTGAGCTGTACCTCATCCTCATTAACTGCTTTTGATATCAGCTCTTGTTCTGCAGCAGTATCTTTGTCCCAAAGGCTGCGTTTAGGCTGATTCTGAGTTGTTTACAATGCCAGGCTCTGCTGATTCCCTGTCTCCGGGCTGACTCACAACACTTTCTGTGCTAATTTCTAGAAGAAAAGTTCTGAAGTGCTTGTTGGGCTGCCAATGTTTTTCCTATACTGTTCCTGACAGTCCTGTGTTACTGGCACCCTTGTCTTCCCCTAGAGAAGCTTGAGATGGAAGACTTGAAATGTGTCTTGGAGAGGTGTGAAGGTTTACTGGCAATGCAGTCATCTTTAGTTCTTACCCTCTCAAAGAGGCTGGTGCTGCTTATTTCTCCTCAGGCCCATGTTTTCCTCTGACAAATTCCTTTGGAATTGCTTTCAAAAACTGACAGGTACAAAAGGCAGATTCACCATGAGTCTGAAGGAAAATGATTCACATTTAGATGTTGGTCTGGGCAAAAGTGGCTGCTGCCAGAGGAAAGCTTGGCTTAATTAAAAGGAATATCTGCATCCTTTGGTGGTCAGAATGCATCACTGTGCAAATCCCCTGCAGCGACAATGGCAGCACAAGGGGAAACCTCCCTCAGGTGTCTGCCTTCATCCGAACAGAAGGGAAAGGCGGCAGGGAGGGTTTAGCAGCTGCTATGTAAAAAGTGAATGGGGAGCAACAAGCTCTTCCTCTGAGCAGCAGAGCCACAAACACAGGTCCATGTCACGGTGAAGGGAGCAGGAGCAGGAGCCCATAAAGCTCCCCTCACTTTGGAGCACTGCTCGTGCCCCTGTCCTGCTGTCAGTCTGTTGTCTTTCAGGGAAGAGCAGGGCTCTGGCAGGTGCCGTTGGTAGTGATGGGTCAGAGCTCCTGCCTTTGTAACAGCAGTGCCAGCTTTGCATCCTTGGGATGATGCTCTTTGCCTGTAGAGATCAGCAGTGCTAAGGTTTCATCAAGCTTTCCCAAATACTGCTGTCTCTATGTTGTCCTATTCTGCCCTGGCTGTGAGTTTTCTCTGGGGAGGGTTCATAATTTGGTGTCTGTGGGAGTAGCAGTAAAAACTCAGTCCCAGAGATGCTTTTTTCCCAGATTATCTACTTGCAGTTCGGTTCTCTGGGCCCGCAGGGTCTATTACCATGCTGCCTACGAGCCAATACAGACTTGATCCACCGAGAACTGGCTTGCTGTTGATACTGGCCCCACCTGGCTTTGAGTCAGGCAGTGCCAATTCATTGGGCCCTTTTTAGCACATTCCACTGAACACTTTAGTGTTTTATGCCTTGAGGGGCAGACATGGAGGAGCAATTTACAGGCCCTCGGTGTGTCTGCACTAGTTTTGCTTGACTGAGTGAAATGCTGCAAGGATTGTTGTTAGAGCATAAAGATTTGTTTTACTTTCCTCTGCAGCAGCAGTCAGGCTGTAGCTGGGTGCTAGTGGAGGGATCCAGCTGTCCGTCCCCATCGTGCTGCAATAGAAACAGGACTGCAAGGGGGCATCTGGAACGCCCATGTGAGAAGTCGTGTTGTTCTGACAGTGCCTCCCCAAAGAACCGGTTAGAGTAGCTGGAAGCCTCTCAGTCCATGAAATGCCTCTGAGTAAATGCAAACCATCTTCACTGCAGGGCCATCTCACCATAGCTGCTGGGAGATGCCTTTCTGACCCGGGAATCCTTTCCTGTGCCAGCGAACTGTGCAGCTGTCCAACTGGGAACATCGTCACAACAGCCCAGGATCTCATGGCCTGAGAATTCATGGGGATGCTTGTGTTGATCCAGGACTCCATGACAATGATTTGGGTAGGCTGAAAATCCAAGCTCGTTGACTCTTGGGGTGCTGCTTGAATCTGGCCTTGGCAATATAACCATCTAGAATTACTTTGGAAGGGACCGTTCCCAGAAAGTGATAAACATTCTGTACAACCTGCTTTATCCCTGGGGTGATCCCACCTGCCCTCGTAGGCAGAATCATTGGGATAAGATTCCAGCCCTTCCAGGATCCCTCGGGAAGCACTAGGGATCAGCGTCCCAGTCACATGCACAGTGAGACAAGACACAGTTGAGGATGTAGCTTGCTGTTGATGCTCATAGCTTTTATTTGGTCAGTGCTAAGAAGTGTATACAATGAGTTCCCTTTCCTCCCTCTGGTTATCTTGTAACTTCTGTAGTTTTGGGATTTTTTTTCCAGTAACTTTTGCCTCTATGTGATGGATTTACTGTAGTGGAGTGATAGTTCTTCACTGAATAATCTATATGAGCAACAGGATTCTCTTGTTACTGAAACCCTGTCTATAGTAGGGCCTGTGCTCTTCCAAGGTTGATTTCTTTCCCTTCTGCTAATCTGCTAAAATTTTCTAGAATGGAAAATTCTAGTGAAAAACTAATTCTTGTTTTTCCCTACTTCATACTTTTTCAGTCTTGTGGGTGGCAGCATACCAATAAAACACAGGCTTTTGACTTTAGAAAAATATGTGAAGGTTTAATGTAACAGACAGGAGAGAAGTTCAGCATACATATCTAATGTGTTAGTTTTATTTAAAGATGGTCTCTTAGTGCTAGAGTAAGAAATGTTCTTTAAAAAACGTCAAATAAATAAATAAATAAATAAATAAAAATAAGAATAACTTGGCATCAAAGAGTTTAGAAAGTTTCTGGCTTTCCTGGTGGGAGGAGGACACTGTAAAGCATTCTTCATAGCACAGGCTGGGGAGGTTTCCTAGTTCCTCCTGGAACCTGCAAGCCAAACATGAAATAGGTGTTACTGGAGCCTGGTTATCTCTTGGCAGGAGCCATCACTTGCTGTGATGCTTTTGCCTATCAAAAGACCCAGAATTTCTTTTGAAAAAAACACAACAAGCCTAAATATTTGACTAAAGTGAACTCCTCCATTTCCTCTATTGTTGTTACTACTAAAAACATAAATGAGGGCCTGCACCTTTCCTAGTATATAATACTGATGCAGCTGTTCAATGAAATCCTTAGGTGGACTCACCGTTGCAACCCATTCCGCTCAGGGAACCAATTCTGTCAATTCTTCTCCCAAAGCAGCCAGAATCTCTCATCATCCTGGGCATCTGCAGCCCCCTCATTCTCTTAAGGAAGGGGTTCCTGTAGGATAGAGGGGTGCTGGGTGCTAGTCTGGATTCAATCTTCTGGTCGTCGTCGTCATCTCCAAATTCTGGTGGGATCTCCTCTTGGCTTTTGGGCTCTTGCAGATCAGGATTGGACTCCAGGGCTTCAATCATTGCAAATTTATCCTCCAGTTTCTCCAAAAGAGCCTGTAAGAGAGAGACTAATTTCATGAAACAACTAGTTTCATGATCACTAACTAACTTCCCTTCATCCAAATCTGCATTCAGCTGTGGTCCTACAGTCACCATGAAGGAGACTGTTGAGATTGTCAGGTGCTGCTCTATCCTCTGTCCCCATTCCCATTAATTCCACCAAAAGGTGGCTCTTGCTGAGGGCTGGTTGAAGCTCTCTGCCACAGAAGTACAGCTTGGTAATAAAGCTAGAAACCCCTGATGGCCACAGCATGGGGAGGTCTGTCACGCAGGTCCACCTAGGCTACACGATCCCAAAGAACTTCTGACTCCATAGGCACTCTCCTGACTTGAGTAGACTTCACAGGGAGAACCTTGCAAGGTTTCCACCGACTTTTCTCTGGAAACTGCAAGATTGCTACTTCGTAAAGCAGGATGAGTCTCCGTGACAATACCTACAGGCAAAATGTTTGGCTTCTCACTTTCTCCTGGGTGTCATACTCTGTAATGTTCAAAACTTTGAATAATAGGGATCAGAAAACCTCCTCAAGGGCAGGTCAGCCAATTAGAAGAATTTAATTGTTCATCACTGTAAGCAAAGTAAAGATAGAGCTATGTGGAGCTATGGACAGTGACTGGCACTGTCCTGATCATGTAACAGAGTTTGTTCCGTGGGTTTGATCCTGAAGTAAACTGGTCATTGGTACTAGTGAAAGGAAACCTTAAACTGCCAGCCCTGTGCTTCCTTTGCTCTCTAGCCTGCTGTAACAATAGATTTTCTCAGAATATATTCGTTAAAATATGCATGTGTTAATTAATTGCATGACTCTGCAGGCTCACACTGCATGATCATAACTGGTCCTCTCAATTTGATTCTTAATACTGCACTTTCTCAAATTTTGACCTCGGCTGCTCCTCCTTGTCTCCCATCCGCATACATCTAGTGCTCTTAACCCCACGAAGCAAGCACCATGTGCCTGTCCTCCACTGCGCCTGCCATTCAGTGGGATAAAGAAATGGAGCCAATCTAGAAGTTTTCTATTTATTTATTCTTACAGAGCAATTATGCAATTATCTTTCATTAAATTGTGTCTTCCCTGAGGCTTTGCTCTATTGCTACAGTAAACCTTACGGATTACGTTTTTTTCTCATTTTTTAATAGCAACTAATCCAAGCACATATGCAACAACAGCACCAGAATTATGTTTCTTGCTGCTACCCCAGACTTCTGGCGAGCCCTGCTTTGGAGGTTCTTACTCTTTGAACCTTCTTAGAGCCCCGTTGCTGAAAGGAGATGGCCGGGTCAGTTTGTCCCCCAGGCATCTCTGGGCATTTGCTCTGTGGTGGTACAGAGAGAGGCAAAGATACCACCTCACATCCTGCTAAGCCCACCGAAAGCTTAAGTGCAAAACCAAGGCGTCCTTACCTCCATGCTGGCCAGTTCTTTGGCAGGGCTAAGGCTGTAGACAGGGTTGGCTCTGCTGGACTGGAACTGGATGAGAAGCAGCAAGAGGAAGCCACAGGAGAAGGAGCCTCTAGTGTCCATGGCGCTGCGCTCGTTGGGAGAGAAGTTCAGGCTGCTCCTTCTTAGATGTCTCTTCAGGTCTCTCTCTTCCTTGTCCTATCCTCTCTCTTCTGAAGCTGGTCTTTTATACCCTTTGGGTGTGATTTCTGCTTCCTGCGTTATCAGTGGATTTATCTGGGACACATTCCGGTCCCACTGCAGGCATGCGGCGCTGTCAAGGGAAGATTCCCTTTATTAGCTGTCATTAGGCAGCAGCTGCTGCTGCTGAGGAATGTATGTCACAAGTCAGTGATTTCATGTCACTCCCCCTTCTCTTGATACCAGGCGCTGTGATTACATAGTCCAGTTGGAAATTCTTAACAATTTTGTCTCAAGAGACCCCGACGGTAAGATTCACGGAGAGGGGAAATAACCCTGAAACTGCGCTAAACTCTGCTCAAGTTGAAGCTTTCCTTTGGGAAATTACCTTTTATAGGTAGGGAAAGCAAGAAGCTTTCAGATGGGCATTTGGGGAAGGAAAAAGGCTGAAGATAAGTCTACTTTTGGGATACTTGAAGTATTGTGCACCCTTTCTTCTATATATGGAATACACTAGCCACCCCATCCCTTGAAGTGTGCTGAAAATCCCAGCTTTGGGCCGCCTCTCTTTGCTGGTTGCTGTAGAGGAGATCTCCCCGTTGAGTCGTGGTATTTGTGCATTGCCAACAACAGAGGGGCCCCGGCTGCACCTCGTTGCAGACGGTAACTTCTAGACCGGTGCTGCGGGGACAGCGAGTGCCACCAGCCCCCATGACAACCGGCTTCAACACCAGCCTGCATTAACAGCTGGTTTTGCTAATTAGTGGGGTTTTGTTTGCTTGCTTGTGTTTAATATTGATGGGAAGGCTTAATGCTCCATTAATACAACTTTGAAAAAGAGAAGGGCAGACTCGGGAGTAGTTTCTGTGTTAGATTCTACTAGCGTCATACCAGGATACAACATGCTCAGCGAGAATTTACCCAGGTTTATATGGGTGACTGGCAGCTTTAGTCAGCAAAGGTGTCAGAATTTCACCCCAAGGAAGAATGTGTGAGTTTGGGGGGGTTTGGGGGGGGTTAAATGAAATGTTTAGTTGATATTTTGTCTGAACGTGTTTCTTTGTTTCCTGTCATCTTTGCTAGAAATGGCCTGTGTTTGAATGAGAAACCAAAAAAAAAAAAAGCAGTTCTGTTGCAAATTATTTTTCTAGCATTGTCTTTATGTAACAAAAATTTCCTCCTTTTTACAGACCTGCAAGAGAGTTCTGAATTATGAAGCATATTATTTATTTTGTATTTTTGATGGACTTTGTGTTATTTGGAATTGAAAAAAAGAATGAATACATGAAGAACCTATGTCAGTCAGGTAGTAAATTGTTGTTTTTTAATATGAATATAGATCTTGAAAAGAATCTCTTGAGCACAATTTCTAAATATGAATAGAACTATAAAATATTTTTCATGTCATATATCTTAACACAGTGTTTGTGTAAAAATGTGCACTCACTGTTCACATGATCGACCTACCAAAACCATACTGGAAAAGACAATCTCAAGGTTGTGAAGTGAAACCCAAATACTATTTTTCCCTTTGTTCAAATTATGGTAAAGACAGAACTAAGATATTAATTTTTTTTCATTATCTCCTCCTACCTCGGTATCTGCAATATTCACTACTTCGTTATTGTTTTCTTACTAGTCTCCCTAGGTGTGTATGTATGTGTTTGCTCAAGGGGTTACATTCATGTTCTGTAAGATGAGAAAGGGTGAGAAGCGAATCTGGAAGCACTTATTTGTGCTGAATGCTCACGTTAAGATAACTGAGATCGGCTTTCGTTTTAGCGTCTGTTTCTTCCTCTCGCTCCTGTCCAGCCTGCCGCGTGTTGTGCAGTGCTGCCTCTGCACGATCGCTCTGTCTCTTGATCCGAGGTTTGCCCGAAAGTTCAGCACATCCACCAAGCAACTGCCCCAGGCTGAAATCCTGCCCCAGGAAACTGAGGAGCACAACGTAGCAACCGCTGTGAGGAGCTGAGCTCTCGGGGTGCTGCCCTCGCTCTGCTGCCCGGCTGGCGCTGCAGCACAGCCCGTGCTCCAGGGTGGCACTCAATATCCTTGAACCAGAGGCACTCCTTTCTTCTATTGCTTTGTTCACTTTGCATCTTCTGTATTCCACAGCATTATATAAGATGTAGGGCCTGACTTCACACCAACAGAAATTTTCTACAGTGGAGGGATTTCTCTGCACTCTCTGTTATGGTTTGTGTGCAAGTACATAGATGGGCTATAAAGGCAGACTACTGCAGGAGCTGTTGTGTTTACAAAGCCAAATCCTGCTCTCTATTACCCAGCCCGCTGCCCCGCTAACACAAGTGGATGTTGGCATGTGGCTACGTCCAAGCATATTTTATAAAGTTCCTATGGAACTTTTGGTGCTCCAGTTTGTGGCCATTTCATCTAGTGGCCACCACTGAAAAGAGGCCGCCCCCTCCTCCTGCCCCCTTCCCTCCAGGTATCTATAGACACTGCTCAGGTCCCCCCTCAGCCTCCTCTTCTCCAGGCTGAAGAGCCCCAGCTCTCTCAGGCTCTGCTCCCAGGGCTCCGATCAGGATCCAGTGGCGCCGGCCGTGATCGTATAGTGGTCAGTACTCTGCGTTGTGGCCGCAGCAACCTCGGTTCGAATCCGAGTCACGGCAGGAAGGGCTCCCTTTCTTGTTTGGCTCTGATACGAGTTTCAGGCTTTAAGATACAGCTCTGCAGGGACAAGACCAAGGCTTAGCCTGTACTCTGCTGGGCATTTGCCAGGTGAAAAAGAGGAAAAAGGAAGGTTCAGCGGGTAGAGCTACCCTAACGGATGTGCCTGCCTGCTGCACATCTTGTCAGTGATATCCCTTCCCCTATGGTTACATGTCAGTGTACTGTTATGTGTTAATGTACTCCTGCATTTTGTAACTGCAGTGGGAGTGTGAGCTGTGTGGGATGCATTGCGTGCAGCACCAAGATCAGAGCAGGCCGTACTGCTCTGCTGCCTCACTTTTTCCATGGGGGAGGAATCTTAATTTCCCCCCAAACATGGATCACCTCTCTCACTCACTGGGGTGGAGCACCCCCCCCAGCAGCGCAGGCCCTGCCTCTCCAAGCTCCTTCAGAGCGAGGTGTTGGAAAATGCCTTTAGCCTTTCTGTCTGCTTGGGGCTCTTGGTGCTTCATAGAGCTGTCTTGAGACATTGGAGAAGGGTTTACACCACTGCATATTCCACAGTGTTCCGTGGTACAGAGGCAAGGACTGACTTGGTGCAAGCGCAGGCAGAAGAGGTGGGTTGCTGAAGCCAGCAGGCACCAGTCGACCTCCTTCACTGAGGAGCGCCCTGCAAGCTGGGCTGGGCAGGGCCAACGGGCTTGGCTGCACTCGGCGGTGGGCAGCGGAGGAGATCGTCCTCCTCCTGCACGGGCCGGCCGGCTCGCCAAGCTGCGGCCCGGATGAGCTGCGGCCACCATGGGGCTGCACGGTGCCTGTGCTGCGGTGCCCAGCGCTCACCGGCGTCTGGCACTGCACGGTGCCTGCGCTGCGGTGCCCAGCACTCAGCGGTGTCTGGCACTGCACGGTGCCTGCGCGCTGCGCCCAGCGCTCACCAGCGTCTGTCTGTGTGCTGTGCCCAGCGCTCACCGGCTCTGGCACTGCACGGTGCCTGCACTGCAGTGCCCAGTGCTCACCGGCTCTGGCACTGCACGGTGCCTGCACTGCGGTGCCCAGTGCTCACCGGCTCTGGCACTGCACGGTGCCTGCACTGCAGCGCCCAGCGCTCACCGGCGTCTGTCCCGGGTCCTGAACCGGTTGCGGGAGCCTTGGCAGTGCTCGCTGCCACATTTATTTTTAAAGCCACGTAGCTCTTCTCTCTTTTCTGCCAGTACCAGGCCACTGATTCCAGTGACTTAGCCCATGTGTAGGACATAACCGTGGGTCATTGACCAACCCACTATTTCTTCGGAACCCATCACTGGGTTAGACCTGCCCAGTGCCCATTTACCAGAAGGAATCACGACTAGCAAGGCCCAGGCCCGCAGGAAGGCAGCCCAGCTCCCTGCCACAGCCACAGAGCTGCGGCAGTTCCTGACAGAGCCCCCTCCTTTCCCTGATCCAGGCCAATCCCTGCCAGGGGTCAGAGTCACACGGGAGGCTCTGTCCTTGCTGCAGCCACAGCTCGGCTATACCTGTCCGGATACTCTGCCCTGTATCGGGACCAAGTCTTTAAGGCAGAGGAGGAGGGCTCTGGAGAAGCTCTGGGTAATGTGTGCTTGGGCTGTGTTGCTGGCCAGAAAAGACTTGCAAAAAAAGCAGGCTTTGTACAAAGAATTTATTGGTGTGTATCCAGTGCCCACAGAGGTTATAGGGTATCCTAGTGTTTCCTGCAGCAGCAGCCCAGATGCCTGGTGGCCGGACACTGCTGCCCACTTGGGCCCAAGGTGCAGAAGATGCTTCAGGGTTGGCATCAGGTTCGGCTTCTTCCTCTCCTCCAGAAACCTGGGGGAAAAGGACAGAGAGCTGCTTGGAGAGCTGCTTTCGGACGGGAGCAGCAGCTGCTCTTGCGCTTCCCCATGCCCTGTGCCTCAGTGGGCAGAGCTCCTGCCCCTGCCCGGCGCTGCGGGGAGCCGCTGGCTCTGACGAGGACCTACGGCCTTTGTCGTGGTTGCATCCGAGTCCCGTCTGAGCGCCGATCCTCTCCATCCTGGTGCCGAAGCAGCCCGTGAAAGGCCTCCGCCTGTCAGAGGAGAGGAGGCTCCTCCACCAGCTGGGCTGCTCTGCCCGCTGGGGAAGGCTGGGCCGCGGGACGGCCTGCCAGCTGCTCTCCGGTGCCAGCACGTCCTGCCCGGCGCCGCCGGCCTCAGCGCCAGCCTCCGGCTCCTCTTCCAGGCCAGGGAGTCCGCCCTCCTCGCCCTGGAGCTGCTCCAGCGCCTCGAGGAGCTCCTGCAGCGGGAAGGAGAAGGGCCCAGGGCACCATGGGCACTAGGAGCCTCTCTGTTGTCCCCAATGGCGTGAGTGCGGGTGGCCCAGGCCCAGTGCCCCAGCCCGGGTACCTGCAGGGACTGCAGCTCCATGCTGTGCTCGCCGCCAGCCGCTTCTGCCCCTGCGTGGGGCAGGACGAGCAGCAGCAGTGAGAGCCCGCAGCACAGAGCTGGGAGGCGCATCCCGTTCCATCCCATCTTCTCCGCTCCTACCCTAGCCTGTGCGGCCCCACGTCACTGCTGTGCCCACAGACGCCTCTCCTTATATCCCCGCTCTCCGCCCCAAGGGGACCGGGCTGCCTCCAGCCAGATTCCCCCAGGAGCCCGAGCACCACGCTCTGGCCTCAGCTCTGATAAGGGAACTGGTTACAACTGGCCACACAGGCAAGCTTAAAAACTCCTATGAATTCTTTGGGAAAAAAAAATTCTTCCCAGAAAAGCCAGGGATCTTGTTTGAAAAAGTGTTTGAATAACCAGTCTGCTTCAGTACCAGGCAGCGTATTTGTATGAAACTTTCTCCTGTTTTGCCTCAGAGCTGTACAGCTGTATCTCATCAAATACACATTGGCTTCTCTTCTGTGAATGCCCAATTTCAAGTATAAATGAGAGCAATTTCCACTGCTCCTGGGGTGCAAATCAGGATAGCCCTGTTAGACTTTATGGAAGGAAAGGCAGAGCAGCAGTCAAGGTCTTTTCAATCACCAGATTAGAACAATTACACTCTGTCTCTGCTCCTTGTCTTCCTAGCTTGCCAGCCAGTATGCCGATAAATCTCTCCATTTTCACTAGATACGCACTGATTTCTGTTTTCTGTCCCAGAATCTGAGCTTTGGTTCAGCAAACATAAGAAAGTGTTTTTTTCCCTCTGAGTTCAGAAAGTTTTGAACATAGCTTTTAAATCTCCTTTCCCCATATTGCTGTCTTTGTGTTCCACAAATCTCCCTCCAGCTGCTATCATTTGTCTTACGCTGGAAGCAAACTAGTAATATTAGGCAGTATTTCTGTACCAGCAGTCAAAAGTGGGCAAGTTTTTTTTGTTTAAACCACCATAATAAAGAAAAAATCAAGGAAAAATGAGACATGTTTTGAATCCGCAGTGCATGGAGGAAGGAGGTTAGAAGCAGGTGGGATTTGTTTTCTTGCTGCAGAATGAGAGCAGGTGTTTAACATGAGGATGTGCCTCGTCCCTGATCTCGTTTGTGCTGAAGGAATGGAAAGGGAGGGGTATAAAACTTCAGCAATGGCTAAGAGGAAAGGTTAGCCCTCTTGCAACAAGTGAGAGAAGCTGGAGAGGCCAAACTTGATTATTGCCTAACATCACTTATAGACAGGTACTCTGCTTTTAGCAGGCAGGCTTGAGGAGAAAAAATACACATATGTATTATATATATATATATATATATATATATATATATAATTTTGTAATTTGTTTTCCTAACCTGTAGGAGTTATTTTACTGTAGACTAATCTCCTTAGCTAATTTTGTGCCCCCAGTCTATAAATTTATGTGCTGCTGCTTAGTGGAGATGGAAATGACACAGCTAGAGATGGGCTTCCTCCCATCTGACCGGCATGCTGACTTCAGAGGTTGGCTTTGATTATTTAAACGCTAATAGAACTAAGTGAATTGCCTAAAGTACAAACACACCTGGCATCAGTCTGGGTGATCTAATTATGGAGCCTTTTATGAGAAATAAAGTGCTCTTTTTGAAAAGGGTCCTTTAAAAATGCTTGCACAAAATGCCAAGTGAGAGCATGTTGTGTTCCCAGTACAACCTTTGTGGAACTGGAGCTGTTGTTTGTCCCCCACGGGACTCTGTACCAAAGTGGGCAGCTCTGTGCTCAGCCCTCTCTTATCTGCTACTTACCACCAGCAAATAGATTAATTGGCCCTCACTTTATATTGGTGTAATTAACTTTGCAGATGTGCTGAGGCTGTTGGGAAAGGAAACTGACTGAACTTAATCTTCAGGTTTGCTTACCGTGGAATTTTTTTTTAATTTGTGTATTCAGTGCTCACTAATTAGCTCACAAGTAGCAAATAGAGTATGATTAATAAAGAAGGGGAGCTAGAAAGGCTTTCAGGATATGCTGCTGGTTTTTCTGCTTAGGAGTCATGGCACTATTGCTTTGGTGGTAGCTCATAACTACAGCACTGAGTTAGGATATTTGCAAACCAGCCTATGTCCAGAATTACTTTTGCTCAGTAGGTAAGGTTTAGACAAGTAGCTATTCTCCAGTTTGCACATAGTTGGATTGAGCTGCCTTTTAGCTTTGATGATGTCCTGCTTATCTTCTACTTGTGCATCTACTAAACCTCCAACAAGGGGGAGCGTCTGTGTGTCTGTGTGTCTGTGTGTCTGTGTGTCTGTGTGTCTGCGTTTTGTTTGGTCTCCTTCCCTAGTTTAGCCTTCTTGCAATAAATGAGGAAGGAAAGAAGAAACGTGCGCTCTGAAGTGTTTCTAAATTCCAGAGGACTGTGTCTGTGAACAGGGGTATTGTTTTATTTTCACTAAGGATACATGAAAGGGAATCGCAGCAAAAGCTTGGAGCAAGTTCACCTAATTATGAAAAACAGTTTATTGTCCACGACATGATGAGAACTATTCATTTATACACTTACTACACAAATGGTACAAATGTCTTCATTATTACATTTCAGATAGCTGCTCACAAATTATGACTCTGATACAAGTAAGCAATACAGCAATGGTGTATTCTGCTGGCCAACTAATTCTGGGCAGGGTTGGGGGGGCAATTTGTTCTGCCCATCATCTATAGATGGATTGGTGGAGCCAATATGAGTAAGGGTTGAACTTCTCACTGAGTATCAACAGGTCCTTCGAGCTGTCACCATCAGTCCTGTCAAGAAAGCAGAGCAGTAAGTAAAAGCAAGAGAAATTGAGAGGATTTCATTCATGGAAATTAACTGTTTTCTTACTGTTCTAGGGCCAGGTTCTGCTCCACTGTTCTGCTCAGAGGAGTTTCTTTGGACTGACACAAGCACCTCTGGTGCATAACTCTTGATCTGGCTTCTGTGACAAGATGAAATGCCTACAACTGACGTGGCGAAGCGAGGAAGTGCAGGTACAGGAGATGTAGCATTCTTGGGTTTTAAGCATGCAACTGGTGCCGACGATTTCTGAGGAGGGTAAAAATAGTTAACCATGTTTGGGATAGGAGGGTAGAAGTTACTTTAAGGAACATTTTACTTTAAAGCTGAATTAAATAATTTCTTCACCGTATTTACAGAAGTTGTATGTGAATACACAGACCCCTTGCCTCTGGCTTTCTCTTACCATAGTGAGCAGTTAGCATCCTAGTCCACTCAGTGATCCAATTCTGTCCAGCTTGACTCCAAAACAGCCTCTGGATAGGCCCTTTTTGCTTCTGCCTCGATACCTTGGGGGCAGACCCATGAAGTTGCTGAAAAGCCTCTGGACAGCATTGTCACTAGTGGATAAGTCCTCGGGCTGGTCCCGGATGTTTTGGGTCCACTGGAACTCAGACTCTTGCTGGTCAAAGGCACCTGGTGGAATCATCTCATCTTGCTCGTGGGCTGTCCCTTCTGAGCCCAGTGCATGCTCCATATCCTCATCTAATAATTTGGACAGACTCTGAAAGAAATAAAAACATGGGGGGAGGGCCAGGGGAGAGGAAAAATGGCTGAGGTATTGAAGTCCTAAAGAAGCATCAGTTTCTTACAGTTCTATTGAGCAGCTGATCACTTACCTGCAGGTTGGAAATGGGCCTGGTTCTGACTTGGTTCTGACTGGCAACAAGCAGCAGGAGGAATCCAGGGGAGAAAAGAAGTTTTGGGTTCATCTTTGTGTTGTGATATCTCTGGTTTCTCCTCTCCTCGAGTCTCTCTGGTTCAGCGTTGCTGTCTCCAGCCACCAGCCTTTATATCTTCCTCCAACCCCTCCCAAGTCTACCTTTCGAGTTCCTGCCAGAACGAGGATTGGTTTAAGGTTCCAATCGGTTTTCATTCCCCCAAGAGGAGGAGGAGGGAGGAAACAATTCTCTCCTCTGGCTGGGAGTAAAAGGAGCGTTTTACATTTACACATTGCAGCATCATTTCAGCGCTGTGTGAAGGTCTCAGCAGCTGCTGTCTTGGGGATTCTCATGCATGTCCATTACCTTTGCTCAGTGTCCACGGGGTTGATCACTAAGCCTTTCTTTTACCTCTGAAGAAAAACAATTGAGAGAATAGTACAAGGTGAGACAGGAGGTAGATTGCATCCACTATGCATTTGTCTGGCTCCTTTGCAATGGGGAAAAGCAAAATCAAAAGCGCAGGGGGTCTCTTAAAAGCATGTTATGTAAGAACTAAGTGTTATTAATTAATGTGATGATAAGGCATTAATATCCTCTGGGAGAGAATAGTGTGGTTTGGCAAAGAAAGAAAATCCACATAATCAAAGTACGACAAGTCATTTGCATTAGTTCAAATATAAAATCTTACTGGCTGAAACCATGATTTCCTCTAGAGAAAACCCCTACGGGGACTTAGATTTCTCCCCTGGATCCAGCCTAGGACTTTTGAATTTTTTTCTAGTAAACTGTTGGCACTGTGGAGTCATTATCAGTGAGTGTAGATAACATCACAAAATAATTTAGATCAGAAAGGAAGTCTGGACCAACTCTGTGCTAAAATTATAGCCAACTTAGATCAAGTTCCCCAAGGCTTTGTCAAACAGTTTTGAAAATCTGCAAGAAGGGAGATTCAGCAGCCTATCCGGGCCTTCAGTGTTTGACTGTCTACTTAAAGTGTTTTCTCAATATCTAACTGAAACTTCTCTTGTTGCAAGTTGTGCCAGTTCCTACCACTCTAATGCTGTGCAGTTGGACGATGTCCCTAAGCTGAACAAAAGGATGCTACATCTCTAAAACAGTGATCCTCCATGTGAGTGTATTTCGCATAATTCAGAATCTAGAGGACAGCCTAGCTACACCTAGTCGACAGCCTAGCTACACCTAGTCAACAGCTTAGTTCAAATCACCTCTAATGCAGTGGACAAAAGCAGTTAGAAACAAAAAGCTATTCAGCAAAAATCTTGACCTACCTTTCCAAATCTTCTCTGGTCTCTGATTAGCATTGGAAGTTAGTGTCTGAATACTCACAATTTTAAAAAATTGCTATTGGGATGATTTGGGTAAAAAGCAGAGCCCTCAACAGAAAGCCGTAGTCCTTAAGAAAGACTGTGGTGACGAAGCCAGGCTTTAAAGCTGATAGTACACAGCATGCTTAGCTGCTATTTGAGCACGGCTGCAGTTACTCATCTCTTTCCCGGCTCGGTGACCCTTTTCAGCCTTTCCTTGGCCCCAATTTCTCGGGCCAGCGTTTCCTGGCTCACTTTCAGCTAGTTGAAAGGGCAGTGACGTATTTGCAGCACTTTTGTCGAAGTGGGATCGCAAGCCCTTAATGGAAGCTGGCACTAGGGGCCCCTCGTTAGGAGACATTAACATTTAGCTGTGGTATGGAAGCATTCACTTGCTTGTGCCCCTTCTTTGCTCTCTCCTGAGTCGTCTCATGGCTGAACTGCATCAGGGCTCGGTGCCCAGCATCGCTTGCCCAGCCCTAGCTGGTGATTACCCAGCCGCAGGTGCTTGGCCTGCTCCTCTGGCACTTTGCTGCCTTCACCTTTCATTATGGACTGGCAGCAAAGCCTTATGGACGAAGGCCGGGGAATCTGCAGCACCTTTCCTTTGTTTTCTTTTTGCCACAGAAAATGGAACAAGCACAGAGACTGTGGAGCTCCCTTACCGTGGTGTAAAGCCCAGCATGTCTGTTGGATTTGTATCTGTAATCCAGAGCAGAACTGGGCCCTTATCTCAAGGATTCCTGGGACTCTACGATGGGAAGAATTCCCTAGCTCTGTAACGAGTCATCCATGGGGGAAAAAAAACAACCCTTCCCGAATGGAGGAGCTCAGAAAGACCTTTCCTTGTGGGAAGGTCATCCCAGAGCAGCCCTCTGCAGATGTTTCCTCTCCCCACTGATGGGACATGTTTTCTTTCACAACCTTTCTGTGAACCCTGGAATAAGGGAAGGGACCTGAGCATAAGAAAGGCAGGAGGATGGCATTGAAGTCATAGGTGATCATGGAGCAGTAGTTTTCAATAGCAAAAATTTAATATTAGGTTTGTTGGGTGTATTTATCTCATTCTGCTGACACTAATGAAGCCTAGCAGGGAAACAGCATGAGAGGAGGGGATGAAATAGCTCGAGACTGTGTTCAGTGCTAGTCAAATAGCTGTTTCTGTCCCCTTCTGTGTCCCACTGCTGCTTGCTAGGGTGGTATTTGGGCCCAAATGCTGAGCTTTGGCACAGCAGGAGCGGAAACAGAGAAGCCGCATCAGAGCTCCCTGTCTAGGTGGGAGGAGCCAGGTCAGTCCAACTCCATCTCGTTACCCCTCAATGTTGGCACTTCCATGACATTAGGGAAAGAAGAGCAATATACAGTGATTCACAGCTGGGTATTCCTGGCCCTCTTTCAATGTTCATCTCCTCAGAGAGGCTTTTCTTCATGCCTGAGAGCATTTCTGGGTCCAGTGCTCATGCTGTGTGGATTGATGCTCAAGATCCCTGGTTCTGCTCTCTGCTCATCTTGCTGATGTTTATAACATTTTTCTGTGAATTCTCTCGACATCTAAAGACAAGCTACTTTTCCCAATATGTTATTTTAGATACCTTTGGAATTCTAATTCAGGCTTTATTGCTCTATGTCTTAATGTTTTACAATAGAAAGATCCCTTTTTTAATTTGCCAAATTCTACTTACAGCAAAGCATACAACTGAATAGCTGCTAAAAGAGGAAGGTGCTCAGTGCCTCACCTCTGCCACGGGGCTGAACGAGGTCTGCTCCATGGGGATTCCTTGTCCTCCCTTGTTTGGAGCTGAGGGAAAGATTTCACTAGCAAAGTTAGAATATCCTTCCCATGAGAGCTTATCTAATTGCCGGTGTTCTTAATGAAGTGTGTGGTGACCTCTTCTGGTGAAAAGAAAATATGCCGCAAAGTTGGGATAAAATGAAGCCTCATGGAATAAGAAAACAGGCCAGATCCAGTGGGGGCATTAGATAAAACGACCATCTTAATCTTTGATCTAAGAACATGGTCCCTACAGTGCCAGAAGGGGCCGAGTGGCGCTTTCATGGACCTCAGACTCTCGGGAAGGCACGTGCTGTATGTGTGATATGTGAATGAGTGAACACACAAGACACAGGAGTTTGTGTATAGTGGAGTGTCAGGTACTCTGATGGTTATTTAATTTTAGATCCTCCCCTGGCTGTGTTGGCCTGGTCCATTTGGTGGATTTTGCAGAATTTAAGGTCACATTAGACAAGATGCGATTGGGGAGGACATTTCTTACACATTTTGGCTGGAGTAATATATAATAACTTTTTTTTCTTGCCATCTAGTGCATCCTGGAATAGCTCAGCAATGTTAGTGGTGCCCATTGATGCAGAGCTTTGCTAGCAAACAAGCCAAATAAAGGGGGCAAGAGTTCATGCCATCCCCTCGTGCTATTTATTACTGCATGCCATTTGTCAGTATTGAGCGTGCAAGAAGAGAAGCCATTTCTAGAAATGGCTAAACAGCCACGGGAATGAAATGGCATCTGTCCTGGAAGTTAATGTGGTTGTTTACCTCACCCCTCCCTGCCCTGCCTGGCTACTGATGAACCCAAGAATAACTTGGTAACTAAAAATGTAGTCTGTTACATAAAGCTTGTCCTCTCCTGTCACTGTGGACGCTTTGTTCACTGCGCGAGAGCGGTGCTGAGAGTGGAACTGGAAGGCAGGACTAATGAAGCTGCTCCTTCTTAGTAACTCATGTAGCCATGGTGATTGTTATCATCCCGTGTTCGTGGTTTGACAACACTCCTTTGTTTTCCCAGAAAATACTCCATGCATTTGCCAAGCCTCTGGAAATAGCCGCATCCTTATGTGGTGGAGGCTGCTACGGCCCTGGGCCAGAGGGGCAGGATATTTTAGCTGCTGCTTGTCAGCGAGATGGACGAGTAGTGTTGCAGAAACGAACACTTCTAAAGCCATGATAAAGTGCTCAGGCTACAGAGCCGGGGCCTGTGTTCGTGCTTGAGATAAACTCCACTGTCAGTGCCGCATTCACACCTCTCCTGTCACTTTTGGCACTCAACAGTCCTGCCTTTCCCACTAGTCACTTGCTGCAAAGCCTCAGCACATGAGTGTCAGCTCTGTGCTGTGGTCTGCAGAGTACCCAGGGGCTACGTTTCTCCCTATGCCCTTGAGGTGACATTCAGGTGGCCAAAAGAAGTGGGTTGGTTGTGTAATCCCCTCCTTTCTTCTTCTGCTCTTCACTTGGAATAATTCACTGTCCCTTGGTCTCTGTAAAAGTTGCATTTTTAAGTGAGCGTGTTCAATGGAAATGGGCTAGACAGGATTATTCTAGAAGTACAGAATTTCATATAATTAAGTCACAAAAAAGACACTCATGTAATGCAAATGAATAGTTACAAAGCTGAAATACATTGTACTGTGCTAGTGGATGGAGAAAAAAACAAAAACTGTTCTTCTAAACAAAATTATTAAATTAATGCAAAATAGAGTTTAAAACTACGTTCAAGATGAAGCTCACTAAACTCCTCTCTAAATCAGTCTGCTGCTGTCATTCACCTGGATCCTATTAAAAGTATTCATTAATGGCAGGAGTCTTCTCCATAAGAGAGATGGCAGACTATTATAAGTATTTATTTACATTCAGATTATGGAAACCTATAAACAGATGTCTATGCTCTGAACTCTTCATTGTGTTGAGTTAAAACCAACACAGCTCCTCTTTGCATAATTGATAGATGGCACAAAACCAGAATGATTTTAGGGCAGAGAATGATTTTAGCTTCTCTTTCTCACTGGAGATTCCTGACATCTTCTGCATTGTTTGACCAAGAGGATTCGTTTCACCATGTCACCTTCCTGAGGATAACACCACATTTTTGCCTGGTGTTGAAGTGTGAAGACCATTGTGAACAATGACATCATATCTCAGGCTAAAGTAGACCAGGAAATGACCAAGAAGGCCTGAAATATTGGCCATGGGAAGAATGAATGGAGGAGAGAGGCGATATAGCAACATTGTGTAGCTTAGATAGGTCAGATGCTCGTGACAAATGTAATGGGACTGGAAGATCTTTGACACTTCAGTACATGATGATATTCTTCATGCAGAGGGATGGCTTTGGAAGGTGGAGGTGAATTTGGGTGCAAATCTACTAATTGACATGCTAATAAATTATAGCTGCCCTTAGATGAGGTATGATCCTGAACAGCTAAACTGCTCTGAATCTGACTTTTCCTTATTATAAATATTGCTTTAGAAAGCAATTCTATGCTATTTTCGAACTGATGTAAAACTATTTTTGAACTGATGTAAAAGGAAGGCGATTTGCCAATAGAAGAAACAAACAAACAAACAAACAAGAGACTTGTAGGACAAAGCCTTAAATCTTGCTCAGTGAGTTCGGAAGTCCAGGGCTTGCTTGGGTCCAAGGCTTACCCCTGAAGTCAGAGCCAGGACAAAGCTTCAGGCTGGGTCACATCAGTCTTACTTTGTCCACAGCACAGTACTCCTTCCTTAAATCTGATTCCAACAAAAATCTAGTGTTGCTGCTAGTATGCTTTGTAAATAAATCCACTCTCCAGGTTGCTACAGCACATTTATGTGTTGGTATCTCTCTCTCGTTGGTTCTTTCTGTTAAACCTTGAGGGTAGGGGGAGTATCTCCTAGGATTTAGGTGCTTTGGAGGACTGCTACTCTGTAATTCGATGAGACAAAGGTTTAGCTAGTGATTAAAGCATTCTGGAAACACCATTTCAGTGGTTTAAGCAACGTTTTGTCTTTGTTCCCTCTGCATGATGCATGTGTGGTGCTCCCCAGCCTCGTGAGGGTGAGACTGAGTTATTGCCTGTCCAGCTTTGAGTCTGCGGAGACATTAATATGAGCTTTTACCAGGGCTCAGTAATTGCCTGATGACCAGGAAACTTCTACTGGAGGCGAGAGGCCGTTTTTAAAGCTTCTCTACCTCTTAACTGTAATGCTGCATGACTTGACGGTTATGGTTCACAGTTTTTAATCACAAGAACTTTATACAGCTGTACTGCAAACCTCAAAACAGATCCCTGTTTATCCAGGTTTGAGAGCTTGAATTGATACCCTTTAACGTAGACTCAAGGCAAGTACCCTCTCTGAAACAAAATGTCCCGCCTGGCTAACGTTCTAGGGCCAATGCCCACCAATTTGTCTCCTAATGGTTCTGCCATCTTCAGGCTGCCGAACACAAGTGTTTGTGAGTCATTTCTGGGAGGCAGAAAGTCATGCATTCCTGGAGCAATGAGAGCAGGAGGTATGACAGGAAGAAAGGAGTGAGATTTCACTGAAAAGCCCATCACAAATAGTGCAAGAATACCAGCTCTTTGTCACCGCTGCAGATTCCCTTATCTGGGCGCGCTAAGCGGTGGAGTCTGTCGACACTTCTGTCTCACGGCCTGCTCAGTGCTCCGCCGCCTGCAGATACAGAGTGGCTTGAACAAGTTCCAGTGCTCTCTCCTGGAGCTTCCCAGGACCCTCCACATGGCTCCGTTGGGCAGCTGGTGACATCACTGCCAACAGGCAGCTATGGAGGCGCTTCCTGTGGCACATTCCTCCCTGAAGAGCCTCTTGCCAAATCTTTGCTGTTCTGGGTAGTCTTTTTAGGAACAAATGGTCTAATTTTAGCCTGATGGCCACAAACACCTTCCTGAAATAGACTCTGACTCTCTCTTACCTTGTGCACGTTCTTCAGAGTTTAAAAACAGAATCCCTAGTCGTTGAGGTCCACAGCTAAGGCCTTGGTCAGCCTAAATTTGGGCAGTAAGAAATACTGAGCAGGGCAGTGGGGAAGCTACTGTCACTGTTTGGCCCATAGCGAGCTGAGTAAGGACAGGAATGTTCCAGAGATGCTCAAGTGATGGAACGTCACAAAGTTGCATGGGTCTCGTTCAGTCTGGTGAGCTGCCCTTTATTCCAAGGACTTAGAATTAGAAGACTTTCTATTTTCTGGATTAGTCCCAATAAAAATGTCATTTAGCAGTACAGTGAAGAGACCTATCGAATGTCCTTTACGATTTGTCTAGGATAGCAGCTCTGATAGCATTGTCCTTCCTATGTGAGGCCTAAGTTGGCCTGGGAGTCAACAAGCCATTGTTCTGATCCTTTAACAAAATTGGGGTCCTATCTGTCTGTGCTCTCCTCGAAGGCCTTGTGCAGCTTTGACCTGCTTTGAGAAGCCCAGATGAAAACTGCTTATGGAAGAGTTAGGAATTATTCTGAGATGAAAGCAAGGAGTTTTTATGTTTTTATAGGTTTTTATGTTTCTACCCTGTGCTGTTTTCCTGAGCCTGAATATGAAAGCGCTTGCATTGAAAGAACAATCCTAGCCAAAATTGCTGTTTTTAATTAGTAGAAAGTAAAGTGCCATGTCTGTAAAGAGCTCTCTAAATAGGAACAGAACAAATGTTTTCAGGCAACTGTTGTCTTTATGTCCTTGCCTTTCCTCTGCTCCCTTCTGCAGACCTGCTAATTAAGCAGCTCCATGTGTTTGTAGGTCAGTTGATTAGCTAATGGACTCCCTGCTGCCTCCAAGGCAGTATGGCCTGGAGCATAAATAGGAAAATACAAAGTGCCCTCAAAGGACCAACTGGGCCCATGCTTGAATTATCCATAGGGTCCTTTTTGAGGAGCAATAAAGGCAGGTATAGGACACAGAGAGAGCATTAGCCCAGGAGGTTGTACCCTTGTGTTTGCCAGGCCCCTGGTTTATGGCTCCAGCTCTGCAGCATCTGAGACCAGTAGCCAATGGAGGTTCTCAGTGTGCCACCATTCAGTGAGGCCTAGAAACACTGGTAGCTCACACAACGTAAGTGTGGAGTGACCAGTGTTGCTGAATACTCCATAGGCCAGGCCCTTGGCACTTGGCTCCAGCTGGGCTTTAATGGACGAGAACAGAGTGGCAGGAGGGATTTGTGTACCGAGCATCCCACAGGGAGCTGGGAGCTGGGCCAAGGTGTTAATGGAAGGCCAGATGGAACAGGACTTGGATGACAGGACTTCTGCATTACAGATGAGCACCTGCATTAGTCCAGTTATTGCAGAGTCTGGTTTATCTGTTGTTCTCCTCTAGTGCTTTTACCCAGGATCTTTGAACTATCTCTGCTAAGAACTTTGTCAAACTCATTAATTTTCATAAACTATTTTTGTTTCCAGATTTCCAGCCCCTTTTCAATTGTTGAGCAAGTTGCTAGCAGAGCTGAGCCAAGCCTAGATTTTCTGACATCCATTTCTACATCTGTGCCGTGGAGACCACCCTTGCTGTCCTGAAACAGAGGAAAGTTGGGAGCCAGTTGCTGCAGGAATGGTTTTGAGGATCGGGATCTGCTGCTTGTCTAGAGGCTGGCAAGTGGTTACTGAGAATGCCTATGCTCTTTTCTATCTTATCTCATTCATCTGCCTCCCCTTTTATCTGCTTTACAGTTTCAAGGTCATGTTCCTATTAAACATTTTGTCTTAAAGGCTTGTGTTGCCCTTCTAGCTTCTCTATCTTCAGGAGGGAAGTGCAAAGGCAGCTCAGTGCTCAATGACATTTCCTTCTCCTTTCACTGTTTTCAGTAACTTTTCTTGTGACGGCTAGTCTAGACTAGCCCAGGCCTGGCACCCCAGAAAGGTGCTTCACTGCAGCACGCGTCCAGCAGGCCGGCTCTGACATCTGCTGGTGGCTTGAGAAAAGTGCCACTTACTGACTCTGCCTGCTGTCCCCTCTTGGAAATTCACATGGGAGCAGGCTGGCTACAGTGGGAAGGAGAAGTTCCGTTTCTAGACATGCTGAGAGGACCAGGATGGCTTCTTAGCCAAGCTCTGTTACCCAAGTAATTCAGCAGTGTCATCTTTATGGAAGTGAGGAGCAGCACTGGGCGATTGGTATGGATAAACTTCCTGGTTTATCCACATTTGATATCCCTGGCTGAATGATAGCAGAATCCAGATGAAGGGATTCTAGCCTTTTGGTATCTGTTCTTTTGGTATCCAGTAGATCAAAAACATTATTTTCTGGAAGCTTTATGTTCTTCTGAGTAATATTCTAATCAGTAATTTGAGTCTTTAGCCTTTGTTAAATCTTAATTAAAGATTAAAAGATCACTTCACTTGAGATGACAGAACTGGCAGAGGGCAAGACCCCAAGGTTCATGTTTCCTTTCTCATTCTTTACTGTGCATTACCTTGACTTCAGTTTCTCCTCTCAGTTCAATCTCATAAGCATCTTCTGATAAAAAAAGAAAGCAAGGCATAAGTTTGACGATTCCTCCATCCAGGGCAGCCTTTCTTTCTTCTTTTCCTCTCCGCTCCAGCATCATCACTAAACCAGGGCTCTGGTTTTCACAATATGCAAGAAAAATTGACAGGAACACACATTTTTCTTTCATTTTGCCCCAAACAGTGTTTATTGTAATATGATTAAGTACAATATTGCTGGTGGAAAATGTGTAATTTCATATTTCTTTGTGATCTAAGGTGTTGTGATTATGACTTTATTCAAGCTGTTTCCCTTCTTGGTACTGTTATCATCTGATTCTCTTTGCATTAGTTGCTGTCTATTACCTACAAAATGTAAAATAAGACAAAAATCAGATGAAAAGACCCAGGAATTCATAGGAATAGGTTGTGTTACGTCCAAAATGCAGCATTTAAATATCTGAAACAAAATCTTTGCTTCTCAGTCTGTCTTTAGGTTAAGAGTCACAGCATATTAACAAATAATTAATTGATGCTATAGGCTTAAGCAGCATGTGTCGCCTTTTAGGATGCAATTGTATCAAACAATAAGTATATATCGCTTTGCAAGTCATATCAACAAAACCTTTAATATTTATAGTTATAGCTTTAGTACAAGGACAGAATGTGTTCCTAAAGTTGCTTGATTATCTATATATGGAAATAATTTTGATAGCTATTTAGGAGGAAGATTTTTTTTGCTTTAGAGATTGCTTTTTGTGCTGCTAAGGGCTTGCTTACATAGAGAGGTTACTTAAAGTGATGTTAACAAAGACAATTTTTGAATTATTTTTTATGTACTTTTCCTCAAATAGACAAACCTTTCAATATCTTTCCTGTACTTACCCTCCCGACCTTGATGTCTCTGATCTGGTCACCTTTGAAAACTTTGTGTGTCTGTATTGTGTGAGTAGCACCAGCTAGAGCCTTACCTGCTGAATCCAGCTATTGAAATCGGAGACCCGAGTGAACACAGAAGGTTTGCGGTAATAATTGCAGCCCAGAGAGGATCCGAAGCTGACGATGCCGTGCACTTCCCACCTGCCATCAGCGGCTTGGCAGTTCAGCGGGCCACCCGAGTCCCCCTGGGATCAAGGGGGAACATGGTTAATGTTAGTCATAGTACCAGTGCTTCCAAATTTGTTAAAACTTCCCTCCCGGGAGGCCTGTTTGAAACCAGCCCCTGTAAGCAGCGTTCTCCGGACTCACGTTGCAGCTGGAGGTGATGCCATCCCCACCAGCACAAACCATGTTGGTTTTCACGGAGCTCCCCCACCAGCTACTCTTGGAGCAAGTTGCATAATCCACCACCAGTAAAAGACCTTGCTGCAGGATGTCTGGAAGAGCTCCATTCGCTGCGAGGGTACAGAAACAAAGGAGTCATGCGAGTGGCTGGCTCTGAGACCACTTTGCTAAGCCTCTCCCAGGATTTGGGGGCTATTCCTAAAGGTAAGAAAAGCTATAAAGGAAAGGCTGTATGATCCATTCCTTTTCTTAATTCTTCCTTAAAAAAAAAAAAAAATCTTGACTTACTAGTAATTCTCATTCCATTTAAAAAGATCTCTTTGTTAGAGAAATAAATGGCTGCTCTTTGCTCAGAATTTTGCAATTTGCTCTAGGAATTGCCTCTTGAGCAGAGTTGACGCTGCTGAAGTATCTGGGTTTTTTTTTTTTTGGCTTTGGGTTTTTTTTTAACCTCCATTTCACATCTATTCCATTATGCACCTTTTCAGTTCTTCAGCAGGATGTATTAATATTAGCAAATTCAGCCTGCACAGTTAATGTTTGTGTTTCTGTAC
Organism: Nothura maculosa; assembly: GCA_032353885.1. Taxonomy (NCBI): domain Eukaryota; kingdom Metazoa; phylum Chordata; class Aves; order Tinamiformes; family Tinamidae; genus Nothura; species Nothura maculosa. The sequence goes on along the minus strand of JAUBOD010000265.1, from coordinate 496,154 downwards.
CCTCTAAAAGCCTAACACAGGGCCCTCTAGTGCATTATTAACCTCACTACAAGCAAAGTATTCTCGAAGGAAATAGAGGAAAGAATCATACCATGTAGGTGAATTGGGAGCCTTGAGTTGAAGGACTTTTAGAAGTACTGAAAGATTTTTGTTTTTCAATTTTGTGTCTGTCCAGGTACTTACTCTGCAGCCTTCCCCACCCGGTCACGTAGCAGGCAGTGTTGGATGCCAGGATGCTCTGAGCAGGAGGGAGGCAGGCCGGCTCAATTTGTTTGCTGAAGGTGACATGTTTAGCCAGTTTGATCAAAGCAATGTCATACCTGTGGTCATATGCGCACATATGAGAATTGGGAATGGAAAAAGGAGGGAAGAAGAGGGTGGCAGAAAGAGCAAGACCCAAAAGCATGAAAGCTTAGAGGTTGTACAGCAGTTGAGTTACTCGGAAGAGACGCAAGGGAGCGAGGAGACTGGTGCAGGGATGACTAAGTTTTCTGCACTCTCAGAAGGACATGTTGTGAAGGACAACTTCTCAACATGCAAAACTGCATGCAGTTTTTGAATAAGTACATTATACTAAAAGTTCCTTCCTTGAGGAAGAAACAGTGCAGACTGGAGACTCAACTTTAATCCGTTTCACTTAGAAATCCCACTGTAAGCCTGAGCATGTACCAAGGGGCTCCAGTCATTGAACTGCCCACGTCCAGAAGGTCTTGGCTTTGGCACCTTGATTTTGGTGCAGCATCTAATATATTAGAGAATACTTGCCACTGACTTACCCATTAGCAATTTTATTTGGATTCCATTTCTCATGAACAATGATTTTTTGTGGTGAAATTGCAATTGATCCTTCTTCCTCAACCTCTAGGTTGTATTTTCCAAGATATACTCGATATGTTCTAGAAGAACTGGAGAAGAGAAAGACTAAAGATTGTCACTCAGTTGTGTCGCTACAAGCTTACGGCAAAGCCACGCACATCCTTGCACCTGCAGTGTCAGTAAGAACACCCAGGAGAGCAGTCTCACATCCCACAGTCTGGAGCTGGGCAGTGTCTGAGCACAGAGCATCGCGGGCTGGACCCTCTCACCTCCAAGCACTCCTGTCAGCTCTTTCTTAAAGGCTTATATCAAAGTGAAGATGCCACAAGTCTTTGGAGCAGATTGCTCCAGCGCTTTTCTTCATCTTTCTCTGGTCATACGCTGCTTTCTACATACAGACAGAACTCAGTGATTTACCTAATGCAATGTGCAGCGGTCACCACCCAGTTGCTGGCGATGAGGGTTCCTCCACAGGTGTGACGCCAGCTGCCGCTTGAACTGTATTGCAGGGAGGCCTAGGATCAATGCAATAAAAAGCTCAGGTTTTTGCTTGCTTATTTTTCATTGTTGCAGTTTCTTCCTGCACTCTCAGATTTGCATTTGCAAGATGGTGGGAGACTTTTAAACAACAAGAAAAATCAACTGCAAGAATAGGAAAACTTTCATAACTCCACAGCACATTCAGACCTATCTTTAAAAAAATAGAAGTATTGCAATTGATTAGAATGTAATAATCAAAACCCAAGACATGATAGATAGGCTGTCTTAAGTGAAGTATAAAGGCTGGTTTTGTTTCATGTCATGGTAGAGTGACAACGCAGAAATAACCCACCTGCCAGGGCCAGCTGAACGGTCTTGCATTTTCTCCTCCAACTACTCTAGACACAGCAGGTGGGTAGGCAGGAACCCCACAGCCAAGGGCTAGAAAACAGGCAAAATAGGATGTATTTTTGAAGTAGGAATTCTAATTTTAACAAATTTCTTTTTAAATGTAGACTGCTTGCTTAGACCATTGCAAAGTAGCAACGTAGCCCATGATTTGCTGTGGTACAAAGTGAAGATACAACCATCAGCCAGGACTGGGCAGCATTAAATAAATTTGTTCTGACAAATGAAGAAATCACATCGGCTGAACCAAATTCTCGTGTCAGAGATGCAGTTCTCTGTATATCACTGTATAAAAATGTGTTCAAGTTAAGTAAAATAACTTTGAATTTGCCTAAGGCTGAGGTTATTCGTGCTAGTTGAACCCTTCTAGCATGAAAAGAATAATCTAGCACCTAGCTGCTCTTTTGAGAGAGTTTTTAAATTCACTTGGTTTGCCATATTCTGTCTTGTTGTAGAATGGGTCTAATTTCTGCAGTGAAGGAAAGTTGCAGTTTTGTTTAAAATCATTTCTCCTTTAGAATTAATGTTGAAATTGGGTACGTACCTGCAGCTGTCAGAGTCAACACGGCAAAGACGATTTCAAGCATGATGCCAGTTAGCTAGATGCTGCTTATGCTGCTTTGCAAGCAACTTTATATGTTGATATCATTTATCTCTCGGAGATAAGACTTTAAGTTTAATGCTGCTGTAATATCAACGGAAAACTTGTGTAACTGTGAGATAATTTTTTATATACACAAATGCTTTTAGAAAAAACAGTTTCAGTGAACCTTGAATGCAGGCTCTATCTACAAACTTGGTAAAAATTTCCAGTGGAGGTGCATAGTGTCCGGAGCAGCCGTTTGCTTTCCCATTGCCTTGAATGTTCGTCACAACCATGTTATCAGAAGAAAAATGTTAAAGAAATTATTTTAATGAACTCTGGCGGTCCCTTCCAGCCTATATTGCCAAACGATTCTGAACCTATGATTATGTAAAATTTTATTTCATTTTGTTTCATTTGTGAATAGCAACTACCACTTTGTACTGACTGAAAGACTGTCGTCTTTTCTCGCTCAGTTCCACGTGTTACAGGATGTGCTTCAGCAAAACAAACTGCAGGCACTTTGGAGAGGAAGCTGTTCCGAGCAGTACAAAGAACCAGTTGTCCAGGGGCTGGAGAAGCATGGTGCCATGTGGTGAGCCCAATTTAATTCTTCACTTTTAGTAGTTAGATCAGTAACAGTTCCCTGGAAGAGAATGGGATTCCTGTAGCATTAGAAATGAGACTTTTCACATCCTCAATCAGCTTGCTGAGCTTTGAAATAATGCAGTGTGCGTGGTTAATGGAAAGGTGTAAGCTACTTCATTTACAGCAGTAAGACACCTGGTGCAAGAGGCAGGCGCGCAGACCACTGCAGAGGAGTCTTCGCAGTGCCCTAATTTGTTAGTGGATGTTTGCTATCAGTGCAAGGCTTTCCTTGGGGCTCGACCTTCCTTCTTTCCTTCCACTACAAGAATCTTCCATCCTCTCTATACTGATTATTTTAAACCCCCAGATCTGTATCCCATACATCAGATCATATATGAAGGACAAATTCCTTAGAATGGAAGAACATGCTGTAATACCAGTTTTGTAGCAGCATTTGCAGCTTTCTGCTCTATATACACACAGAATGGAAGGCTCCCAGGGAGCTGAAATAAATCTGTTTTTTAATGTCACTATTAAGCAGCAAAAGCCTTGGTTTTTATAGCTTCCATTTAGCAGTAGGTACTGATTTGGATGAAAGACGCCTGGAGCACACATGTGGAAGGCAGAAATATATATTATGCTGTTTTGTCTGCTGCTTGTGAATGTATTATCCTGCCCAAACAATAGTGCTTGAGCAAGCTGCATTCTGAATTTCATATGGAATCAACTAAACACTGTTCTGCCATCTTGTATTTATTATCTGACAAAGGCGGAAGCTGAAAGATTGACTGAGCACAGAAATCAGATTCCAAAGAAAAATTTGTTTCAGGGATTAGCCGACTCCTTCCTTATTGTCTGAGTTCACAAGCAAAATAACTTACTGCGCTCTCCAGTTTAAATTTCATGTAGCTTCTACGTACTGTTTTGCTACTAAGGTTTTCAGCAAGTACTGTAAATTTTTGCTGTTCATTTGCTATTTTAATATTCCTGGTTTGTGAGCATGTGAGTGTGAGCATGCTTGTAAATGAGAGTTGTATTTTTAAGCATTTCTGCAATTATTTCGTAAATATCCTACTGTTCTTTTACAAATCCCAAACTTTTACAAATGTTTTATGTAACAATTGCTCATCCATCTCTTCCAGGTCTAGTCTAATTAGACAAAAATACCTCGGACTAGGAGGACATCATTAAGTGTTTCTGCAACATCAAAAAGCTCAACCTGCAGCTGATCCCATGCTGGCTCAGAAGCAGCTCCCGGGAAGCTCTTACCTTCCTGCCAGACACAGCACAGAAACTGCGGAGATCCACGGGACTTCAACAGAGAACAAAGCAGGAACTTCTGGTATGTTCTGTTTAAAAAAAAAGCTAATATCTCTTTCAATATCCTAATACATAATGTACTCCATTACTGCACTACTGAGGGAAAGCAGGGACTGGGGGCCTAGGGGGAGAAGAGAACAGAGATGAAAAAAAAAAAAGGAAAAAAGCCCCCAAACAAGAAAAGACAACACGTCAGTAGTCAGACTTGGCTGAAGGTATTTATTTAGAAACAACGGCTTTGGTATTTTAAAACCAACTCATCTTTAAATCACTAGAAAGTGTGATGTCTCCCCCAACAGCCAAAACGAATCAATGCACAAACTCTCAATAAGCTCAGAATAGGAAACTCACAGATCATTTACATTTCCAAGTGTAAATACAGAAACAATTTCATTAAACTGATTTTTCATTCTACAATGATAAAGGCTGGAAAAACCTGTTACCATCATTTAGATATCTACAGTTCAATTGAAGAAGGTGTTACCGAAGCAGAGGCAAAATTATTAACATCCTTTCCCTCCCTCCACTTCCCAAGCAATAAATTAAAAAATGTATACCAGAGAGGAAGTTATACTAAGTTTTTCTAGTCAAGTCTCTGAAGGGAATCATCATTCTTTATTTTGCTGTAAAGTTAAAAAAAAGAATCAAAATATCAAAGGATCTGATGTATTTCAAGTATTTTTCACCACATGGATTACTCTTAGGGAACTGAACAGCTTACAAGGGAAAAATACGTCTATCAAACAAGCTCCCGGGATAAACTCCTGAATAAGCACACGTTCCGAGTCACAGGTTCCTCTCTTAACAAGGCACAAAAAGGATTGTTGCTTTCAAAAGGCCCTTGTTCTCAGCTGCAGAACTGTCAGACATCTTGTGCAAATGGAGGCTGAAAGCAGGACTGTTAAGTTCACTCAGACACTGGGATAGTCTCACTCAATTAGTAAAACAAGGTGTTAGATCAATATCATTCATTTTGCTTACTGCTACAGAGATTTTGGAGCTTTCCAGTTCATCCCTGTTTCTCAAATCAAGTTCTGCACCAACTTCACTTTACATGGGTCCAGTTAAGACCAGGAAACATCTTTGTTCTCTAGGCACTGCACGACTTCTAGCAATGCCAGGAGTGGAGAGGTGCTGTCTGTAGCTGTGAGGCTTCTCAGCAGTTCAGTTCATAGTGTCAGCGATAGCCACCTGTAGTAACAGTGAACGAATCGTTCTGTACAAGGCATAAGACAAGTCTCTCGGATGACAAAGGCAGCCAAACAGCAGTGGAAAAAAAGAAAAAGAATGCAACTGATTTAGAATTTTAGGACACAGCTGTGCACACAAGAACTCAAATACTTCCTGACCACTTCCTCCTTCAGCATTAACGATTTGATCATGATCTTGGGCTTATTTCTTTGCTGATTCCTTTGATATGCATTCTCTATCATGTCCTACTCTAGCCATAAGGATTTCAGCTCCCATTTCTTCAGAGGATGGCAAGTATTCAGCACCCCTTGGGATCAGGTCTGAACGCCAGTGAGCTGACAGGCCCATTGCCAGCTCATCTTAGACCCAGTACCCTTTGTCCAGCCTTGGCTAGCCAAAACCTAATTTGCTATTACGATTTGGGAAAACAGGATAACAATCTAAAGCCAGAGCTTTGGCAGTTCTATTTAACTGCTTCCAAATTTTTGTTTTTAAAAGTTTTTAAAAAATTACTCTAAGGAAAGCTGTCTGTGAACAACGCAGCTAGCTCGCACAGCAAATCCAGTCCAGTTTTCCATTTCCATTCCATCTCATCAATATGCAACAAGAAAATACCAGTACTAGAAGCAGAACCCACTGGCTCGTTCCTATGCTGTGCTAACTGTCCCATCCCCAGGCATTACTTCTAAGGCAATTCAATCCAGGACTTCACCTCCCTTATGCAGAAGTGAGATGCAGTGCACTGCACTGCAATCTGAACCTCTAATTCTCAACTAAAACTCAGCCTTTTTCTTAGATGAGCTATGTATTTTGCATTTATTTTAGAAACACTAACTCAGCAATTTTCCAAGTGCCGGTAAACATGGCAGACACTTGGACACTGCTCAGTCCTCCTCTGTGAGCACTTACCCCAGGCCCAAGGTCGGTGCCCTGGCTTGCCTAAAACGTGCTCCCCTATGGCCCAGCTCACATTCAAACTAGGCAGTCAAGCCCGCACACCCCTCACACAGTAGCTAGGGCAAGCACAGAACCCCTGACACCCTCATTCCTTTTCTGCATAACAAGGAATAGCATTTAGCTTCAGGGCTGCAGCTGTTTTCTTAAATACAAGCGAAGTTCTACATGAATGAGTGAAAAAAGGACAGGAAAGCTGCATCTGCCTTAAACTGCAGTCTTCTGAAGATTTAAGGACTGACATAGGATTTATTATTTTTTATGTTTAGGTGAGCCCTACCTCTCCAATCCCTGTCCAAATCCTACTTTTTGCAAAAAGAGGTCATGGATCACGTGTTGCAAAAGACACCGAAAATCCTCACAGCCAAAGAGAAAACCTCCCTAGGCACAAGATGACATAAAATTAAGTTGATGACAGTGGAGATCAGCCCAAGGCAGCAGCCTTATACCTTACTCCTGAAGAGTGGCTTGGCTCCTGGCCCACAATATTCATTGTATATGAGTTTGAACAGAAATAGATGGAACAGTGTGATTAAGGAGGCCACGCTGAACCAGAACAGGAAGGGTAGGCCTGGGTATTGCTTGGCCATGTGTTCCTCGTGAGCCAGAATAGCTTTTAGATGGAGCGTGTGCCTCAGGTTCTGCAAGTGGACCAAGTCTGTGGATATATAAAGCAGCGGTGTGATGGGTTGAGTCACCATGACAGGGAAGGTTCGGCCTCGTGCCTCGGAGGTCAGCTCCACAGGCTCGTTCATACAGCCTGCCTCACACGCGTACAGTCGAACTGGCTTGTCTTGGAACTTCACAGACACGTGCAAGAAGGGTTTTCCTTCCGAGTCCAGCAGAACAGCCAGGTTAATCAGGTCCTTATTATAATGAATCCCACGTAAGGAGTAGCTGTTATGAAGAACATCAGGGTCAGCCTGAAACTGAAGATGGTTTTCTGTGAACTGCAGACCCCCAAAGCTAAGCACCATCCCCTGCATGAGTCCATGGACCCCAGCTGCCACAAGACCCTTACATCCCCGTTTCTGGAGAGTCAGCTTCCACAAGTCTGAGAGCTGCAAGATCTGGGAGACACTGGTCACCTTTGCTGGCCACAGGTTCTCTGCGTGCATGGTTGCATGGCCACTGAAGCAGTGGTCTGCGTAGTTCAAGCTGGCTTCCATTTTTTCCCTGTCCTCACCACTGATGAGTGGGTCTAGCAAGGGAGCTGGCATGGTGGACAGCACGTAGTAGAGGGTCATGTTAACAGTCTCACTGGATGGTGTATGCTGATCTGTGATCTTTCTCATTTCAATGCCTGCAAGAAACAAAAATAACAGAAGCAGGATGACACATAAATATGACTAGCTAGGAGAAAAAGTGGTGCAGTTGCACATGCTGTGTGATGCTGTTCAGTACTCAGATGTCCCTGGTAGCAGCTTTGTGCAATAAGAGCAGCACAGTCCTAAACTTGCATGGAGAACGTTCTCCTTTACCCTGTCACTGCAGGTAAGCCGGTTCCCCCAACAGGAGGCGGTTTTGCTAGACAAGCCAGTGAAGCCTCTAAAGACTTGAAAGCTTGACACAGTGAAGCCTCCTTTCCAAAGTGTTTTTAGCTCCCTTTAGCTCCTTCATTTCCACGACAACTGGCATGGCTGCCTAGGAGTTCAGCCTGGAATTTCTCAAACAAAATCCATTTCCTGAAGCTACTCTTTTCCAAGGAACAGGTGCCCTGTCTCACGCTAAAACAAGCGCTAGTGGCAGAGGAAGGGTTCTGATGAGGAATGTTCTCCTCATCCACCATTTCGTTTATGCCATAAGGATGACTTCAGTTATATAAAGCACTCCAGGGTCTAAAGCAGGAATGCTGCTTTATTATCCCACAGCATCCTTTCTGGCATGGAAACGCACAAGGAAGAGGGAGCCTTTGGAAAGCTCACAGGGACCTGGCTGCTGAGCGCTGATTTGCCCAGTAAAGGAAGCGTATGAAGCTGTAGGCCACCTTCCTTACCTGAAATGAACAAATCCGACCAGGTCTGCTGGTGCTCCTGGAAAAGATCTTCCACCCCCATCTGCATCACTTCCAGCATCTCCTTCTTTGCGGCCTCCTTCAGCTTGCTGAAGGTCTCCTCCAGCCGGGAGACCTCGATGGGCTCCGAGGTGTGCACCACGGAGAGCAGGGTCTCATCGAACTGCGACTTGGGCGCCACCTGCACCCGGCTCACCAGCTTCTTGGCTGCCACGACCACGAGCACCACCTTGGAGCTGCCGGGCAGCAGCAGGCGGCCGGAGGAGAGCAGGAACTGCCGCTCCTCCACCTTCTCCAGGCTGCTGGCGAAGCGGCCGCCCAGCGCGGGCGGCAGGGCGGGCGGCGCGGCCTCGAAGGCGGCCAGGCGCTCGGTGGGGTTGGCGATGCGCAGGCGCTGCAGGTAGAGGTGCGGCCGGCCGCGGTGGGCGATCACCTCCTCGCGCAGCGTCACG
>JAUBOD010000265.1:469415-485422 GCA_032353885.1 Nothura maculosa | reverse complement strand
CCGCCGGCGCCGCCCGCCCCCGCCGGGCGGGTCTGGTGCGTGGCAGCCCCGCAGCCGCCCGCAGCCGCCGGCCCCTGCGGAGCGCAGCGGAGCGGAGCCTCGTGCGGGCGACGAGCGGCCTCCATGGTGCCCCCCGCGCTGCTGCTGCTGCCGCCGCTGCTGCTGCTGCTGCCACTGCCGGGCGCGGAGAGCGGCGGCGGCGGCGCCAGCGCCAGGCAGGAAGGTAGGACCGGGACGGGACGGGACGGGACGGGAGGGGAGTCCTCGGTCCGGGTCTTCACGGGAGAAGCGGCAGCGAAGAGCGGGTCTCGTTTTGTGACACACACGAGTGAAAAGCACCTTTGTGTGCCGTCCTGTGTCCTGTGCGCCCCGCTCTGCCAGGCGCTTGACCAGCTCCTGGGGCCCCTTTACCCCCCAGGTCTGGCACCCGTTCAGTCAGGTATGTTGGTGAGGAAAAGGAATTGGGCGTTATTTTCCAATTCAGTTGCTTCTCGTATGAGTTCGAGATAGCTCTCCTCTCCTAAAAGTTCTTTCAGGTCTCTGCAAAAGCACTACGCATGGTTACTTGTACTTCAAGTTAAATAGTTACCAAAAAAACTTTGGTAAATGTAAAGTTAATGCAGAGGTTATATTATGCACTGTTAAACTATGCACTCTTTTTTCTCTTTGGTCCCAGTAGTAATGATATTTTCTTAAATGTTATTTAACAGGAAGCTGCACAATAATATTTCCCAAGGCACAGCCTAGGGATAAACTCATCCCTTGTTAAGAAATGCAGCTGCAACCGTGCCCTCCCTGTGGAATCAGGGCTGAAGGGAATAGTTCCAATTTCATCTTGTTGCTGCATCTTACCAGCTTTGTAAAAACTTTTAAGTCTGCTACATGTTATTTATTCCTGTTCTACAGATGGGAAAGTAGAGAGCTAGCTGGGCTGGCTCCCTGCTCCCGAGCAGACCTGGAGGCCCAGACCAGCTCCCGTGGTTCTTAGTCCCACAGCGACTTTGTTGAACCACACCGGGTTCAGATTTTGCTGAAACATCTTTATTAAATGTATTTCTTACATTTATGGTAATCATCACGGCCCAAGGAGTCCGTGTGTCCCGGGGGCCCAGCTTGACAAAATGAGCTACTGTTTCCACGTATAAAAAATAACCATGATGTGGATGATTAGGAAACATAAAACTGCTTTTGGAGGTTTAAAAATACCTCCAGTCTGTTATGTCTGAAGAAAGGAGCCTGAATGTGCATTGATAGCATGGAGAAAGAACACAATACTGAAAACGAGATGAAAAGTTTGATTTACTATGGAAGTAAAACAAATAGCAATTAGAAGCATTTGCTGCTCTGTCTTTGGAAATGCCTGCAGCTGTGCCAGTCTTCAGGAAAAACTTTAAAGAAAGAGAGAAAAGAGTTAAAGGGGCAGGAGCGAGGCAGCCCAGCTCAGCACAGCACTTCCAGTGTCTCTCCTGGGATGGAAAACTCGCTACTGAAAAGTTTCTCAGAGCAGAAACTGAGCTCCCTGCAAATTAGTAATGAGAAGGGAATTTTTCATGAGGAATTCTGCGTGGGGGGATTGTTGTCTCTCTGCTGGCTTTTCCGTGCTCCTGGGAGTTCACATGCTGCACAGTGAAACCTTTTCTGCCTTGGAAATACGACACTGCTTCCTGTTCATCCTTGGAGCCTTTCGCTGTCTCATCTGGTCCAGCAAATTTCTGGCAGTCATATCAAACGGCGTATAAACAGTTTGTAGCTTTCTTGAGCTGGTGGCATGAAAATGAATTCCTAATTTATTTAAGGTGATTCCTCAGAATTCAGGCTGAAGCAATTGCATAGCAGCCAGGCTATGGTAAATCTTTTCTTCTGTCATCTCTATCATATGCTTTCTCCCCCTTTTTGAGGTACTAGAATGTGGTATTTGTCTTTACATTCCTCCCTCTTCACACATTTGCTCCCTCTTCACAGGGAGGATGATTTCCACCTTCTTGGAAGCTGTGGGCTCAGAGCTGGCTGATCCAGCTGCCTGCTTTTCTGCCTGCCACCGCATGACTAGATACTTTAATGGTTTTAGCATATGCCTTAAGGATATTCATATTTTACTGATTTGTTTACACCTTGTGCCTCCAAAGGGTGCAAGCAACCGGAGTGCGCCGAAGGAGCTGGATTAGGAATATGCTTCACAGAGCTAAAAATCTGCCTCAAAATTTGCCCTTAATGCAGGATTTGGATTCTTTTGTTTGTCGGTCCTTTGTCTGTCTGCAACAATATCTAACTAAATGCAGTTGAAGATGGCCTTTTACTGACTGCTGTCAGTGTCTCCTCTTTGTTCTGATGCAGAAAAGGATTTATCCTTGGGAATATTCTATTTCTTAAGCTTTAGTCTTACTTTTTGTAAGACTAAAGTTGACTTTTGTAGTGTTTTACTTTTGACAGCCTTGTCAGATCTAGCTAGGATTCCAACTCCTAAATTCTGCCCATCTGGGGTACTGCACTCACCATGCCCTGAATATCAGTCTGGGCACACGAGGAAGATACATCTGGAAGATCTATTGAAAAATTCATTGTTCCAAGAGAGCTGCTCAAGCCAAGAGCATGTACTTTCAATTATTCCTGGTATTTTCCAATGTCAAAATTGGATGGCAGGATTCATATTCAAAAACATTATTGCCAGAGCCTATAGAAATTCTTACTGAAATAAAGGTGTTAAGATGAAGTAGATCTTTTAATCATTCCAAAAAGAAACTAGGACCTCTGCAGAATATTCATATTCCAGTGCTATCCTGGAGAAACTTGACTGCACTGCAGTTGGTTTTGGGCTCTGTGGTCAGTGAAGGGACGGTGTGATACGCTGTCCCATATGGTAGTTACCCCAGAGGAAAAAACACTGTCTACTTCCATGCTGGTTTTTGTTTGGTTGTTTTTCTCCATAGGTGTTACCAGTAATATAGATAGCAAAAAATGGGATTTGAAGTTAATTTTATTCCTGATTGGCCTTGGTCAGTGAGAGAACCTATAGTGCTTAGCAGTGTACAGAGTGGAGAGGACTGGGTGAGCTTCAAGCAAGTGCCTGCTTCTCAGCAGAAGGCGGTTGCTCCTGGGATTGGCTGCCTTGCTTGCCTGACATAATAAACCTGGGCAGCATTTGATGCCATGTAGAGCAGACAGAACCTCTGACTGAACAGGAGTGGATCTTAAGTGAAAGTCAGAACTCTTAGGTTCTGTTCCAGACTTACTAAATAACTTGAAGTGTTATATTGGGAAGTTCACTTCTTGCTGGTTGAACTTTACTCATAATGACTCTCTTTAAGAACAACTGTTCCTACTTCAGTTCAGTGTCTGCTAGTAAAGCCTCTTTGTTACATGCAGAAACAAGCAGATTGATTTTATGTCTCTTGTGCTTTCTCCAAGCAGAAAACCTGCTCGTCCTTACTGTTGCCACCAAGCAAACTGAGGGCTTCAGACGCTTCAGAAGATCAGCTCAATTCTTCAACTACAAAGTCCAGGTGATGACCAATGGCCTCAGGAGTAGCCGGTGAAAGGGAATTTTGAAATGGACACCCTTGAGTGTACAATGAGTAAGACTTGGCCTTAAAGAATTAAACAAAAACCCAAGAAAGGACGTGCTTCTTCAGCTGTATGAGAGATACTGTGGCAGCTGGCATTTCTGCTGCAATCTTTCTTATGCCATCCCCAATAGTGGCTTGTGATGAGATCTATGACTCCTGCTCAGGGAAGCCCCAAGACACATTTCCATTGCCATGTTAAAACATAATGGTGCAGAATGAGAAGCTTCTGTCACTATGCAGTGACTAGCACATATACCAAGTGCCTCCATCCTTAGATTGTTATGTTGTTGTATTTTGTCTTGGGAATAATCAGGGCTGTAAGCTCTGGTCCTCTTCTTCAAGTGGGTCTTGCTGGGAGAATGACCTGTTCAGTAGAGCTTTTGCCTGTCTCCTTTAGGTGCTGGGATTGGATGAGAAATGGCGGGGTGGAGATGATAAGACACCAGCAGGAGGTGGGCAGAAGGTCCGTCTCTTGAAATCAGCTTTAAAGGAGTATGCAGACAAGGAAGACTTAATCATCCTTTTTGTAGAAAGGTAATGTGTTGGAAGTGATTTGCCATGAACTTATTTACAAGGCATTGAACAGGTTTCTACTAAGAAACTGTGAAATTGGTTGCTTGTGGAAGAGGCGGCCCGATCCCTTGTAGTTTTCCCCTCTAAATTCTCTGTAGTCTTCTGAGTCTCAGTGTGAGCTGCATCCGTGGCAGCTGGAAAGATCTAACATCAATGGGCTGCTTCCAACTCTTGTATGAATTTGATGGCATTATACCTGTTTCTGCCACGGTGGAATTTGGCTGCCTCTTTCTCTAAAAAACAGAGAGAAAAATTCTGCAGGCCTTTCCCAGTGGAATTATTTGGGAGGTAGGCTGCAATAGCTAGCCAGAGAAAGTTGCTTTGAAGAATACAATTCTCCTGCAGAGAATGCAGATCTTATTCTGGGGGCGCTGGAAATTAGTCAGTTCTGTTCAGTACTGGGGAGACAATGACTCAAACCTAATATCCAGGGACTGGTGTCCAACAAAGGTCCCCCACCATAGAGAGCTCTGTGGAGACTGGCAAGATACCAAAAAATGTGAAAAACAGTCTCTTTTTCAGATTGGAAGACTGGTTTCATTATTGGTGAAAAATTTCTAAAAGTAAGAACGGTTGTGCATGGGAGTAGGCTGTGTCAAGACATTATGGCATCTCCAGCAGTGGAAAGGCTTAAAAATGTTTAAAGTAACTTCCTTTAGGGCAATATAAACCTGTTAGGTCTTGCTTTTACTGTCACTGGAATGTCCGGATTCTTGAAATCCATCTGTGTTTCCGGTTGCTTTCTAAGTATCTTTCACTCTGAATAAGATAACATTCTAGTTAATTTTAAGTGGGACAAAAACATAATATTGTGAAGCAGAACTAAAAGAATGAGATTCTAAGTGTTTTCCTTGTTTCTAGTTGCTTTTCTCATTGACCTGATTTTCTGACTGTACTCCTTGCTGTCCTTTTTTTGTCTTTAACTGTAGCTATGATGTGCTCTTTGCATCGGGCCCTGCGGAGCTGCTGAAGAAGTTCAAACAAGCCAAGAGCAAAGTTGTTTTTTCAGCAGAGAATTACATCTATCCTGACAGAAAGTTGGAAGCCAAGTACCCTCAGGTGCGAGATGGAAAGCGCTTCCTGGGCTCTGGAGGTAAGAGAGACCAGCTATGTTCCTGTCTTTTTCCTCCTGCAGGAAGGGCCGTGCCTGTGATTTACATCTAGAGGATAGGAACCTGCTAAATCTTTGCAGTGAGACTGATTTTTCAGGGGATGTTTTCTGATGCTGAAAATTAAGGGTTCTATCCCAGTGTCATTACATGCTGGGAAGGAGGATTTATAGATGCATTTGTTTTGTGTGGAAGAAGTGAGTGTGTGAATGTATCAGTAATTTCTATTTTTTTGCTGTATATGGATTGAAATACTGTGTTTCTCTTCATCCTTATTCCTTCAGGCTTCATTGGCTATGCTCCAAACCTGAACAAACTTGTGGAAGATTGGAAGGGAGAAGATGATGACAGTGACCAGCTCTTTTATACAACTATCTTTTTGGATCCAGGAAAACGGGTGAGTATACCTGAATTTTGCTGTAGGAGGAATTGTCTGAGAAGCATTGCAGGTGAGCCATTTCTGTGCAGCATTCCTGCTGACAATGAAGTAAGGAAACCATGAATATGCTGCCTTGTAATGATCTGAAAGAGGTCACTAGTATGTCCCCTCTGCTGGCAAGGTCCTCCTGATGCAACCAGGATCCCATTGGCTTTCTTGGCCACAAGGGCACACTGCTGACTCATGGATAACTTATTGTCAACCAGCACTCCTAGATCCCTTTCCATGGAGCTGTTTTCCAGCAGGTCAACCCCTAATCTGTGCTGGTACCTGGGGTTATTCCTCCCCAGGTGCAGGACCCTGCACTTGTCCTTGTTGAACCTCATGAGGTTCCTTTCTGCCCAACTCTCTAACCTGCCCATGTCCCTCTGAATGGCAGCAAAGCCCTGTGGAGTCAGCCACTCCAGCCAGTTCAGTATCGTCCACAAACTTGCTGAGGCTGCACTCTGTCCCCTTGTCCAGCCTATATAGCATCTCCCATAACCTAGCCTGGAATCCTGAACCCGGGAATGGATGCCAGGAGTATCATGTGTTCCAACACCACGTGTTGTGCTGGAGTACACATTAATCCAGCCCACAGCGTGATTCTGCTTCCGTTGTCCCTGCCCAGTTCTGTGTAACACAGCAGAGGATGTTTGTGAGGGGTGCCAGAAATGCTTGAGGACTAAGTGGTGAAACTGTAACAGTAAACTCAGCCCAATTGTTAAAAATAGTAAAGTGCCTTCCGCTTGGTTGGAAAAGGAGGTGGATTCTTTTTTACCACCCCAAGTCCAAATGTGGTCTGTGATGTTTTAACATGAACAGCTCCTTTAATATTCTCTTCTACAGCTCTGGCCCCAGGCCACCGAAGGCTGAGTAATTCCACTGACTTGGCATTTGGCATGTTAGCACTCTGCTGCCCTTTCCAGAAATCAATCTCAATAGGTGCCTGGAGGGAACTGAACTCCGTTACATCACACTTAGTTTTGGTGTGACAGAAATCCATTCAGACAGTGACCTGCAATAGGAGCTGAAAACAGAAATTGCACAAGCCAGTCTTACACCTGTACCGTGTTCTGACTTTACAGTGGCACCTGGGGCAATATCTGGGATAACCCTGGCCCTGTGGATAGATGGCAAGAAGCTGCCTTCACAGCACATATTTTTGCTGCCTTGGCATTCCTGCATATTACACACGAGTTTTATATGACTGTGGAGCAAATGTGCTTCATTAAGACACTGCGTATTTCTCCATTTTTAGGATTCCCAGAACAGTTTTAAAGTGTTTATTTACATGTTTATGCCTAATATATTTAAACTGTTTATGTTTAAACTGTATATGTTTAAGGACTGGTGAATCGTTTCAAATTCAAATGAAAATGAGGATTAGCTGAGAGTGTTTTTAGTCTTCAGGGCTTGGAGAATATGAAAATATATGTTATATCTTTACCTAAAATGAAGTTGTCACATATGAAGAATGGATGCCTGCTTGTGTTCTAATTAAAATTTATCTCACTTTTCTAAAGGAAAGTATCAACATCAGTCTGGACCACAGAAGCCGAATCTTCCAGAACCTGAATGGAGCTTTAGGTGAGATGGAAGAGAGACTCATTTCTTCTTGGAATGCAACTAAATGCTCATACCAGAAATACAACTGTGATGTGGCTGAAGGAATTACATTTCAGGAATTCCTGTCCCTGAAGAAAAAGCCCCAGTAAAAGTCTATGCCAGTGTCCTAGGATTTATTTGCAATTTTACTGTGACTAACTGGGTTCTAACTGTAGTTCCTTTCTCACTCAGAGGAATGCAGGTCAGGTTTTCCCTTTTACACTTCCTTGCCACTTTGATCTCCAGGCATGTCTGATTGCATTAGCTTTGGAGATTGAAACTGGGAGGGACTTCCCTGCAAGTAATAACACACAACCCTGCCTACGGCTTGCTTCGCTTCACAACAGTGTCTGGAATGACACGGAAAGTGAGATGCAGCCAGACACTTCCTGCGAGTGCTCGCTGACCCACACCAAGCTTCTGACCAGCTAGTTACTCTAGTTTGGCATGTGACCCACCTCTTCTCCTGGGACTGCTGCCTAATGTTTTCAGTGTACTCTCTTACTTCAGCCTGCATTTATTTGATCATATAAAAAATGGAAGGACAACATCGTTTTTGACTCTTATGCTCATTGCAAGGATGGAAGACTGGAGTTTAAACCTGAACTAGTTTACAATTCTGAATATTATTATTATTCCTGGATACAGTCTGTGGTCCTCAGACTCCTTGTATATATGGCTTTCCATGTCCATGCTTTCATCTTCTAGAAAGTGTTGTTAGAAACATGGCTTGTGTTTCTAATCACTAATAAAAGCCACCTGCTAACAAGATGGCAATGTGTTTTCCAGATGAGGTGGTTCTGAAGTTTGAAAATGCACGAGTGAGAGCAAGAAACTTGTTATATGACACACTGCCTGTGGTAATTCATGGCAATGGACCCACCAAGGTAAGCAGGATTATTGAGAGAAAGGTTTGGTATGAGTTTGTTGCAAAGTGATCCTTTTTGCTTGAGAATATCAATCTGTTACCCTCCTGCATCCTGAGTTTTCCTGTATCCATGGCCCAAGTCCATAGCAGCAAGATGGATTTGGTTCAAAGATCAATTTGTGCTTAGATTCGAGGGCTGTCCTTTTTTTTCAGACTCTTTAGTCAAGGAAGAAGGTAAATGAAATTCTGAGGGAATCTGATCTCGCTCCAGGGGATGGAGGCAAAAAAAACTCTTTCTGTCCTGTATGTGGAATATGGCATATTTGTTTTTGCAGCTGCAGCTGAACTACTTGGGAAACTACATTCCTCAAATATGGACATTTGAGACCGGTTGCACTGTATGTGATGAAGGCCTGCGAAGCCTTACAGGATTTAAGGTAAGGCTGTTGTCTATCCCAAGCACTAGAAAAAGGTCTTACAATAGGATCTTGTGTTTTTGGTGACACAGAAGAGCCACTACCTCTCTCTGCTTCTCACTAAATGTAGGATCATGCGATGCCACTGATTCTGATTGGCATTTTCATTGAGCAACCCAC
The DNA here is from genome assembly GCA_032353885.1 of Nothura maculosa. Classification (NCBI taxonomy): domain Eukaryota; kingdom Metazoa; phylum Chordata; class Aves; order Tinamiformes; family Tinamidae; genus Nothura; species Nothura maculosa. The sequence goes on along the minus strand of JAUBOD010000265.1, from coordinate 476,687 downwards.
TCCATTCCTCTCCCAGTTCTTCTTGCGGCTTCGTAACCTCCGTTATCCAAAACAAAGGATCCAGCTCTTCATTCACAACCATGTAAGTAAAGTTGGTCAGTGACAGTCTTCCCAAATGCTGGGAAACTGTTTACCTCCCCATCCTCTTTGCAACCTTTAATTAGACTTTCAGGCTCCGTAACGACAGTACTATCTGCAAACACACCTAGAAAATCCAGCAGTAAAGATGTTGAGGAGGAAAGACCTATTGCTCACCTGATTTGACACCCTTAAGAGCAAAAGACTGAGAAGCCTGGGGTGAGCTCACGTCACCTGTTTTAGTTAGTTTGTTTGTGTTTAATTCTTTTGGCATAGGAACAGCATCATTTGACAGAAGTGGACTCATTTGTTGAGAAGCACGGCAAAGAATATCTTGCCATCAAAGTCATTGGGCCAGATGATGAGGTGGAGAATGCTGAAGCACGTAACTTGGGCATGTAAGTGAAGGGGCCACACTTGAGAGCTACTGCAGGCAGGCTGAGTCCAAGCTTAACAAATCTGTTAAGATAATGTTTATTGTCTTTTAGTGAGGTTGTAACAAAATAGCTTGCTGTGATCAGGAGGGAGAAGTATGAACTGGGGTCTGGATTTGAGCCAGCTGTAAATGGGTACCTGCTGTTACTCATTTGTACTGGAAAACCAAGTTGGCTAAATGTGGTCTTGGCTACCTCTGTGTGTGTGCTCTTGGCTACTGAAACTGATAGGCTTTTACTATGCTATCCCTCTGCGTTTTCACCTGACATTTTTTTGCTCCCTTGCCATAGGGATTTGTGCAGAAAGGATCCTGACTGTGACTATTACTTTAGTTTGGATGCTGACATAGTTCTGAAGAACACAGAGACTCTAAGGATCCTGATTGAACAGAACAAGTGAGTTCTTTGGCCTGTCTCATCCTTACTGGGTGTGTTTCACATTTCAAATTTATTACTGTGAGATGTGTAAGGTGATCCCTTCTGGGGATGCAATGTTCAACAAATGCCTCTTATTTGGTCTCTTATTTTCACAGTAGTAGCCAAACCCTGAATTTTAGGCAATGAATGTAAATTATCCCTAGCTTTGCATTTATATAGTGGCTAGAACAAATCAGATTCTAGGAGACATGCTGCTGGATGCAGTTACATATGAGAATGTGATGGTATTTGTCTGTACTTAAGTGGAATTGTATAATACCAGCGTTAGTAGAAACAGCGCCTGTGAGAGGGAGAGTGTGACTCTTATAGTTCTGTAGTTTGTAAATCATTTCTTTTTCTTCCTGTGGTAACATCCTGTCTTACAATTCCACTTTCTTTTCTACTCACAGGCTGGTGATTGCCCCACTGGTAAGTCGGCATGAGAAGTTGTGGTCAAATTTCTGGGGAGCTCTGAGTCCTGATGGGTACTATGCACGCTCGGAAGATTATGTGGATATTGTTCAAAGGCGGAGGGTGTGAGTATACAGAGATAGTTTCTTTCTGATAGAATCCCCTAAATATAAAGCTTGCTGATGCATGTAATCATCAAACACAACTGTATTCCCAGTTAGCACCTGCTATATGTTCTCCCTGCTATATGTTTACAGAGACCATAAGCACTTCAGGCAGACTTCAGAGAAAGGAGTTGAGACTTCTGACAACTCACATTGCTTTATTTCATTCATTTCATGTTTTTCCAATCGCATATGTTAAGTGTGATTCTTAAAATCACATAGGAGCTTGCAAACCTTTATCAGATAGCCTTCATAAAACACTATGTGATCCTTGGATGAAAGATTCACAAAATATTGTTTCATTTGTATTCTTGAGGATCCCCTTTTTTTAGGTCAGTGCATGCACAATGAATGCTGGAAATCAGGTTATGCACTTTTGGCTGGTTTAGTTATTTTAAATCATTAGGAAAAAAATATGTTGATCTTTCTGGGAAGAGGCTCAAGGCATTAATTATATCCCTAAAAGAAACATACAGCAGCAATTAATTGATTTCTCAGCAGATTAGGTTTTATGCTATTTAAAAGCTCTGGCAATACACCTGATTTTTCCTGGAATGACAGTTCTTGTTGATGTAATTTCTCCCTACTGATCTGAGTTGGCTCATATTGAGTATCTTGGTTGATACGGCAGTGCTGCTTGCCATCCCATTGAGTCTTGCACTTTCTTTCTTACTGTTATATCATAGCTTACTCCCCATCTCCTTTGTTTCAGTGGGCTTTGGAATGTTCCCTATATAAGTGGCGTTTACATGGTTAAAGCCACTGCTCTGCGATCACAGCTTGACCAGAGAGATCTCTTCCGTAGTGGAAAACTGGATGCTGACATGGCTTTCTGCCATAATGTTCGGAATCAGGTCAGTTGAGGAGAAAAGCTTGTGCGAGAGAACTGCGTTCCATGGTGGAGGTGACAAGATCATGTGGTCTCAAGGCAGTCATCTCTCCCAGGCCATGGGCAGCATGCATTGGCATTACTTGATTCTATGCAGTCTTGGAATCTTGAAATGGGATTTCTGTCTCACTGGAAACCACACAGTCAGGGGCCATTAAATGCAAATCACATATTTGTTCTTGGACCTATTCAAGTCGATCCTAAATGTCCTGAAATGTCCTGAATTTTCCAGAGAAAAAGGAAAAAAACTCCTCTTAGGGCAGCTCTTCTACTCTGGTTCCATCCTTGTCTGATGACAGGCACAGGATTGGTGGTTCTAGCTGTAACCTTTCAGAGTTACTCATATCCAGGGTAAGAATTAAAGTGAAGGCCCACAGGAGAATGAGTAGATAAACAGCTTAGAGGCATCATTACAGCAGTGCTTAAGTCCAATGCTTATATTTCATAATGACTCACGGGAATGTGAGGCCTTCAAACACAGCTTGATTGTTTCCCTTTGCCCTTCAGGGAGTCTTCATGTACCTGACAAATCGGCATCAGTTTGGACACATCCTCTCTCTGGAGAATTATCAGACTACTCATCTCCACAATGACCTCTGGCAGATATTCAGCAATCCTGAGGTGAGATAACTGGCATGCTCTGCAGGCCTAGCAGTGTGGGCTCTGAAAACCTCATGATCAGCTTCACTGATAAAGAAGGTCCAGACTTTGTTGTATGATGTCTCTCAGGTGGGATAAGGAGCAGTCACAGAATTTAAAGGGAGAGTGTTTGTGATTCCTAGTTCAATCTTTGCATCTCCAGAGCCTGTGAAATACTGCTGCTTTCACTGCCTCTTTAACCAGGCTGTACAAAATGACTAGTTTGCTTATCTTTTAACTGCAGGATTGGAGAGAAAAATACATCCATGAAAACTACACTGCAGCTCTGAAAGGGAAATTGGTGGAAGTGGTAAGAAAACATTGCTTTTATGTATCAGAATGGGAGATTAGCATGAGGATCATGCTTGTATTATCACTATTCTCATTCTCAGAAGTAACCAGCTAGTCAGTGCCTCAAAGTCTTGCAGATCCTGATCTTTTCAGCTGGATACATGAATCAGAAGGCAAATTTCTGTGAATATTTCAGTTACTTTAGTTGCTTACCACTTAATCTCACACTGTTTACCATCTATCTCAAACATTTGCCCTGGCTTTTACCATTCTCACTACTTTTTTTTTCCAGCCCTGCCCAGATGTTTACTGGTTCCCCATATTCACTGAGGCTGCGTGTGATGAGCTGGTGGAAGAAATGGAACATTATGGCCAGTGGTCCACAGGTGATAACACGGTAAGAAAAAGCAGGAGCTTCTTCATTTCTAGGTCACACCATTTTCTATGAATATTTGTGACAATAATGTCTCCTCTAGGTTGACATTAGAGCTAGTAGTTAAACTGGAAAACCAGAGGCAATAGTCCTAATTTTGCTCCTAATTAGCTCTAATTTTACACACATTCTTGTATGTATTTTTTTTTCTTCTGAATCCTGAAGCTACAATTTTCATCCTTCTGATGGTAATAGTGGCTAACTTGTGGGTTGAATTAATCTTTAGAGTGAGTTTTCAATCCTGAAAATACTGATGAATAAACCTTATATTACAAATAATTACCAGAAGCATTTACTTTTCATATTTGAAGTGCCTGTCCTCACGGATATTTTGATGATTTGATTTCAGGACAGCAGGATACAAGGGGGATATGAAAATGTCCCAACTATTGACATCCACATGAATCAAATTGGCTTTGAAAGAGAGTGGTATAAGTTTCTTCTGGACTATATCGCACCCATCACAGAGAAAATGTATCCAGGGTACTACACCAAGGTAGGTACAGCTTGGCCCAGCATAGGGGAATGGCCTCGAGGTTCCTCTATTGCTACACATACTGTTTCCAAATATGGAGGAACTGAACCTGAGGTATGACATGAGTATATGTCATCAGTATCCGTGCATGATTTTGGGAGAACATTCTCCAGATTTTACTGTGTGTCTTCTCTTTTAGCAGTGGAATACAACTTAAATGTTACACCATGCCTGGAGCCTGGTGGCTGTGGCACACTGTAGCCCTGTAACGTGTATTTTGTTGTTCTTCCCTGCAGACTCAGTTTGAGCTGGCTTTTGTAGTTCGCTACAAACCTGATGAGCAGCCCTCTCTAGTGCCTCATCATGATGCTTCCACCTTTACCATTAACATTGCTCTGAACCGAGTTGGAATAGACTATGAGGTAAGTGTTTGTGGGAATGTCAAGAGCCATACTGTGCAACATCAGCCTTCTGGGAAACCCTTCCCTTATCCATACCTGGACTCTTCACACCAAGGAATGCAAGTGATTGGGTGAAGATAGCAGATTTTTGAAGAAAGACTAAACGAGGTGGACCTGTTTAGCCTGGAGAAGCCTGAGAGGGGATCTGATCAATATGCATAAGTATCTGAGGGCAGAATGTAGGGAGGAAGGGGCCAAACTCTTCTCAGTGGTGGCCAGTGACAAGACAAGGGGCAGCGGGTACAAGTTGAAACACAGGAAGTTCCATCTCCATATGAGGAAGAACTTCTTTGCTGTGAGGGTGACAGAGCCCTGGAACAGGCTCCACAGAGAGGTTGTGGAGTCGTCTTCTCTGGGGATCTTCCAAACCCACCGGGATGCGACTGAGTGCCATGTGCTGCAGGTGTCCCTGCTAGAGCAGGGGGCTTGGACTAGCTGTTCTCCAGAGGTCCCTTCCAAGCTCAACCATTCTGTGATTCTGTGAACACCCGTAGCATGGGATTCCTTAAGTACCTTCCACCCTTTCAGAAGGGCCTTCAGGAAAAGGCAGAAATCCCTTCCCTGACGTGCTTTTGCTAAGCCAATACCTCACTTGCTCCTCGCAGGGAGGAGGCTGCCGATTCCTGCGCTACAATTGCTCCATTCGAGCTCCGCGGAAAGGCTGGACCCTCATGCATCCAGGACGCCTGACCCACTATCATGAAGGCCTTCCAACCACCAAAGGGACCCGTTACATCGCAGTGTCCTTTATTGACCCCTAGAGCCATGCTTCACAAGAAGGATCTTTCCCTGGCCCCACTCACTGCTGACTTCGAGTTCCCTTCGAAAAAGGGAATGCTGCTGAGAGTCTCCAAGGCATTGATCAAAGCTATCTGGATATTGATTTTTTTAATGATATTTTAAGACTCCACTACTGGAAGATCTCCCTCTCTGATACTGCAGGTAATATCTAGGAACGTTGCTGTAGAAGTCGGAAGGAGATTTTGTGCCTTCATTTCTGATTTTGCTCCTCATCCACTGTTTCTTGGACACTTGCAATTTACTTGAAACTTCACTGCTCGGTTGGCTTTACAGAAATGCTTTCTTGGACTGGAAATCCAGCTTTTTGGAGGCGTGTCACAAGCTCTCTCTCCAAGCAGCTGGAAGCCCGTTTCCATCCACTGCATACACAGGAATGGACAGTATAGAATAATTTCTGGACACTATTCCAAATATCAAATCCATCAGGGAGCTGGCTCCAGGAGTCCTAACTCCTGTAACAGGTAAATGTAATACTAGGTGAAACTCAGTAGTGAGTCTGAAGTTCATCTAATTCCTTACTTCTTTGCATTCATTGGAAATGTACCGTGAAGTTCAAAGTAGCAGCAGTGGTAATCTAGGTGCTTTGTGTTAGCTAAAGGAAAGTAGGCTTATTATACTTTACCTCTGGAATTAGGCTGATGAGAGGGGAAAAAAACAGACTCTCTGTCATTCCCTGTGAGACGGGAGCATGTTTACCCAGACAAAATCAGGTCAGTATGTATAGAGAAAATCTAAGAAAGGGAAGGCTGAGAACAACTAGATCTGCCAGGAAGGCTTTACGGCAGAATCTGCTCAGCTCTATCCCATGTTAAGTTTGTCAGAAGCTCTAATTATCTGATAACAATTTGGAGACCCCAGTGGTTTTGATGGCTTCATTCCAGTTTTTAGTGATAATTTTCTTTGCGTGTAACTTGGTTGAGCCATCACTGCGAAACAACTTGGATTGATTTTCAGTATTCCCATTATTTGAAATTCCGAAAGAAACTACCTGCTGTCGACCCCTGTAGTGGGGCGATGCCGATAGCAGTGTGTGATTAGAAAGTGCCCTGTGAGTGGCGTGACTAGAGCCGTGGATTATGCATCTTGGAGGGGGAATGGGGAAGCTTTCGGTGCCATTGTGCAAGCTCTGCTTATTAGAAACTTCCTTTTTCTGAGTCTGCCGGATTTGTGCGTTGCAGAATCAGTAAATTAGTCTGAGAAAATGTTCTTAGAGGTTGGGAAAACCTTATTTTCTGTTTCTGTACTTGTCCATCAAATTCAAGTGTCAGGTGCAGACACTTCATCAGACACATTAACATAGCCAGAGCTGCTCGTATCTTGAGATGTTATATTTGAGTAGGGCATCTTGCAGTTTGAAGGACCCCAAGAAAGTGCCGCAGACCCTTTTCCGCAGCTTCCCACGTGCTGTTTTGGCGCTGTTTGAATGCTACACACTCATGCACGCCAAAGGGAGAAAAATCCAGGCAGGGACAATGTTTGAAAGACACATAGTTAATAATTCTCATTATTATGGTCCTGCTTGTGTGGCTCTCGTGCTGTTACCAAAGGAAGGGGCTTCACAGGCCCATTATGGAGAAGGCATTAAAAGGTGTATGTATTCTGGGTATCTTTCAGCTTATTTTGTTTGTATTTTCCTTCTGTGCTCGCTGCCATGGCCGGAGGCAGCGGGAGGGCTCGCGCCCCGCTCCGGCGCCCCGCTCCGGCGCCCCGCTCCGGCGCCCCGCTCCGGCGCCCCGCTCCGGCGCCCCGCTCCGGCGCCCCGCTCTCGCGCCCCGCTCT
>JAUBOD010000265.1:440668-469315 GCA_032353885.1 Nothura maculosa | reverse complement strand
GCCCCGCTCTCGCGCCCCGCTCTGGCGCCCCGCTCTGGCGCCCCGCTCTCGCGCCCCGCTCTCCCGCACGACGTGCGGCTCCAGCCAGGCCCTTTGTATTGAATCTCTCCCCTCGCCCGGTGGCCGCACTGACGTCACTGCTGCGCTGCCAAGGCGCCATTTTCTCTCCCGCCCGCCCCGCATACAACTCCCGTGAGCCCTCGCGCGCGCTGGGAGGGAGGGGAACGAGATGCCCTCAGCCTACGACTCCCATGAGTGCCCTGGTCGCTGTTTGATGACGTGTCCGCCCCTCATGACGATACGGTGGGAGCAAGATGGCGGTGCTGGAGAGGCGGTGAAGGTGAGAGGCGGGGCGGCGCCCGGCAGCGGGGCCGGGCACGGGGCAGTCGCGCGGCAGCGGCCGGGGCCGCTCTGCTCCCCGGGGCTGCTGCGGGCGGACGGGGTCGGGCAGGAGGGGCGGCGGGCTCCTGCCGCCCTGCAGAGCAGCGCGGAGCGGCGTGCGGGGAGGCCGCGCTGCCCGCCCTCGCGTGGGGCCACAGGACGGCACGCGCTGCCCGCCCGACCTGCGAGGCCTGCGGACACGGAGGGGGCCGCGGCGCCCGGACGGCCCCGGCGCCTCATTCCCTGTCGCTTCTGCTGCAGGTGCCGGCGGGAGTCAGGAGAAGCGGAACGAAGAAAGGGGAGCGGCTGGAGAGGAATCAGTGACCCCAGCACAGGCCCGTGCTGCCATGTCCCACCGGTGAACGCACAACCGCCACCCGCAGAGGCAGCGGCCACGGGGTCAGTGCCCTGCGCCGCGGCCCTGTCCACTGAAACACAGAGGGACAGATATTATTTCTGTCATTTAATTAATTCCTAATTGGAGAAAATCTGATAAATTCTGTGTAAAGGACAGATAGCTGCCTTAAAAGTAAATATTTGCCCATATCTTGGTAGTTGTCTGCATTTGTCTTTTTTTTTTTTAAATTGAGACTTAGTTAAATAGCACTTAGTGCTTGACAAGCCACCTTTCCTGCTGCTGTTTTCCTCTGTAGCGCAATGTCCCTGCTGTTTACTGGTTCCAAGTCAATTGTTGCAGTGAAGAAGGATAAAAGACACATGGCTGAGGTAAATGCTTCTCCACTGAAACATTTTGTCACTGCAAAGAAGAAAATCAATGGTATCTTTGAACAGCTGGCTGCGTACATCAATGAGAGCTCCTTGTTCCTGGAAGGTAAGCTCTGTTCTTGAACTACAGCCTGGTTCAATAATTCCCCGCGTGCACACACCAAAAAAGGATTCATTTGGTTTAAACAGCACCAGACCTGTTCATATTTTCCCTTGCTACGTTTGTGATTTCGATAACAATATTGGTATGAAGGAGAGAAAATCATCTATTGAGTGAAGCTCAGGCTTTATGTTTTGAAGGTGGTTTAAGTTTAAGCCCATTATTGCAGTGCATAGAAAGATATTAGTAATAGTTTTTTGTTTTATATAATGGAGTTTTGGACTTTTTAAGTGGAAAATGCAAAGCTCTTTAGACTTTGTATTCTGTAGTCCTTTGAGAGTCACTACTAGTGGCAGGGGATGTGTTCCAATAATTGGCTTTAGCAGCTTAAGACTTAGACAGCAGATTATTAAGGATGCTGGAGTGTTTGAAATGTTGCCTTCCTTCCGTTTAAGGTAGTCTTAGCCATGAGAATCCTTACTGGGAATACAAGAGATTCTAGTTGGTAAACGTTGATGCAAATTGCTTCAGGGCATAACTGCATGTTTCAGGACTCCCCGCGAAGCTATTTTGATACACATGTTAAATCATGCAGAGGTGTTTTGCTAGATTCTAGTGTGAATACTTGTGGAGTTCTGAAGTGTGGTTTTATTTTCGTTTCCTAGAAACGCACAGGAATGTGGAGCTTGACCCTGTCACCACGGAAGAGCAGGTCTTGGAAGTCAAAGGTTACCTTTCGAAAGTCAGTGGCATTAGTGAAGTGCTGGCAAGGCGACACATGAAAGTGGCTTTTTTTGGAAGGTGAGTCACATGTTCGTTTTGCCTGAGCTACTCAGTAAAGCAACTGCCATCCTTGGGATTGTAGCCAATAAAAGTATTTATAGAGACATAAGTGATCCAGCTTCCTAAATGCATCGTATGGCAGAAATCCATGGTACTAGTCCTGTTGTAAATTGAAAATAAATGTTATAGAACGCAACAGTCTTAATTTGGAGAGTTATTAAGAAAATGGAGTGGTCTTTTTGCAGGTTGCCTGTATCAACTAATTTGTAATACTTTTGGAACTGCTTCGATTTTGAGAACTTCCTGTCTTTGATATCAAAACAAGTCTATCCAAATCTCAGAAGTTCAGCTGTACCTTTCTTTATTTTGCCCTCAGGACAAGCAATGGAAAAAGCACTGTGATAAATGCCATGCTGTGGGACAAAGTCCTTCCCTCAGGGATTGGACATACCACCAATTGCTTCCTGCGCGTAGAAGGAACAGACGGGCACGAAGCCTTCCTGCTTACTGAAGGCTCAGAGGAGAAGAAAAGTGTTAAGGTGTGCTTGGAAGTGATCCAGAGCTAGAAACTGCTAGTGGGGAGGTAATTCTCTTAACAGGTTTTAGCATACAAGAAATGCTTTAAATTGTCTCTCCCTTTCTTAAACAGACCGTAAACCAGTTGGCTCATGCCCTTCATCAAGATGAACTTCTGGATGCTGGCAGTTTAGTCAGTGTTATGTGGCCCAATTCCAAATGTCCTCTCTTAAAGGATGACCTAGTGCTGATGGACAGGTGGGAGTGCTTTCTTACCTTTGCTGCTTATCACAGGGTTAGCATAGAAAAGTCTTCAAATACAAAATTAGCAAATATAGGAAATGGACCCTATTCTAGTCTGTGATAGTGACAAAATTCTTCTTTGTAATTAAAAGAATTTCTCTTTCCTGTGCTTTCTAGGTTGCACACTTTACCTCCCCAGAACATAGCGTGTAGCTTACACATGGGAAATTAATACCCAAAGAACTCTAACATTTATTTCTACTTGTATGTGTTAGATTACTTCAGATCTTTTCAAACAATAATAATGTCTTCTTTCCTCCTCCTGCTAGCCCTGGCATTGATGTAACCACTGAGCTGGACAGCTGGATTGACAAGTTCTGTCTAGATGCTGATGTCTTTGTCCTGGTGGCGAATTCTGAATCTACGTTGATGCAGACCGTATGTTCAAGTTTCCTTGTTAACGTTCAGCAACGACCTGGGCTGAATGAACATGAATTTGGCTACAAGTTTATGCACTGACATGTTAGTCTAAGAGAGTTTGTTCTCTTTTTCTTAGGAAAAACAGTTTTTCCACAAGGTGAATGAACGTTTGTCTCGACCCAATATATTTATCTTAAATAACCGCTGGGATGCGTCTGCTTCTGAGCCAGAATACATGGAAGAGGTTTGTGGTGTGTTTAAGTTCCTTCTCTTTGCATGAGCATTATGGAATCCATTCTGACTCTGCTCTTTGTGGCTTAGAATCACAGATACGTGTTATATATGGTTGTTTTACAATTTAGATATTGATTACAATTAGATTTAACTACTCTAGTGAAGACTGGAATGAGTATAAGGTAGTGGTTGGGACTGTGGGGGGACTGTGCACATTTCTGAGCTGGAAGCCAAGATCTTCACAGAGTCTCTTGAGGTTACATCTCTTGGATAACCTCTGGAAGATTCTATCCATTTTGCTCTCTTTTATACCGGTGGTGTAGACCAGCAGAGGGCATCTCATTGCCTGATCTAATTGTTAAGACGTGGAGCCTCAAGTGGATTTAACTGAGCGTGAGGTTTATCCTTTAGGTGCGTCGGCAGCACATGGAGCGGTGTACCAGCTTCCTGGTGGATGAACTGGGTGTGGTGGATCGAGCCCAGGCCGGGGATCGCATTTTCTTTGTGTCAGCAAAGGAAGTGCTGAATGCGAGGATTCAGAGGGCTCAAGGGATGCCAGAAGGAGGTGAGGAAAGCTAGCAGAAATTTACATACTCTCTTTAAAGGGAAGAAAATAAAGAGTATCCTGTCTCAAAAGTGGACAAAACTGGAGAGCATGTTATTAGGACAGCAACCAGAAAGAAACAAGAGAACTTGGCAGCAGCTCTTCTGCATTGGCCTCAGAGTAAAGCAGAAGTGTTTCCTGGCCGCCAAAAATTGATTGCTTTCATGAAATTTGAGTGGTGGTTTTGTACTTTCCTTAGGTGGAGCATTGGCAGATGGATTTCAAGTGAGAATGTTTGAGTTTCAGAACTTTGAAAGAAGATTTGAGGTGAGTGTTACATGTGCTAACTTTGTTTTCTGTCTTATTCCTGAGTGCCTGGGGACTAGAGCACACGTGGAATGGACCGTATCTTGAAAATAAATGATATGGGGAAGAAACTGTGTTAGTCTGCTTCCAACTGCTGCTAATTTTGTCTGCCTCTTGTATCCAGGAATGTATCTCGCAGTCTGCAGTGAAAACAAAATTTGAGCAGCATACAGTGAGAGCAAAGCAGATTGCTGAGGATGTTCGTCTTATCATGGATTCTGTGCATGTTGCCGCCCAGGAACAGCGGTGAGGAGAGGCTGATCTCGGTGCTTGCGTTCTGGGAGCATTCCAAGGGACAGGAGCATCTCTGCACGCATTTTGCATGCTTTACATTTTAAATGCAGAGTGTTTGGAATTGGGAGGGCCCCATATCAGTAGTTTTGCTTTCAATAAGCGAAAGAATATTAGAGGGGGACCCTCCTTTTTTGTCCTCTATACGCATAGCATATTTTAGATATTGCTACTTTTGGTCTTTGTACTGGAAAATCTCTCTCATCTCTAGAATTCCAAAAGTATTCATAGCTCAGAGATGTACTAAGCTGACTTGTTGATGAGCACTTGTTGTTTTTTTTTTTCCATCAGAGTTTACTGTCTGGATATGCGAGAGGAGCGGCAGGAACGTTTAGGTTTTATTGATAAACAGCTGGAGCTCCTTACTCAAGACTATAAGCGGAAGATAAAACAGATCACAGAAGAGGTGGAGAGACAGGTAAGGAAAAGTGGGTGTTTAAAAACAGAAAAGACATAATCTGAGAGAGTCACCAGTGTGGTGGTCTTTGCTGAACAGAACTATGTATTTCCAAGCCATGATTGATAAAATATTTTTTGCATTTTTCATTTGGCCCACAAAGGCCTTATGCAAAGTCATAGTGCCTGATTGTTAGTGCTTGTTAAGAAAGGTGTGATTCAAGTGGTAGTTTTTCTCTCCTTGAAATAGATTGCTTAGTAACTCTGTCCTCTGTGTCCGATTCTCCAGGTATCAAATGCAATGGCTGAAGAAATTAGACGGCTTTCAGTGTTGGTAGATGAATACCAAGCAGATTTCCATCCATCTCAAGTAGTTCTTAAAGTTTACAAGAATGTAAGTGATGTTTGCTTTTTACAGGTTGCATAAGCTGTGCAAGCAGACGTTATTTTGGTCTGGGTCAGCAATTATGACAGCTCTTTGAGATTTCATTTTGCCATTTAGAGTGTGAACGAAGCCTTTCATATTTTTCTCGCATTGAGGAGGAGAGTAGTGAAACTTGAGTTGTGTCTTAGCTGTATTTAAGTTCAATAACTGTTTTTGTTGTTTCTGTTAGGAACTACATAAGCACATTGAGGAAGGACTGGGCCGTAACATGTCGGACCGTTGCTCCAATGCTATCACAGCTTCCCTGCAGACAATGCAGCAAGAAATGATAGGTCAGATCAGCAGACAGCATTTCTCTTTCTTTCCTGTATTGTAGCACAAAACGACTAGATATTCTGTGGTTCTTTTTTGCTTGGGATGATGTTTGCTGCTTAGTTTCTGTTCTTATTAGTAATGCTTTAGAGGACTAGTCATCCTTTTTCTGCTTTGTGCCTGAACTTGTGTCCTGCTAATAAATGTGATCAATCTGCTTAATCCTTTGTGAGGATGAGAGAGAAATCATGTCTATATTAATGAAACACTGATGACTCATAATTAGAAGTCTGTCTGCATGTAACCTTTCTTAGAGTGTGGACAGAGTATGGAGCCCAAGTGCCTTTAAAACATCTTCAGATCCTATTTTCCAAGCTGCTGTTGAACTATAAAACTTTGCACACTACCTGAGGGGTTTGGGAGGGTCCAGAGAAAGATTTATTTGTGAGCTGATGTAAAAAGTCTAAGCCCTGAAGAATGCTTTTTGTGAGATGTCTTTAACTTTACAAGATATTTGGCTTTAGGAACTTTAAGATACCCTGATTACAGACTAGAAGTCCAGTTGATTCTAGTGAAACCAATAGCTCTTTTATATTTCTGTTTACTTTCCATCTCTGCAGATGGTTTAAAACCCCTTCTCCCGGTGTCCTTGCGGGGACAGATAGACATGTTAATTCCCCGGCAGTGCTTCTCGCTCAGCTATGATCTGAACTGTGACAAGCTTTGTGCTGACTTCCAAGAGGACATAGAATTCCATTTCTCTCTTGGATGGACAATGCTGGTGAATAGGTTTTTGGGACCAAAGAATGGTCGTCGGGCCTTGATGGGCTATAATGACCAGGTAAATTACCTCATTGAACAGTCAGTGGTAGATCTAATACCTACTAACTCCAGTGGCTGCTCATGCCTCGTTGGTGGGAAGGACTGTGCTTCTATTCTGCGTTTGTTTTTGTTTCGCTTTTTCCTCTGTACTTTTTTAAAATTATTTTGTTTTTTTTTTTCTAATTAGATTCAGCGCCCTTTAACACCAGCAAATCCCAGTCTGCCTCCTTTGCCTCAGGGTTCTATGACCCAGGAAGAGCTCATGGTGTCTATGGTGACTGGATTGGCCTCATTAACTTCCCGAACTTCCATGGGGATCCTCGTGGTTGGTGGTGTGGTGAGTTGACAATCTGAGAAACATTTATATAAATAATGTTGGAGCACTGACTTGAAAAGTACTTACCGTGCTGATTTCTTTAGATATTTGTGATTGACAGATACCAAAATGCTTTCTTTTTTTTTTTTCATCTTCCAGTTATATATAAATATTGAGCTTATTTTACCTAGTAGTTAGGTTTGGAGCCAGGGTTGTGAAGCTAAATGAAAGCAAGTTACCAAAACAAAAAATCCCATAAAGTTATTTCTAATATTTTTGTGAGAATAGAGGAAAAACAAATATTTTTTCTTCTGCTCTTGGCAGAAGAATCAAAACAGAGATTGAAAATGAAATTTCCGCCAGCAGCCTCTGATTGTATGCAAAATCATTCCCGGAAGGGAAAGGGTGTGCGTAATTTTAGATGCTATGCCTGAATTTTCTTAGAACTTTCTGCTTTTTTAACTTCTGGAAAAAAATACCTGTTTTGAATCCCAAAACTAGAGCAAAACTTAAGTTTCTTGATAACTTTATATTGGGTCAGTTCCTTATCTACATAGTATTCTAGCATCAATGTCTAAGGGCAGATGGCTTCTCAAAGGGAAGATTATTGCCTAAAATTGCCTTTTACTCAGAAACAGAGAATCTGTGAACAGGAGAATTTGCTTTTGCACTTACAAGTGTCGTTTAAATGATGATTGTAAAGAGGCAGTGTTGTTCTTGACTGATGACCATGGCTTTATTTTTTGTCTATTTCATGCGTTGGTTTTAGGTCTGGAAGGCTGTGGGTTGGAGACTGATTGCTCTTTCTTTGGGTCTTTATGGGCTCCTTTACGTATATGAACGTCTCACTTGGACCACAAAAGCAAAGGAGCGAGCTTTCAAACGCCAGTTTGTAGAGTACGCTGGTGAGAAACTGCAGCTCATCGTCAGTTACACGGGTTCCAATTGCAGCCACCAAGTCCAACAGTGAGTTGTCTACATTCAGCTAAAATCTTCTTTAGTTTCTCTGATTGCTGTTCGTTTGTTTTTTAACATAGTATTACTTGCAAAAACAAGACTGTCCTGTGCATCGAGCTCATTTAAAAAATGTGATGATACATGTGTTTTAAAACAGTATTAAGTGGCCTGTTTGGTTGCTCACCAGCATTTGGATGATTTTTAGTATTGATTTTGATATATACTTGAATCTTTCAAATCATGTTGCTTTGTCTCCAAAACATTTTCATGTAGAAATAGAAAGATCTTATCATGAGTTTTCCAGAGTCAATATCATCACTGTACATCAGAGGGGTTTATTTCTTGAGTTTGGTGCTTGATCTTACCTTTCTTCATCTCTGGCTTTTCTCTGTCTCGTTTCATAGAGAGCTTGCTGGAACATTTGCTCACTTGTGTCAGCAAGTGGATGTCACACGGGAGAATCTTGAGCAGGAGATTTCTGCCATGAATAAAAAAATTGAAGTTTTGGATTCACTGCAAAGCAAAGCCAAATTGCTCAGGTTAGACTTCACTGTCACTTATACACAAACATCTGCATATAATGGCTTTTCTGCAATGTAGAGTTTGCTACAAATTATTCAAGATTATGATGCATCTTTTTAGTGCAGTGATGTGAAGATAGCAAGCCTCTTCCTTTGCCAGATAGCCTTCCCTTACGCTATTATCTGAATAGTGTGTTTTTTTTTTCTCCTGATAGAATAAGGAAAGATAGTAAGCCCCTGCATTGTCACACCTCGCCTTCTCCCTCATCACACATTTCCTTCTTGCTGCTGATTTGTACAGAATTATAGCTCTTTTCCACTTCCTCAAAAAATCAAGACCTCTACTCTTAAAAGACTCTGTCATATTATCCACATTTGATTCTGTTGTATTTCTTCTCCCTGAAAAGGTTGAGCCAGAAACCTTTGGGTGGGGGGGAGTGGAGGGCTGGGTATGGGGTGTTTTTGTTGTTGTTCCTGTTGTTTTTCCTCTAAATATTTCTTACTTATAGAAAGGATAAGATCACTTTGAAAGTATAATGAAGATTTTAGCAATCCCAAATTCAAGTTCAAATTAGCAACCAAGCATCCATGACCTGAAGAGCATTGTTTTGGAATAGACATCTATGTCTTGCTGTTGATGCTCTTGACATCTATGTCATGCTGCTTTCAGATTAGCTTGAGAAAAGCTATTCTTTTCATCTAATAGAGACTTTTTTCATCTGATAGAGACTTCTTTTGTCTTTGCAGGAATAAAGCAGGTTGGCTGGACAGTGAACTCAACATGTTCACACATCAATACCTGCAGCAAAGCAGATAGTGTGAGAAGAAAAGAAAATCAGCAGTTTCCCCTCAGTGCTCTCTTAATTACTGCAGAGAACATGGTGGGTGATGGAATCCCCAAAGGGATGAGCCAAAGCCATTTGCTATGTTTCCAGTCATTCTGTGAACAGTAGGATTCTGCTTTCCTGTTTCATGTCCCACCTCTAAACACTATCTGTTTGTAACTTATTTTTCCTGTTTGGAAGGCTGGGCCATTCAGAAGGAATGTCTGCCTCATACGTTACCAGGGGCCTTTGTAAAGCAAAATGAAATTTGGTACCAGTTTGGTCAGTTTAACAATTTGGTCAGTTTAAAGTAGCAAACATTTATCACATTAAGTCATTCTAACAACACATCTTTCATTTTGGATTCAGCCATTTTACTACATGCAGGTAGAACTTTTGCATTCAAAGCCCCAAGCTCATGCATGTGTGGTAAGCAGGTATTTGTCTAAACACTGGTTTCTTGTGACACACAGGTATAAAGATGGTTTCACGGTACTTATAAAGTCCATGACAGCGTATTTCCTAGGTTAACCTTCAGCTACTACAAAATAAGACAAACAAATGCACCTTATTTCTTCATAGAGAATTTTATTGCTGTCAGCATGTGACATCATCATGTGACATCATAGAGCATCAAAACTGAACAAAACCAGTGATCTCTCAGAGTAAGAGGGAATAAGATTTTGCTTTAGTAAACTCACTATATTTGGAGTTGGTTTCTTCTTCAGAGCTCTCGAGTTCAGCAATGCAACCTGGCCTGTTTGTGTCATCAGCAAATAATTTGTGGCGTAAAGGAGGTAGTATTCATTTTGATGTCCTGATAATTTGGCAGCTTATTGAGGAAGAAAAGCAGGACTGAAAAGGAAAGCCAGCTGACAGAATGCAAATAATTGCCTTATGAGATCAATTGATGAATGCATTTTCTTGGAAATGCACAGCTGTGTTTCTGGAAGCAGGACTTTGGAATTCCATTACTGCTACTTGGCCACAAGGAAAGCATGTGGATAACAAACTGTAAGAGATTTTGCTTTGTGTAGAGTTTCCATAGGATAGAATACTCAACGCAGTAATATGATTAATATGATTTTTTTAATTCAATGCTCTCTACTGGCAGACAGATCAAACTGATCTTTGAGTTTTTCCCTGTGCAGTTTTTAACTTTGAGTCTAAGATTTATGAATTGCAAGGACTTGAATCTCTTTGTATTGTAATTGAGGAATAAGAAATTCTCACTGATTTCAGTAGCACTATGATCAGGTTCCCTTGTTGCAAAATGTTTTTCCATTTAGTACCTCAATATTATACCACATATTTTAGATTGAGCTTTCTGTTCTCCCCTCTCAATCCCTAGGGAATCCAAAATCAGGACCCACAGTTTTGGGGTTAATGTGAACATAAATCTGTCCAGCATTAAATATATTAGAAAATATGGATTGTCTGTGAGCAGGTCGCAGCTGTGAGTTCAGAACCACAGAATGTTGGGTTTTTGTCCTGTTGACGATGAGGTTTTTTACTTTCAAATGGCCTTAGGATTTCTCATTCATGGTCAGATGCAAATGTATGTGCCTGTGACAAATCCACTGCTTCGAGTGAAGTTCCTGAAAGAAGCAGCAGTCTTGATACTTGAGGCAAAATATTGATGTGGCAGTAAATACTTAAAGCTGTTTTAACCTTTGCAGCAAGATTTGAGGTGTCTTGGATCAATCAGAAGCTGGGGAAGGTTGAGACTCTTATGTCCCTGGTATGCAGGAAGCAAACAATTGTGCACTAGGACAGAGGAGTGAATTCCACAGAGCTCACGTGCTTCATAAATTGGTGAGAGTGCAACAAGTCTTTCCCTTCCAGAGGACAGCTTTGAATTCAACCCAAATTAAATATCCATTTTCAGCTGAGGCCTCTTCATTGTCTGTGGTCAATCTCTTCAGGCAGTCATCAGGACTTGGAATTCTAGCTTGGATCTGAGATCTGTGAATGGGTAGGGAGTAAACTTGTCTTTGCCTCTGGAAGCAAGTTGATGATGAAGTATATCAGAATAAGTGGAATTACCTGCTGTTTTCCTCCTGTAGGTATTATGAGAATAAATTCAAACTTGAATCTCCCAGGCTGTCTCTTCAGCATCTGTAACAAACTACGTACCATGCAGTTGAGTTAAAACACTAAGCACATCCCTGTACAAGAGGGAGTTTGTTGATTCCGTTAACCAACAGCTGTAGAAGGGAGCTGACCAGACTTCTGAAGGTTTGTGCTGCTGCTCTTTTGAAGAGGCCTAAAGGGGAAATCCAGTAAATGATCTGCCCTTCAGAGCTGGTGCTTGGTCTGTAAAGTGGAAGAGATTGACAGGTTCTTTGAACCTGGTGTCTTACTGTTGTGTACGTTTCTGGTGCAGCTCAGGTTTGGGTGAGGTAGACTTTCTTGCTGGACCATTGAAGAACAACCTATACAAGGGGGGAAGAACCACTGAAATTTTTTTCAGAAACAAAACTACTAGGAGGAGCAGGGAACTTTTTTTTTTTTTGCCTTTTTTTTTTGCTTTTTTGCTTTTTTTTGTTTTTTGGGTATATGTGTGACCCTTGTCATTAGAAACCGAGTGACAGAGAATCAGAGTTTAACAGAATTGACCATGAGTTGCATTCCTCTTTAAAATAAAAGACTCTGCTTCTTTAATTCAGTTTGGGGGAGGAATAAAGGCCAGCAGCAAGGAGGTTGTTATCTTCTGCTTTCCCTAGGTGTAATAATAAATCTTGGAATTAGTTGTTCTAAGAGCAAGCTCCCCCAACTCTGACTAAAGAAGGCCAGCTAAATGCACTTTATCTTATTGCTGCTACTTATGTTTGTTGTTTTGTTGATGGAGCTCTTCAAAGTACTCTTACCAGTGAGTTTTATCTCTGCTGTATTTAAGGTGATAAATTTGCATGAATTGTTCCTCTATCAATGCTGTAAACATTGAAACCAAAATAAATAATTGGCAAAACCCATTTCTCCCGCCGTGTCCTGCGTGTCTTCCTGTAACGTCTCGAGCCCTAGCTCTAAGCCGGGCTGGACGCAGGTACTCGGCACGCGAGCAGCCCCGCGGCGGCTTCACGGAGCGCTGTGTTCAATGGCCGCGGGCGCGGCGGGGCCGCCTCGGGGATCCCTCCCTCCCGCCATGAGGCGGGTTCGTGCGCAGGGCGGAGCGGCGGCTGCGCGCGGCGCCGCTGCCCGGCCCGGCCCGCGCGGGCCCCGCAGGCCGCGGAGGGGCCGCGAGCACCCAAGGTGGGTCCGGAAAAACGGGAGGAAAGGGAGTTTAGCCCCGCGTTCCCACAGCGGCTGCCGCGGGGGAGCCGAGAGCCTCCCCGGGCCCTGCCCGGCCTTGAAAGGGGCGAGTTCCCCCTTAGCCCCGTTGCGGGGCTGGGTTACTTGACGGCGGAGAAACTCGCCCCGTAAGGGGTAATTTTACAAGGAATACCCAGGGATCTCTGTGCCACACTTTGCTCAACTGTTGGAAAACTTTCTGGCCTGCATTTAGTTTCCACAGTGCCTCTTTTTTTCCTTTTCTTTTTTTCCCTTTTTTTTTTCCTTTTAACTGAAGGAATCTAAACTCTTTCCCAAAGCGTTCTAAAGCAGTTCAATAAGCTCGGTGTGGTAGGGGCACGTGGGGTGAAGGGTGAGGGACTAGCTGCTGCTTGCAGGTCATGGTGAGTGACCCCCGTCTGGTAAAACCCTCTCCAAAAGTCCCTCGGGCGCTGTGTTGTGTCTGTGGCGTGGTCGGGGCTTTCATTGCGCTGTTTTCAGAATATTTGTCTCTGATGAGCAGTGGTGGGAGGATGCTGTTAGCTTTGTCCTGCGAGTGAGAACCTCCCTTTGGCTTGGCCTCAAAGCAATGTGCTCTATGTATATGTGAAGTGCTCTAAAAGGCCAGTAGTGCAGCATTCACCTCTTAAATGGCATGTTTCCCTGGTTGGTAGTGTCACTCACCGTTCCTTCCTCAGGTGGATTTCAGTCCTCGCCGCCAGTTGCTATAGTTCACATGCCAAAACAAATCACACGGCCTGTGGAGAAGGGTTTGGGATTCCTTTAGAACTAAGGGTCCTAGGGATGTGTGATAAAAGTTTTACTAGGAAACATCAATGATCATTTTAGTCAAAGGTTTTTTTTCTTATTTTTCTTCTTTTCTAAGGTTATTATTTACTTTTCTGTAGTAAAACATTTTCTGCAAACTTAGAGGAGTTTATTATGTTGTGTCTATGTTGAACAGCTTGGCAGCTTTTCTTCTAAAAAACCTTGTATTTTGTTGTTCTGGAACTCCCTCCTCCCTTTTCTTGGTCCAAGGATATCAACATTTAGTGGTTAATAGTCTTGGAATTACCTGAACCCTAGTCCAGATTGAGCCATCATTGCGTCTTTGTGGTCTTCTTGGCTGAGGAATGTGGAGGATAGTTTTAACTAAATACTTCTGAATGTAGTGATTTAACTGATATTCATTATTCATATTTTGAACATATAAATTTATCAACATTATGACAATGTGAGCTTTGATTTAAAAAGAAGGTAGAATTATGTGTTACTGAATGAGATAATGTCTCTTTTTTTTTTTTTGACATAACGGTTTTTCATGTGTTTTATCTGTAAAACTTTATCTCCATTGAGTCAGCCACCAGATTCTGAGCCCAAAATATCTGACTGCACATCTGAGGGAAGGGAAATGTGTATGGTGATGATGGCTCTTAGAGGGCTTGAAGGGTGTTGAGATTGGCTGATTTCCCTGGAGCAGTTATAGTGCCCAGTATTCCAAAACCTACAAGTGATTCTTGTGAAGAACCTTCTGAAAGTGTATTTAGCTAGTTTGACCTGAATCTGCTTCTTTGCTAATGTTTCCAGTCGTGTTGTTCGCTCTGTTTCTGGCTTTGCAGGAAAAGGCGTCCATAGGATGGAGTTAGAGCCCTTGGAGAAACTGCAGCAGGCCAACCTGGATCTTCTCGAAAGGCTCAGAACAAAGCAGGAAGAGATCAGAAAAAGGCTTCCCAGAAAACTATCCTTTCCAGCAGCTTTTCATAAAAAAATAGCTCCTGAAATATCTGTCCCTGTGCCGGACAGAGGGGTATGTGTTGGGTTGGTGCTAGAAGTGCTGGGAAACAAATGAACTTGGCAGACTGAGAGTTCAGCAATTGCATTTTGACTCTCAGTGGGTCCCTGTTTTATGTTCTCCAAACGTTTAACAACAAAATCTTGTAAACAGTATTTATTCCCACCAGGAGCTTAGAGGGGTGGGCAGACTAGACTGAGTCTGAATTTCTCCTAACTGAAATACTCTAATGAGAAGTGTTTGTAATCTGAATAATTGCCTGAGGAAAGAGGGTCTCTGTCCTTACAGAAGGAAAATCAAGTTGGTGCTGTAAAGACTGCAGCTGATCCAGCAGCTTCGATTTCTTTGGAGCCTGGAGTTCATGCAGCCAGGGCAGCCCTCTGCTCATCACATAGATGCATGATGCACAGCAGGAATGGCAGAGGGGAAGAGCAACAGCAAGCAAAGATGCAGAAAGAAGTAGGTTCAGATTTCAGCTTTCCTGGAAGAGAGCAAAAGGCTTCGCCAGTGTCTGTAATCATTAAAAGTGGCAGAGAGTGTTTTTTCCAGCAGAAGGAAGCTGGTCGCGTGACGTTTCAGTCTGAGCCTGTGGAATGCACCATCCCTGCAAGCAGCTGGTCCGCACGTCCTTTCCTGGGTTATGACTGGATTGCAGGTGAGTCCTCAACGTGAAGCAAAGTTTTCAGCATGATGTGGTGATGTGAAGAGGGAACACACACACACAGTGAAATCCCTGGCTTGACCTGATGGCAAGCTCCAGCTCTCCTCAGTGTCCTCACTCTGGTACTGCAAACCTTTGACTGTCCTGAGTCTTTTCTGTAGTGCTTGCTCTGGTGCTTACCTGGGTGCAAAACATCCTTGAATGTTTCTGTTCTTCTCAGGACTCCTAGATACAAACTCTTCAGTAGCAGAAAAATCGGACCAGTATTTTGCCGAGCTGAAGGCATTTCGGCAGGCCAACAGGGAAGCATGTGTCCATGAACACCGCCTGCAGTAAGTGCATGTGGGGGGATTTGATGAAGACGAATCAAATCCCTGTAGACGAAAAGTTTAGTCTGGCTGGAGGGGGAGGCTCTAGGCGTGGCTCTGTAGGCCTTTACCTCCCAGACAGAAGCTTGTACTTAGAAAAGGAGGAGTCTGTTCAGAGAGTCTGTCCCTCCCAATCACTGACAGTTTTGTTTCTTTCTTTAGGTCTGAGGCGCTGGATTATGTGTTTCCTGACCAAGAACCAGATTTGATAACCAGTTCCCATAAGTGTAAGATCAGGTTTCTCATAAATGTAAAATCAGATTTCTTCCTAATCCAGTTTCGATGAACAAACCACTGGGCAGTCTTGGGCTGTCTTTGGGGAGAGCACCATACGACATAAGAAGAGTGTTTAATTTTTAACAGCTACTTCTACTCCAGACTCAGCTTCCTACTCTGAAGAGTCTTGAGTCTTCTAGGGATCCTCTGTCAATTAGAGTTTCTTGTAATTGACTAAGTTATGTTTTAAGCTGAGGAAGTTAAGTTTTTGGTTTGCTCTTTAGGAACCTATTTAGGGACAGGAAATGTAAAAGATCTTTTTTCTGAGAAGGAGCTCTGTCTCTGTAGAACACGCGTATGGCATTGTAGTAAAAGAAGGCTTTGCAGCCTGGCTCGAAGAACTTACTGGTAAGCTAGAAATGCAGTGATGATTCTCTGTCTGCGGCAGGTGTTTACTGTTACCGACTGAATCAGCGTCTCTTCCCTGTCCCTGTGGATTCAGAATCTGCCTGCCCTGTGTGTAAGATCCCACGAACCTGCGGGCCCCCAGAGACGCAGGAAGAGCCAGCCTACGTCAGGTAGAGGAGAACTATTATTTTGTCTTCTTGAGTTCAGCATATTACAATGGGGAATAAAAAGCTGATTCTGTGAAGGAGAAGGCAACTTCAAAATCATTCTGTGATTCTGTGAAATAGCTGTTTAGAAGGCTGCTGTTCTCAAGGCAGAGAGATGTCTGGCCTAAAAACCATCAAGAGTAGTAGGGTTTTTTTCTAGAAGTAGAAACAATGTTGAAGTCGGAGACAAATATATATTTGATCTGAATTCAGTCCAGAACCTGAACTGTACTTGTTAAATGTTCTGAGGCACTAATCTGAAACTATTTCAATTAGTTCACTTTGGGATTAGACCTTTGGATTTTGAGTGGGGAAGGAAAGGAGATTCCTAATACTTTAAGAAAGGTGTAGGCAATTATTTCTCTTCTATGGCTGCAGAGTCAGCATTCCCAGGTCTATCCTTATGCCTGCCTACAAATACAAAGCCCATCGCAGGAAAAGCTTTGAGCCCGCTGACAGTCTGGCTTTACCCTCGGTGAGTTGCCATCTTCTTGCTAGTAGTAAAAGCAACACTGGTGGTTGTAACAATGCAAGAGAGAAAGAAAATCTGAGACTCAATCACTGGGGAGGTGGTCACTGAAATTTCTGAGCTCCGTGAACGGGAGGTCTCAGGTCTGTGAAGGGGTTCTGATCTGGGACACTTGAAAGAGCAGGAAATCCACTGATACACAAAGGGATGAGTGTAGAAGCATGTAGCCAGTATAATGTTCATCACCCTCTACAGCTAGAACTTCCAAATGCTTTGCATATGACACTGAGAAAAAGTGTCATATGGAAGTGTATACGAGTTAGCTATGGTTCTTCTGGGGAGACCTAAAACAGGTAAGAGTGCCTGTTTCTTTCCACACACGTTAAAAGAGTCTAGATTCCACAAACTTCTGTGGAATATCAAGATTATATAGTGGTCAGACAAAATCAGCAATTTGTTTTAAGTTTGGATTTAAAACTCCTTCCATAGAACTAGTCCTGTATTCGAGCCAGTTGGCAACACTGCAGGCAGTATTACTCAGCAGACCCAGCCTGGAGGTTTCCAGGGAAGACATAGGAAGAAGCCTGGTTCGAGGTCTGGGGAGGTGGGTGAGTCAGTTATGAACCCAGGAACCTGACCTTTGTGATCTTACCTCAAGGGAAGAGATCAGTTTAGAAATAATTAAGCAGAGAAGGGATGAAAAGTGTATAGATAAACAATTTCACTTCATTAGAAGAGATTTCTTCTGTATCTTTAGTCATAGAAAGTTCCTCAAAAATTAAGTAGCTTCCCTGGCCTCCCTGTGGAGAATTTCTTATTTGGAAAGGCCAGGCCACAATAGCTGACAGGGAGGGCATTCACATGCAGGATTCCCGTCTTTTCTCACAGCATTGCCTGGTTGGCTGGGAAAATGTCGTCTCTTCAACTAACCCCACGCTCAGCAGTTTGGATCTGCGGGCTTTACTGAAGGACAGGACTTCACACCATCCTCGTCTGGTAAGAACAGCCCCTTAACTGTCCCTGCAGCTCTGTGAACTGCGCCGATGGGAATTGTAATGCTGTCTTTCTAAGCAGTACGATAATTGTGATTGCCTCAGCAAAAGAAGCAACCTGGATTATGCAGGATTTTGTTTTCTTGCCTCCTCCCAGAGCAGAGTGAATCAGAGCACTCCTGGCTCCTTATCTGTACAAAGAAACAGCTTCCTCTTACTGCAGTCTAGACTTGTGTGCGTGGACACAAAAAAGCAAAGGGGAGCTGCATAACAACAGCACAAAGTCAAAAAACGTCATTTTCAACATAATTGAAAAAATTACTTTGGCGTTGTTTAATTAATGGTGTCTTCATTTGGATTGCAGGACTCGGTGCCCAGAGTGTCAGGAGGAACCTGAACTGTGACCAGCTCCTAAACCTGGCCCATTTGCTACGCTAAAGATTTAACAATGGAACAAGGACAAACACAAACACTTCAGAGCGTCGCGAAATTTAAATACTACCACCTCAACTCTGTTAACTGCTGACTTGATTGCCTCAGGGCAAAGAATGGGAAAGACTGAAATCAATTGAAAATAAATCCTTCAACAGCAGATTTTGTTTATTTTTGTAGTCATGCACATCCCATATCTGAATGTATAAACTTGTCTGTGTGTTTTTGCCTTTTCTTTGCCTTTTTGCAGTTGCTTTAAGGAGATGCTCAAACTTTGATGCCTAGGGCTTGGTGAGGAGATGTGGAAATAATGACTAGTACTGTTGCCACTAGGAGAGCCACAGCAAGAGCTGTGTACAGAGTTCATCTGGCACCTCAGTGAAGTAAAGCTGAAATGTAATGTTAATTCTGAAAGCTGGAGTGAGGAAGTGCCTCTGAGCAGCCTGGCACATCGTGGTACGTACCACTGCTCATTTCAAAACATGAATAATGCCCAGCGTTATTAGTTAATTCATTAAACATGAGATACTCAATTTAGTTTTAAAAAAAATCCTCTTCATGTAAGCCCAGTGTCTGTAGCTACAGGATTACGTTATGAATCTGAAAAAGAAGGTAAAATAGAATGATATTTTATTAATGAAAAAGTTAGTTAATGGCTTAAAATGTCTGTAAGTTATGTTTACCTCTCATTTTTCTAATGTATTTTGGAGACAAGCCCTTTGTTTTGGTACAATTTAACAATTCCAAGTGCATTATGTGGTGTGATTTGTACAGTATAGTATAATCTTACTTCGCTTGACTAAAAACAATAAATTCAACATTTTTTTTTCTTTTTAATCTTGAATAACTTGAAACAGAAATTTCCTCCTTAAGGATTTTGTAAGATATTATGAAACCTTTTCTACTAATATTTGCGTACAGAAGCAAATCAAATCTATTTGGAATTTATTTCTGGGAGCTGCCTTGACAGAAGGATTTGGGTTTGCAACAAGGAGAATTTTAGTTCCTTGCTGTTTGCCGTTTGTTACTTTTCTATTCAGTATGTGATTTGTTTGTCATCAGATGTACGGATCACCATTTTTACTGATTTTTTTTTTAAAACAAGGAAAGTTTCATGATTATGAAATCTTAATGTGAGATGTGAACAGTGAAAAGCTTTAGAGTTGTGTAGACAGTAGAAAGTGGATGGAATTTATCACATTATTTCCATTATTGAAAATGCTTTAAAAAATAATTCAGCAAATATAAAATAGTAGTTGCAAATTGATGTACCAAAGTAGGATGTTTTCAACGCTCTTGCCACTTTGAGTTCATGCTAAAATAGTAGATATTATAAACATTTTCATTTTCATCCTTTTCTCCTGAAATAAGTAAGGAGAGGAAGCCCGAGCTCCTTGCAGGTGCACACGACGAACTGCGTGGTTGAACGTGCGCTTGCCCCTCTCTCCCCATTGCCAGCCTGGGCCGTGGGGAGCAGGTCTTGGGCAGAATAGCCAGTCCCAGGAAAAACCCTTTTTTCCCCAGTACACGCTCCTAGCACCATTAGAGATGAGCTTTAACTCTCCTTCCATGTCCTTCCTCTTGTGTTCTCATGTCCTCTTTTCTGATGGCACTTTCTACCAAGGTGCCCAGGCTCAAAATGTTCCTGATGGGAAGTACTTTCCTTATTAAAATAATGACACCTTATATCATTTTTTGGTGTTAACTTCTTTTTTTTTTTCTTTTTGTTTATTAGTCTTTATGTTAAGCATAGAGTATTAAGAATAGAATAACCTAACCTTTCTATGTCGTTTGTGTAGCTACATCTTCATATCAGTGCAGAATAAAGGTATATCATGATGAATGCAAACCCCTCTTTTGGCTGCATTGCTTTTTTTCAAAGACAGGAGATCTGAAAGTGAGTAAAACCTTGTATTTTAATTAGAAAACCTGACCTTGGACATGTGTAGATCCCTCATCTCATAGTAAGAAGGTGGCTCGTATATGGTCAGACTTTTGATGATAATCCCATTTCAAGGCAAAGTCATCCAAAGGTGCTCCAGCTTTACACGTGAGCTGCAGCTGCTGTAAGTGAGCGCGTCCTCTCATCTCTATTCTCATGATCGCTCTGGTAAGATCAGTCGTGTGGGCCGAACGGCGTGGATGCTGATTGCATTCAAGATGTCTAAGTTACAAATCCTGGTTAGCGTGATTTGAACAGCACTAATGCAGGAATAACGGAACCGTCATTTCCAGAAAGCAAGCTCATGCTTTTAGAGAATCAGATTTTATTTTTATTTGTTTTTGAATATGAACCTAAATTCTAAGCCCAAAGGCAGGCAAATGAAATAGTGTTACTCCACAGATGGGGGAAGCTTGTAAGAAACCTGCACAAGCTGCAGCTTTTGCATCGTGTGCTATGAGAAGCAGTTTGGATGTGGGTACGTGAATGAGGGGTACAGGGCAATATCGAACATTTGCACAGTAGCTTTGCCTTGTCAATGTTATGTAATCCATGATATCTTACCCTTGCTTGAAGGACAGTGACAGATACGGGAACTTGTCACCTGGGCTAGCTTGGAAAGGAATTCATCTTTTTACTGATGGAAAAGTTGTCGTTCATCTAGATGAAGTGGTTTCTGCACATGGGCTTTGTAGCACCCACCGTGGTGAGCCCGGGCTGGGATCTGCACTTCTGGAGGAGGACACAGGGTGGAGGTAGCAGGTTCGGGAAACCAGGATTGTGCATTCGGAATGTGAGGGTGGAGAGAGGCTGGGAGCCTCCAGGCTGCTAAGTGATGATGTGTGTGATTCCAGGGGAAGTAACATGAAGTATCTGGCAAAACTGGGAGCTGCTATATTGCTCCTAAGTCAGTGTCGCCAACAGTCTGAAGAGCCAAGGTGAAGTCCAGCATTCTTGATTTCATATATTTTTATATATATATTTTTTCCTGTTCATAGTAATTGAAACATGCTGGCCCATCTGTGCAGCTGTGTTTGCTGCTCATGTCTAGCTCCCATACTGATCTGTATTGGTTCTCCTCTGATGTGAGTGATAACTGCCTGGTGCTTTGATGGTAAAGCTGGTGGTTTAGTTCCTCTGTCTCTCACTGTTTTATCTCTGCATAACTGTGATTCATAAGCTGGGAAATCTGATTTTGCTTGTTTAAATGAACACAGCATAGTAAATAATGTATTTGTTATTGGTTTTGACACAAAATAAAGTGGAGTTCAGCCTTTAAAACGAGCTCTCTTGTTTCTCATCAGTGTAGGCTGCCGCTAGCGCTGCTTGGTCCATGCTTGCTACCTAGAGGACAATTTCAGAGAGGTTTTGGGATTAGATGTTTCTTGCCGTAAATGTATTGCAAGAATTAATAACAGGATTCATGAATGAGGATAGTGCTGATTTATTCATTCTGTTTTGTTATCAGTTTGATCAAGAATGACTGTTCAGGACGCGTTGGACGGGTCTCACATGAAACACGTGCACCTGATAGGGGCTTCCTTTGAACCAGTCACAAATGTGGATTTTGGAGCTTGTCTCGCTTTGGAATTTCTGTTTTCACAGCTGAGGAGAAACATTTTGTTTTCAGACTGTCAGATCTGAAAAGAGGAGAGAAATCCTTCCCTCCTTTTCTGGGCGAGCCCCTGCACCCCCGGTTCACCGGCTGCTTGGCTGATTGCAGACCCAATGTGAGGAGCCCCTGTGTCCACTGAGTGTATTCAACTGCTTACGGTAGAGCAAAAATAACGGCTGGGGAAAGAAGTCCCTAAATTTCCTGTGTTCAGATTCCCAAATGTAGTTACAGTTTTATGCTGGCTTTTGTTTGGTTTTCTAAAAAAATGATCATGACACACACTATAATTATTTCATGTTTCCTTTTTTAAATATATTTATTGATACAAAGGAAAGATCATCTTGGTTCTGTCAATAAAGAAGTTGCATGAACCTCAGCTTTTAAACCAGAATACTAAGAAATGAGTTACCCAAAAAGTATGTGACAGAACTGGAAACTAATGAGTCCAAATCTTGTGTTTTAACCACAAATGAACAGTCCTCCCTAAGCATTGTTATTTCTGATTTTGAATTAAAACACAGAGAATTGGAATTCTTGGTGCTTTTTCAATTTCCTTGTTTTATTTCCCAGACACACAGGGATTACATTTACACAATTGAAACAATAACAGTAGCAATTACTTAGCAATTAGCAAATGTGAAATATTTGCCCAAGTGTAGTTAAGTAGTTCTAAGGAAACTTGGGCCCATTTTTCATTATTTCAACCTGAGTGAGGTTCTTTTCCAGCACTATAGATCCAGAATTACTCTTTTGAACTCATTAATTTTGTCCGGATTTGTATCTGTGTGCATTTTCTGTTAATAGAAGGAAATGTAAGGCTGAAAGCTTCAGTAATCCTCTAAAGGAATGTGTTTACTCTTTAAGTAAAACATAAATCAATTTTGGGGGGTACAGTAAGATCATAAGTAATTTCCAGTAAGTGACAAACGAGAGTTTCATCCTGAAACAACTGATGTCTTTGGGAACTGCTTCTTACAGAACAACCCCAGGGTTAAAAACTTTGCTGAAGGAAACGAACCTGACCTCTTGTCAGTTCAGTTCACACCAGCAAAATATCTGAAAATGGATCTTTGTGAAATGACAAGGCTCTGCAAAAGCCTCTTTCACCTCTCATTTTGGCCCAGTCCTGTTCTTGGATCTCTCACTTGATAGAACTTCTCACAAACCTTGTTTGTTTGGCCTCTTCTGCAAGAACTTATGGACTGGAAATTGTTGGGGTAAGAGTTTCTCGTTTCATTGTGTTCACAGAAGAAGAGCAGCTTCCAAAAACTGTGAGAAATGGAGCAGGTTTTAATGGGCAAGTGAATCTTAAACAAAACCTCCACACTGGAGCATTATTAAAGGTGCTGTCAAATACCCATTTTTTAAGAAAAGCGACTCTTCAACTGTCTTGCTCATTCACATGGCCACTCTCTCTAATACAGTTTCTAACTGTAATATCCAGTCAGATCCAGTTTGTCTCATTAATGTCCTCTGTCTAGTGAGCTGTTCTTTTCTTTCCAGCCTTCACAAGTTCCTTCCAGACTAAGCTTTTCCATTCTTTCTGTTGATTCTGTTTGTCTCCTCTAAACAAAATATATGGACTCTTCAAAATTTCAGGATGACGTTTTTGTTGAGTGCAAGGGGCAGCTGCCTTCTCCTCTTGGTTCGAGTTCCTGGTCAAATCCCGGTAAGGAGAAATTGCACTAAGCAAAGCCTGGTTTTGCTCCTGAACCCGGGCCAGAACAGGGATGTGAGGATGCTGCGCTCAGGAATGGTCCTGAGGCGGGATTTGGTAGAAATCAAACACATTCGCTATCAAGGGGAGCTTTTCTCACAGGGGAGAGGAGCATTGAACAAATAATGTCCTTGTAGATCATTTAAGGTAACAGTATGGTTATTCCAATAGGAGAAAATACTTGTGAATTAAATTAAACCAGTGTGAGTATAGTGTAAATGGCAGAGAAGTCATGAAATGAAGCACTTTGCCTTCATGTGATATCAAAATCTGGCTGATTTTACAACGCCCCAGCTTTCTTTACTGCTGTTTGTCAGGTGGCTGTCCATTAGGATTCCCGTGGCTATGCATTAGGATTCCCATGGCTGCCCATTAGGATTCCCGTGGCTGTGCATTAGGGTTTCTGAGCTCTCGAGCGTCTCTCTTTCTAGCAAGGTAAGGGAGGAAGCCTATAAAAGAATTGACATTTAAAGAGCAAAATCTCTGTCAAGTTTTCTCTGTGGAGAATGACAACACAGAAATCTGTGGTTCTGTTCCAGAAGCTCTCGTCAGAATTACTGAAAGCACGGACATGATGAGATCTTTCTCCTAAGGTCGTGTCTCTCTCAGCCAGTCTGCAGACACAGTAATTCTGTGATAGGGTTTTGGTTTCTTTCATGGAAGCCAAGCTTTTCCTGATAGCACACGGCTCTCTGTCAGCTCTTCTCATTTTTCAGTCTGACTCAAAATACACTTTGGTTTTGAAGTTACGGTGCACCAGAAAAAAAAGCCCTTGCACAAAGATTATTTTTCCTAATATTAATTATTTCTTTTTTAAGGTAGTATTATTGGTTTGGAGGACAAATATGGGTTAAGAAGGCTGTTTTAACCATGCCAGTTTTATGTAAATGACTTCTTAAAAAAGTGTATTAGAAAGAAAGGCCTGTTATCATTATTGTTCAGATGGTCACTATGACACATATTTTAACTAAATTGTTTCGATCAAAGCTCTGAGTGACTCAACACAATCCAAAAGTGAATAAGATGGCAGGCGTATCATTAACCGGCAGGCAGTTTTGCATGTGAACTGAGTGCATTGAACTGAGATCTCCAGCAGCAGAAACGCAGAGCTGCCTTTGCAGATACCTGAGACTTTGAAGTATTGCAATCACAAACAGTGACTTTACTCTGTCTGGATGGCAGGAATATAGCACTATTTAAACTCAGAAGGCAATCACATGGAGGTGAGCAGAGAGCAAGGGGCCATGAAGAGTCTTTCTGTGCGAGTTCATAGACCTTGCACGGAGCAGAGCTGCTTGCTGCAGGTCTCAAGTCAGACACAAAGACTCTTTTTTTCCCCAAAGAAACTCTATCATCTGCTTTCTGGAGAACTATTGCAGCAGCTATGTTGAGGTGTAGAGTCATCAAGAGCAATTGATACTGACAGAATTTCTAATCTTTCTGCAATCAGGTATTGCCTGTCTCACATAGGTACTTTTTGACATTAGATCTTGTACAGTAATTAAGTAAATCTCAGTAAGGTTTATTACTGGCACTAAATATCGTTAGTCTTTCTCAGGAACAAAGACCGGGATGCATCTCCTTCCGCTAGCTCTTAATTGCCAGGAAATTATCTGCTCAGCAAGAGCACAGCTGATTGAGGCAAAAGTCCCTGGCTGCAAACAAACAATTATCTGTTCTTCTCTTATTTTAGAGGCTAGTTTTGCATGTTTGTGAAACTTCATATGGAGCAAGAAAGTTGATTTCTTTTTCTATTACTTTTACTAGAGAACAAAACTCTCTGAAAATGCCCGTCAGCAAGAAACCGCAGTAACTGAAGTGATTTGGGATTTCCCCTGCGTTTTGGGATTCTGTCATGGCCCGAGCTGATGGCAACCGTTTTTTCCTGCGAGGAGCTCCTGATCTAAGTACAGACAGAAGAGCCCGTGTCATTGCCTTGCTCATCACACTGGGCTGCTACCTGAAGGTAAACTGCTGAATCAGTTTAGCTTTGCATGTCATGATATCAAGAATAGCCCAGCATATTTAATGTATAACATGAGACATTAAATGGGCTGATAAATATTTAATACGGGTGACAAGGGAAATGTATGAGCCACAAAATTAGTATCACAATAAGAGTAGTATAGAGATGAAATCTAAAGGCTCACTTAACCTAAATTGGACTTTTTTTTCCTTAACGCATTCAAATAAGTTTGAATAATGTGACGACTACAACCAACTCAAAGTCCATGTTATCAAACAAGTATTATAAATACTGCTACCACACTCCTAAAAACTCTTCTTTTTTTAAGATATTCCCTGATGAAACAACATAGGAATAGGGAGTTGGTTTGTTTTTTCCTGTTTTATTCCTGTTTCCTCTTATTATCTTTTCATATTACCATGGAAGATTATTTTCTAGGAAACTTAGGCAACATTTTGAGAATGATAGTGTGGGTTTATTTTAAAATAGGGATGCTTCTTCCCATTGCTGATATAGCTCCTTTTGGAAAGCCCCTTTTATTGTATTTGAATGAAATCAAAACAAATGAACTCTGAAATTAATGTATTTGTTTAAAATGCATACAGGTTGAAACATTCTTATTAAACATAGCCTCCTAATGGCTGTTGGTTTTATTCTAGACTGGTAATAGCACTGTGTGCCATAGCAGCCTTTCCAAAAAGCCATCATCAAGTGAGTGCTTTCTGCTTCCCTTCCTTTATACTGTCTAGTTCAATGGAGACTAGTTTAAGTTGGACTTAAATGTGTGAGACAAGTACACAGTATGCAAAATATGTCTTTTTTAATAAAATATTGTTCGGAAGAAAAAGTAAAGTTAAAAAGAAGCGGGCTATAACTATGGGTACAAGATAGAAACATCATTCCCAGATCCGTGTGGAACACTGTCCTGGAATCTTCTCAGCATTTGGAACTCTGCTGCAGTGCCAGTGACTGAGGGCCTTTGACAGAAGGATGAATTATCCTCCTTTCAGTCTTTTCTGATTTCTTCTCCTTGATGATAAGGGTGAGAGGAAGGAAAAAACCATGGGTGTGAGAACACAGATTCTCCCCATTTCCCTGAGCACCGCTGGGTGTTTTTCAAAGCACTTTGTCCTTTTTGAAGTGGCAACTTTTACTTTTGTCAAAACTTTTAGGGCAGAGAAGAAAGATGAGTGACACTTGAATGCAACTAAAGTCTTTCCAGGCATCAAAGCAACCACATATCATCCAGCATAAGAGATTACAGAGAGACAAGCAGCAGGTGACAGTCCAAGGGACAACGGTCCGCAAAGGCGTTGGGGTTGGAAGGAAAAAGACGGATTCTCAGGAGAACGTTCTGTGGTGTGTTGGTGTTTAAATGATACCACGTAAAGCCCAAACCGCGGCAGAGTTACCCCGTGTGGTTGTGAGATTTCACACACTCATTCAAACAGGGCTAAAATGACTGTACTGAAAAAAAATGAGTGTGTTTCTTACTGGGAACTCTCTTGAGCTTTGGCGGCTGCTCTCGGCGCAGCCAGTGGCCAGGGCAGGGCTTGGAGCGCTGCCTGGCCCAGCCTGGGAGGTGAGGGGCTTGCCGAGGGCAGCGCGTGTGACTCAGGACCGCGTTTGTCTACAGGCAGCACATTGCTCCTGTGACAACCTCAGCGCCCAGAGCCAACCTGCAGCAACCTGCCAGCTCTGCACCAGTGACTGACGCTGCTTTGTTTTGTTTGGCTTTTTTTGGGCACGTCCCCCCTCCCCTTCCTTCCCAACTGTTTTCTCAGCTTAGTTGAGGCTCAGAGCTGCCCCCCGGCTCTTGAATGGCTGGAGCGGCTCTGCAGGGGTGAGCGAGGCCAGGCCAGCCCCAGGGCTGCCCCCAAGGCCCCGTCCAAGGGGCGGCCCAGCGGCCCCACCAGCGATGCCGATGCCGGGCGCTGCGGAGCGCTGAGGCCGCCGGCGCACATGGCAGCCCGCGGGCTGGCTCCGTGGCTCCTGCTGCTGCTTCCCAGCGTCCGAGCAGCGCCACAGGTAAGGCTGGATGCCCCTGCGTGGCGGGAGCCTCGGCGGGCTCTGCCTGCTCGCGGGCGCACCGGGCGCTATGGGGCTCTAGGCAGACGCTGCCAGAAAGGTGCCAGGAGCCCTGGCACGGAGCGGGTGGGAGAGTGGGTCCTGGCGGGACCTCCTCGGGCAGCGGCCCAGGGCCGCCCGCAGGTGTTTGATGATGTGGCTTTGGTGATGTTGTCCCTCCAGGCACAGCTAGGGAATGTGCAGTTTGTTGCAGCGAGAGGAGAGACTGTTCCCGTGTGTTTGGGATGAGCGGCTTGTGTTTGTGCCAGGGGACCGGGTGCTGTCCCACAGGCACGTTCCTTGCACAGCTTGGCTCAAGAGCTGCCTCGGGCTCTCGGGGAGGCTGATTTGGCAAAAGGAGAGGTGTAAAGGCAAACAAAACAATAAAATACCTTCCTCTTCACAACTACCCACTCTCTTGACCCTGGCGTCCTCATGAATGGGCCAGGATTTCTGCTTCAGATTAACTTAAAATAGACACAGCCGCCCGCTCAGGTGATGCTGGAGGCACAAGCTGGTTCCCTCCTCACATCAGCTCAGTCCCTGGGCTTGTTCCCCCTCTCCTGCGGTTCATGCAGCAGCAAGCCCTTGATGCCTGGCAGAAATCCCGGTAATTCCTCCAGGTGGCACATACAAGCTTAAAGAAAAGGATCCAAGCCAGGGAAGC
The DNA here is from genome assembly GCA_032353885.1 of Nothura maculosa. Classification (NCBI taxonomy): domain Eukaryota; kingdom Metazoa; phylum Chordata; class Aves; order Tinamiformes; family Tinamidae; genus Nothura; species Nothura maculosa. Next base: position 441,390 of record JAUBOD010000265.1, on the reverse strand, counting down.
TCTTTGCCAAGGTGAAGTTAGTATCTTCTTGCATACTGGATGGGTTCTGAAGGTGATTCTCCTGTCAGTAGGAATGCAGGCACGTGACCCCTTGACATTCCTGGCTTTACACTGTAAGTTAATGTTACTGCGTGCCACTTGGGCACGCAAAATTTTACATAGACTGACTCTAATTTAATCAGATCTTCGAAAATAACCATGTCCTGCATTTCCTTCACAGACATTTGAAAATAATCCTGCTCACATTTTGGTGAGAACTGGAGTTTTGCCTGGTGTCTTTGGCTGTAAATCCCCCTCCCACATTCCAGTTCACTCTACTTTTCCCTGGTTATCTGCCCTGCCACCATCCCCCTCCTGTAGCGATTCCTCTGTTCTACAGCACTGCAGTCTGCAGTTCTTTCTCGCTTGAGGGTTCCTTAGGGGGCCACTGAAATAAGTGTATTTGGTCTGCTTTGAAGGAAAACACTAAAAGAACAATACTTAGACAAGATAATGCATGATATATTCTTAGATCTTGCTGGGATAAGTATTTTGATTTATTTCTGCTTCTGTATTGTGTCTCTCACTGCAGTCTTTGCTTTGGCTGAATCTTGGAAAGCAAGAATTGGTTGTGCTTCAAACTATATTCCTCCTTACTTCATCTGCAGTTCACAGAATCACAGAATCTATAAGGTTGGAAGGGACCTCTAGAGATCATCTGGTCCAACCTTCCCGCTCCAGCA
>JAUBOD010000265.1:399252-440568 GCA_032353885.1 Nothura maculosa | reverse complement strand
ATCCAGGCGGGTTTGGAGACCTCCAGAGAAGGAGACTCCACAACCTCCCTGGGCAGCCTGTTCCACTGCTCTGTTACTCTCACAGTAAAGAAGTTCCCCCTCATCTGCAGATGGAACCTCTTGTGCTTAAGCTTACACCCATTCCCCATTAGGGTTTGTTTGTTTTAATATTCAGTTAATTCTCACTTAATAATGTTTCTACTATCAAATGAATGCAAGAAATACTTAAGGTCTTAGATTATCAGATTCTGACTTTAGCAGTGTCAGAATTTTGATAGGAGTTTGAAAGGGAGTCAACTGTTCAGCTACAGCATTAGTCAGTTCTAGAACAGCCAATGTTGGTAGGAGATTTTATTTTTACTGTAATATGCTTTTTTCCCGACTTACAGCTCATTTGTAGCAAGCTAATTTCTTATTCTGCCTCACCATCACTTTTTCTCTATGAGATCAGAAGCTCATAAATGAATGAGTCAAATCTTGTCCTGACTGAAATGCAGAGCAGCTCACTGAATTCAACACCGTCTTTGCCATGGCCATTATTTAAATTGGGATAGCAAATGTATTTGTAGATAAAAAAAAAATAAGAAGAGCTCTAAAGAACCAATTTCTAAAAACACATTCTCAAAAAAATATTTAAAAGCCTAAATGCCCTCTATGAAATCCATGCTAACCTTAATTAATTGGGTCTTGGTCTACAACACTTAAGTAAGTAAATAAATACATAAATAAAGCTGGGCAATCAGGTCTCTGAAAGCTGCCACTCCAGGGGTCTTTGACCATCCTGTCATGGAGCACGTCCAGCATGATGTGAATTGTGATCTTTTCTTTCTGAGCATGTAATCCGTTTCCTGCCACATCAAACATTTCATTGACTGCAATGAGAAAAAGGCCAACCATGCACTAAATCCAGTTTAAAAAGCCCATGAAGAGGATCAAAAACCGGAGCAAAATACTGACCTGATACATAAACTAAGGTCCTGTTTAAATGTGTTGCAAGAAGAGAGACAGATTAACGTTATTAATCTATGGCCAGTTTTCAGCTACAGCACGGTTTGTTTTCTATCCCAGCCTGGCTTCTTTGTAGTTGAAGCGTTTAGCTTTTCTCCCACAACTGGCATAAAGCAGCATTAACTGTGTCCTCACATCCTATCAAGACCAGATCAGTTTTGGTATGGTCTGTAGATGCAGAAACACTGTGCAAGGTTTCACATTACAGCTGTGTCAGCCAACAGAGAGCAGTCAAAGGGGAGGCCTATTTATGGGCTCACAGGAACACCAGCTCGTACCCTGAACCGAGTGGTTATGCAGCCACAGGATGACTTGTTTCACTGCAATAACCCACAAAAGTGCAGCTTCACTCATTCAGAAAGCAGAACTTTGTCACTGGGATGAGGTGAGGGTTCCGCACTGAGGTTGTATGGTCTTTTGGTGAGAGCCTGGGGAAATGGGCACTATATAAGCATATATACTGCTTTATATGCACTATATAAGCATATATACTGCTATATAAGATACTGCTTGTGCCTCCTGGGAACACTGGCAGATGATGCAGAAACTGCCTTAAAAAGTGAAATTGTGTCAGACTTGTGCATTTCCCTGCCCCAAGACGCTTGCTCCTCGTGTCCCTGCTGGAGCAGGGCAGTTGGGCTGGACAATCTCTAGAGATCCCTTCCAGCCTTAACCATTCTGTGACTGTCATTGTGAGATTCGCATTTTGAGAAGGGACAATCAAGAGACGAAAGGAAAACAAATACTTTGGATTCAAACCAGATTTAGAGTTTACTGCATTTCATTCTGTTCCCTGTAGAGATGGGGAGATAACTTGAGTTTGCTTTGTCAAGCTTTTTGGAAATGTCCTGGATGAAGCGAAGCCAGGTGCAAGTTACTGATGACGAGCACAAACTACACCACACTCGGCAGTGTTTCTAGAGATTGAAGAAAGAAGAGGATGACACGGGGGAGAAGTGAAAGTGCTCACAGATCCTGCACTGAAAAGGAAGCAGTAAGGGGCAAAAATGATGAAGTGAATGTTCTCTCACAGGCCAATTGGCAATTTCTGTGGGTTTATTGGAGACAGGAAACATGCTCCCCACTATAAGCAGATAATTTTTTACCATTTTCTTCTCTGGGCTCTACAGAGACTACACACTGTGAAATCAAGCAGGTAAAGCCTGCCAGTGCTCACAGCTCAAGAAAGGGGCAGCATTAAGGTTTTGCAATGATCACCTGCATTTTTTTTCTCTCTTTGCTTTTTCCTTTCATTTCAAGAGTTATTTATGAGCAATCAGGACTAGTTAAGTCACCTTAAACTTCAACTTCTGCCTAGCAAAAAGACTTAAATTTAATTAATTTATGGGATGTCCCTGCCATGAACTGCTTATCCAGGTTTTGGATCGGAAAGACGCTATGCAACGTGCCAAGCTGCATAGGAAGAGCTTTAGAGAACAGGAACTGTAAGTTCTGAGATCCCAGCTCTCTCCTGGACTAGTTAGACAGTAAAAACTCACTCAAGTCATTTTGATATTTATCAGTTGAGAATCAGCAATTTGTTTTGAGATTTGAAGGCTGAAATACTAGAGGTATGGGCTTTATTTATACTGCAGTCCTTAACACAATGCATGCTTAGCTTAAGGGGAAGACTTTGCATCATCGCACAGCCTAGACAAGTAACAGCAGGAACCAAGTAAGTTTTGGTTTGGTTAAGAACTGGCAGCCAATGACTGGTGTAGAGTGTGAAAAAAGTAATCAAAAAGTGTTGCTTATCACTGAAAAGAACTGCAGTAGGTTCTGTACTTGTGAATTGTGCCAACTGAACAGATAGCAAACGCTCAAAGATATTTTGTGATGCAGGGATTTCATGGGCTGTGTTGATGGCTGTGGTATCCAGCTGCCATCTTGTGGAACAAAGAGAAGTATCTCGAGCATTCTCACATGTGTGTTTTCATGTTTCATGCGCTATTTATGCACAACTCTTGCAGTTTTACCACATCACCAGCATTAAGGCAAATTTGCAATCAAGATTTGTATCGTCGAAGCGAGGAGCAGAATCTCATAGTGAATTTTAAGCATAGGCATTTTAAGCAAAATCAGGTTTTAAATAGTAGTCCCTCTTGTAGACAGGCACTATTCTGTTATTTAAACCTGAGAAGAGGCAATTAGATAAGATGTGAGCTTATGTTTTGCATGAATTCTTTATTCCTATCCTGATGTAAAATTCAGCCTCACTTGCATCCAGAGTTGACTGCACAGGAGAACCAGGAAGGATCCATTTTTTTGTGGCAAATTTCTGGAGATATTACAGAGAAACTAGTCTAGGATGCCCCAAATATAGCCAGGTTGCAGTCACTTAACTTTTCTTTACAAAAGCTCAGCAACCCACGCCGTGTCACTGGAGCGGCTCTCGCCCGACCCTTCACTAAGTGTGACTGATCTCATTGAGTCATTTCTTGGGGTTTAATTTCAATTGGAGTGGCTGCCTAGCCAGGATGCTCCACACCAAGGCCAGGAGATTCCACCCTTTTCTCCAGGCTCAGGCTGGCCCTCCAGAGAAGGAAAATAACGGGAACACATTTGTAAACCTGATGTGAGGCAGCTTGAAGGAGACATCTGCTTTTCCTCTGTACAGTAAGCTAGAAAAAGTGCTTTGCAGTGAGGCTGTGTGGCCTGGGGTTAACACAGAAACGTGTCAGGAAAGATTTCTTAGCTCTGTTACTGCAGCTGGATTAATGTTAGCGGTTTCAGTATTTTTCTATTTCTAGTCCTTTTGTTAATTTCTGAATTGACTGGAAGCTTCTCTTTTCTGATGTAACTTTTGACAGATTATTTAACTTCTGGTTTTATACTCCCACCATGAAAAGGCCAGTATACTAAATAGTAGAATATGGTTGTGAGATTCATTGGCTATTAAGCAAAATAAGTAAATAAGCAAAATAAGGCGGTAGGAAATCATGGCTTTTGTTTCTAAGAGTAATGGGAAATTCAGCTGCAGAAAGCAGGCTGCGGATTTGCTGCAATCTTTGTTAGCCATTCGAGAACTATCGTGCAGGAGAATCTCCAAGCAGTCTGCTTGTTCAGTCTCCCTACCAAAAGTCATCAGTTTTATCTTCTAACAAATACTGAAAATGAAATTCAGATAACATTTTTACGGGGCTATTAAGGGAGATGCCAAGTTCAAAAATCTGATTTCTACATCAGAAAACCTTTAGCACTGTAATTTCCCAGGGTATGCAGTAGCCCCAGCCACACAGAGGTGCAGTGTAAGTATCTGCTTCTTGGTGTGTTACACAGCAGAGTCTTTTTCCTAAGCTAACATTAGAGCTGTTTTTTCCTTCTGTCTGAACAAGTATCAGCCACGTTGTTAAAACAATTTTTTTCCTTAAAACCTTTACGCACATAAGAAATGGCTTTAGTTATTTGAATAAAGGACTTCACTGTGAATAAGAATTTGTGGCACTGCTTTCAAGGCCAAATCCCTGTATCCAATTAAGACCCAATGATTTGGAGATTGTGATTTTTGTGATTTTTTTATTAATTTCTTTTCTAACTGCTACAAGATTTCTAGTGAAGGTACAAACTGTTCTAACAATTAGCAATAATTTCTTGGTGACCTTGGCTGGTCCTGCAGCAAGTTCAAAGGCCACCCGGAGCTCTGTGTTGAAACCCTCTCGGGTGTGGGGGCAATGCCTGTTCTCTGTTACTGTATGAAACAAGGATCTGACTGCTGACTCCTGGGATGCTTGATGCACAGGTTGGATCACAGTGTTCTGACCCTATGTTTCCATCACAGTCAGAGGAAGGGCCTCCTGAGTGAAGATACACAATGGATCAGTTAAATATATTGAATATTGCAGTCTTTGCTTAAGTTCAGGTGCAATAATAATCTAATGGCTCTGGGATACGTGGGCTTTCAAAAAGCTGTAGACTATCGTGTACCATTTGCAAGCATGATCGCTAAAAGCAGCATACTGGGATCTGCCCTCGTATGACAGTGATTGTTTTCTAATCGTGTCTTTGGTCTGTTCCAATTTCTAGACACCATTGATTCCACCTCATTCGTGTGAGCGACTTGAGAACTGGGTCTACGACGAAACGTCCCAGAGCTGTTGTTACCAGTGCCCCCCAGGTCAGTGTGTTTATAGGGCAGTTGAGTTGACACAGGCTTTCCTTTAGAGATCCTAGGAGCCGTGTAAATATCTGCAGATTTGCATTTTGGCCCTGAAGAAAAGTGCAGTTTCATGATTGGATTCAGTTATAAAGTCGGTTTTCCAGTGCCCAGTTTCTTGTTCAATCTGTATACAGAGAAGCTCTAAAATAGAATACTTGACACTCAGAAGTACCTAGAAGTAGACAGGTCTAAGGATTCATTTCATCTCATCTCAGAGCATGGAGTGGATCACTGAAATTATGAGGCTAAAAATACAGAAAAAGTATAGACAGATGGTGTGGAAAACTCTGCCATAGTTTAGTTCAGAAAGGGTCTTGCATGAGAAAGAGAACAACCTCTTTTCAGGGGCCAGAATAAACTTTGTCGGAAGCCAAGCCATGACTCAAAACACATGAGGTCAGGAGCAAAAAATACTTTGTGAAGAAACGAGTCCTGGAAATGTCTGAAACTCCCCCTACTGCCCAAAAAGCCCCTCCGTGAGTGGGGCATTTTATGGTACTTCACCACCCATTTCTTGTTCTAGAAATGTCTTCTTTTCTTTTTGAAAGGAAAATTTTGACATTATTTCTGCTCTAACAATAAAGAAAGGATTCTGGCTCGATTTGCTAGCAAGAAGTTGTATCAGGACGTCCTACACTCTTCCTGAGCACACCACTAGAACTGTTTAAAAGAAATTGGGATAACCTAGACCAAGGGCCAGGGAAGCTAAACTGATCCAAAGCAGAAAGGTTCTGTTCTCCTTCAAAGACATAACAACAAACGGCCTGGCAAGGTCTCCAGAGGCATCTGGTGCCCATCTCGTTGCACTGAACTGCATCTCTTGAACATTCCACCTTTTGCTACATCCTCACGTGTCCGTCCTGGACGTCACTTCACATCCTCAGATCCACAGAAGACCATAATAATCATAATAGACTTTATCTTTCTGATCCTCCACTGCAAGCAGAAACCTGTCTATATCTGCTTGGCTTGTTTTAGTCTCTAAATCAGGTATCCAGATCCACAGGACAGCGCTGCTACCAACACTCCAATCATTTTCCACCCACAGTTAACAGCAGTTCTCCGAGTGAACAAATAAACATATTCAAAAAAGAAAAACACCTATATCATCTACTTGATTTCAGGATATTTTCTTCTATACAGTTATTGCTCAGGGTTTTATCTGCATGCTGACCTACTAAGGCCAGCGGAGGACAACTTGAGAAGCCCCCGTTAGGCAAGGTTTAAGGCTCCTGAACCTGGAGCACCCATCCACCAAAGAGGGCTCCATATGTGCAGGGAGTTTCCATTTTCGGGGAGGTTGGGAGGAGGACATGACACACATGCAGGCACACACGGGCAGTCACAGTGCTGCCGTTCAGACTGCCACAGCAATCAGCCCTCACCTCGGCAAGAGCAATTTCAGACGAGTAATTTTGAGGAGGTGGAAGTGACAGGTTTCAGGCTTGTCTGGCGGTATTTACTGGACTAAATATAGCACAGCTGTTGTTACCTGCTCTCTCACACCATGTTTGCCAAAATGCCTAGTAGGCAGGTGTTCATGCACCCGGTTTGCCCTCCTATCATTAACTCTTTCTGACCGGTGATGCAGGGTGTGTGCTCAAACCTGGGTTTGATTTTCCCCTCTTTACCACCTGTAACCCATCCAAGGCACACAACATTCCATAGTAATGACCTTGATGTTACCATATGTTACTCTAAAGGTGCAAATGATCCCATGAATGGGGAAAGCAAGAATGTGTTAGAAAAATCAAGGGACAGGTGTAAAGAGAAGCAGTAGCATGGCAGCATGCTGCCAGCAGTGGAATGGTAGCAGTAGCACGTGAAACAGATAAATGAGCATGTATTAACTCCTTCCTCCATATGTTGGCTTTCTTTCTCCAGGCTATGCTAAAAAGAAAGTGTGTCCCACGGACCCACGTCACTGCATGAAGTGCGGACCTGAACAATACCTCAGCGTGGCATCCCAAAAGCCACAATGTGATGCTTGTGTGTCCTGTGCAGGAGGTACTTGCTTTGCTTTCCATCACACAGTGATATCCTCACTATATTTTATTTATGCTTCTATTTTGTGTGCTTTCAGTACTAGAGTTGACATCCATCCTTGACTTCTGTTTTATAGAGCAGAATATTTCCTTGTACATTATCAATGTCACTTCCTGTGACTGTCTGAAAATTCTCTCATTCAAATGCCATCCAAGTTTAATTTCTACTTGCTGTCTTATATTAGACAACATTTATCTGCAGACTTTGTCTGCAGACTTCCCCAGTTGTTCATGACTTAGGACTGTTCTGTAACCTGAGTCTTTGACGTGATGTTGCTCAGCTTTGGACCTCTCATTGCCTCTCCTTGCAAGGTGATCCTGCAAGATCCCATCTTACTCTCATAGTTTTTTCCATACAGAACCTGACCTTGTGGAAAAAGCCCCCTGTTCCTTCAATTCTAGCCGTGTGTGCGAGTGCCGGCCAGGCCTGTTTTGTCAGACCCCTGTTCCGAACACCTGCGCGAGATGCCAGCAGCACACTGTTTGCAAGCCTGGGTTTGGAGTCAAAGTCAAAGGTAGAAATTCCCCATATAGTGATCCTGGCCTAGGCCTCAACCTAGAACATTTGGATTGATCCTCACTTGCTTATTTTTCTTCAGGCACCTCCACGACTGATGTTTCTTGTGAAAAGTGCCCTCCTGGGACCTTCTCTGATCAGACCTCCAGCACTGACACCTGCAAGCCTCATACTGAGTAAAATCATGGTTTATTAACTGACTAACTAATTACTTAAGGCTAATAAAGGACCTGAAAGGAGACCTAAAGCTAATAGAGCTGAAGGGAGCCCTGTTGGCTTCTTTGGTTTGAAGCGTACAGACTTATCTGAGAGTCAACAGAACAGCTTTGAGCCCATGCACGGTTTAGGAAGCCTCTCTCTATACCTGTTGTACCGTTTGGTGTTGCAGGAAAGGAAGAATCCTTCGTGCTTGCTTTTTAGCTTACTGAGTGCAAGTGCATTGCACACAAATGTGAGTACTGGCTTTGCACCTCAAGGAGCAGTGCCATAGGGATGAGGAAAGGATTGGTGACCTTGTCACCAAAAACAAATCCACTTGGCACAAAATGTCCGAAGCGATGTTTGTCCCATAGGAAGTGCCTTTCTTATCTTCTGCCACGTAGTTTCCTCTAATACTCATATGCTATTCTCTTTCATTCCCTAGCTGTGCCAAGTTAAATAAAGTAGCAGTGAGCAAAGGAAATGCCACACACGACCAAGTTTGCACGGACCCAGCTCCCACTTACCTCACCTCAGGTGTTTTGTCTGTGAAATTGAGCAATAAAACAAATAGCTCTGATGTGATGATGCTTGAGAAGATGGTGACCGTTGCAAGTATAATTCTAAGTGATACAACAGCTGAAAACCCCAGTTCAACTGCTGAGGAGAAAGCTCTGCCTGGCACCTTCCCTACTGCAGATGCCAAAGGGAAGAAAACAAGAGGAGGTAACAAAGATAAAAGTGTTTGCTCTGTCTAGCGGGTTTTATTTGGATATATCTTTGGAAAAACAAAACTATTCTCATGTGGGAGCTTCCCATAAATCCCTACAACATAATAATAGGTCCCCCTCTGTCTCTTTCTTGGCTGCTTCTGTCCATCCTTTCCCTTCCTTTGCTATAGGTGCTGTTCCGTGGGGAGTGGTTCTCTCTGTGGTAGTACTACCCGTGAGCATGCTGTTATTTTGGAAATTGAAGATTTGCAAGAGATGGATCCTCATCCTCAAAGGAAAGCGTGAGTTTTAAAAGCTATAACCCATAGCGTGCTGTCTAATCTCCAAGTATATGCCATATTGGAACTAAAATACCTCCTAAAATTTGAAGACATCACTGGGAAAGATAATATTTAATAGTGACCACTGAAAGCAGGACAGATAAGGGTTCTAGGCAAGCTGTTTGTTCAGCAGCTTGGAGAGCATTAGGGAAAGACTGAAGAAGTTGTCAAGTTATGGGGGAAGATAATTACAAGCTGGGTGGGAAAATGTTAACCAGTGATTTCTTCTTTCAGCGCCAACACTAAATTAAATGATCCCTGTGCTTTCTGAAGTCTTTTGTGAGTATTTGTTGGTTCCTAGGATTGGGCTTGATGTCACTGACCTGGAGAGGAAGAGAGATTTTGCTGGCAGAGGTGCCTGTAGCTCTGCCTAGGTTACGTGTTGGATGCACTTGCACATCCACATTCCCTCTTCTGGAGAGCAGGATGTGCACGTGGTGGGCTGGTTGTGTGAGCAGGGAGCCTGGCTGCTCCCACAGCTGGACCTGCGGCTGTGGTAACGCTGTTGTAAGGCAGGTATGATGCATGTGCTAAAGGAATGTTCTCTTTCATCAGCACATCTGTACACAGTCACTGCACACAAACCCAGGCGCAGCTCTCCAGGTGAGTGACTGACCAGTCAGTAATCATAATCTACCTGCCTAATGAATAAATGGCTACTTTTTACTATGAGGCATTAATTTATGAAACTTTGACATGGAAATATTCCATCTTTTCAATTAAATGCGTAGATCTGACATGCCAAGGGACAGTCCTACTCGGTTTGTGCAGCTGAGGATGGTCTGGACGTGACAGGCCACGAGGTGGCACTTGCTCCCCGTGGCACCTGCATGGCTGGGTGCCGCAGCAGTGTCCAGCTCCTTGTTCCTTCCCGAGCATTAAAGTGGGGGGCATGTTCACCTGAGCAAACTATACAACCCCCTGGGGTAAATTCATCTGCCCTGTTAGCTAATACCCCACAGCTTTTCCACCGACTGCCCTACGCTCCTGTGCCAGATCATTTTCTAGTCATTCATGGAAGAGGATTTAAGAGCTCTTGTGGCTCAGGTTTCTCCAAGTGGAATCTTGCCCTTTCACTTGCCTTAAACACTAGATCCCGCTGCTGAATGGCACTGCAAGTCTGGCCTGGGGAAAATGCAGCGGGTCGGAAGGGAGTTAGCTGCAGGAGGAGGTGTTAAACTCCCTTCCTCCCACCCTCCTCCTCCTCCTCCTCCTTTCTCCACCGCTCCCTCCCTCCATCACTGCATAAAATCCCATCCTCTCTGCGCCACCTTTTAGTATTAATGTGACTACACAGTGAACTGAATCATTGTGTTAATTAGTTGAATGAAAATTCTTCCTTTTTTTTATTTTAGTAAGTTATTTAACTTAAATAGTGTTTGTAGTTTCTAGTGTCATTAACTGGGGCAAGGGGAGGGACAGGGTGGTCACAAAGGGTTTTGGGAAGGCAGGATTTCACACGCTTGGCAGCACCATGTCACTGGTTCATCTCAGCCATATCATATAAGCAATCTGCATATTCAATGGTAAGGAAAGGCTAAGGTGGGTGGGTTAAGGTCTGGTTTAGGATATGACAATGATCTACCAAAGCATTCAAGTATTCTTTCAGCTGCTGTGAATTTTCTTCTGATATTGTTTCCTCTTTAAATTACAGGTTCTGATGTAGTGAAGAAATGCACAGTAAGTGTGAAAGATATTCCAAAACAGGCCATTTTTCATTGGAGGGAAAATGATATTGTTAAATGCCTTATTAAATAACGAGGCTATTATAAAATAGTCTTTTAATTTGGCCCTTTTATTATATCCTGTGATTCTCTAGGCACAGAAATGAAATGTATTAGGGCTGGTTGCTTTTATGTCTTTGTCTTCACCATGTGGTGCCTAATGTGGTGTTTAACGTTGTGCTGCTGCCAGTCTTGCTTGTGCAGTATTTGACTTTGCCCTTTTCCCTTCATGTGTCATTCCAAGGGACAGAGGCCAAACTCACAGAGAGAAAATGTCTTTTCTGCCTCTGGGAGAACTTCACATGTCGCTCGAATCACACAAGTGGGATTCAAACTCTTCTGTCTCATCATTTTCCTCTGCAGGACTTGACACAGCCATAACATGGGCATAAGGAGGGTGTTAGCAAAGTTTCCATCAATCAGCTCCTAGTTTAACAGCGTAGCTTGTGGGTTATAAACCACATGCTTCTTTGGAAATTATTACACACTTGCGTACAGGCTTGGAGTATGTGTGTTGCTAAACCAGATTTGTAAGACAGCAAACAAATGGAATTACAAAGGTACACAGGCATCCGAGCTGCAGCCAAGGCGGTGGAATTCACCAAAGTTCCCACTCATCTTCAGGAACCCGGATTCCAGTGAAAGCCAGGGATACGGCCTGCTTAGTCATCCATGCAAATCTCACTCAAAACTCGTGTGTGACATTAGACATATAAACAGAATATAAATCTGATCCAAAGAGATGCAGGAATGTGATAGAAACCAATATTCCTGTATCAATTAGGCCCTTTGGACAATTTTTCTCCCTATGACAGTGGTCGTGCAAGGCCATTGTGTTATTCCGCCTGCCTCAGAAGGATCCTGTCGGTTACTGCAGTCCTCACAGTGTTAGTTTTAAATCCCAGCTCTCCTCTCTTCTTTACATTGGCAGATGTTGCTGAGTCCTCACAAAGTGTCAGACGAGGAGCTAATTGACAGGACTCTGCCTTTGGAACTCAACAACTTGGTGTCCAGCACAGAAAAAGTGGGTAGTCCTGACCTGAGTCTGACGGAGGTTGCACAGAGCAGTGGAAATGCACTCGACTGCCCTGGGGATCCTCGGGTGAGAGACCTCCCAAATAACCGAATTGGTGAGTCTTGCATTTTGTTAACTTCATCTTTCCAATTTTTTGATCATGGACATATCGTATCCTTCTGAAATTATTATTAAACTGCTAAAGTATCCAAAGCCTTTGCAACATGAGTCTTGGCATGTTTATTCATTTGAATACAATGCTTTTTTATTTACATTGACTCACTCTCCCATAAGTCTGATGGAAAAGTGCTTTGTTCTTCCTCCTCTTTTTCATTCCAAAAAAGAGTTTACAGAATAAATTTGAAAATTGAAGCATTTCATCTTGAAAATGTTGCTGTAAAAAAAAAAAGCACACAGAATATGGAGAAGCAAAAATGGAAAATGCAGGTTTTGTTTTTCATGCCACAGAAAAAAAGTGTGCCTTTTCTCTCGTCAGCCCGTTCATTTACTTCTAAGCTATTGCATTAATTTTCTGAATTAGGTACCTCAGTACATTGTGGAGTTATGGAGAGGAAAGGCCTCTCTCTTGCAGAAAAGGTTAAGGAATAAGCTAGCAAGGATCCCAGAGGATAAAAAATAGGCCTTTTTTTCTTTTTTTTTCATTTTTCTTTGATGAAGAAGCAAAGTCAACATGTTGAATGCTAGTTCAGCCCTGGAAAAAAAATACAACTGAATCTCCATGGGAAAGACCCAGTTTTCACTGCAGGTCCTAATGCCTGGTCAATTGCTCAGAATTTCTGTAGAATGTTGATATTTGTCTAAATATCTGCTTTTAGTGCAGATATTGTTGTTCCTAAAAACAGCAGAAGCATAAACCTCTGGTTCTTCACAACTATCCTGTGAGACAGAAAGAAAAAATAGGTACTGTATCAAAATTTTGTAGGAAAAGGAGCCATCTCTAGAGACAGCAGTTGTGCTAACTACGCTCAGCACTGGTGTTTTTCCTTCCTCAGAAAACATATACATCATGAACGCCGATACCGTCATCGTGAGCACTTCCATCTCAGAGGTGTCTAGCGGCAAGAACTGTGCCGGCAGGGGATGTGAAAGTGACCTGGATGTCCAGGAAAACATGGAAGAGGAGGAGCTGCAAATCCACTACCCAGAGCAGGAGACAGAATCTTTTCCTGGGAACGATGTCATGGTTCCTGTGGAAGAGGAGGGAAAGGAGTTTCACCACCCCACCACTGCCACTGAAAAGTGATACCCCGAGCAGAACTTGATGTGTGAAACTACAGAAACACCTAGCGTGAAAACGATCCTGACTCTCCTACAGGGAGGTGAACACATCCTGCTTTAGGCAATCTGCAAAGTGAAACACATTCAAAGAACAACGGCTAGAACCTATTTCATCTAACAGATGAGAGGATGGTCCAAAACAATGGGAGGCATTGGCCTTCATAGCTCACATCAACTATTCCCCTCTTTTCTTCTTTCTCAGTATCATGCTGGAAATGAGGTTGAATCCGAAAAAAAACCAGGTTTCATGGCATGCTCCATCTGACTGCTTCCACAAGCTGTGGAAATTCTGGCCAGAATCCAGAGGTTAGCTCGACCCAGGCATGTTTTTTTATTCCACTATTGTCAACACTTCCAATTTCAGCAGGCATTACGCACTATCTGCTGTTTTTGTTTAGGTCTCAACTTTTAAATGAATGTAACAACAACTTCTGCTTTCACTAACACGAATTTAACTCTTAAGTTTATGGAGCTCATATGACTTGAGGACACATGATCAAAAGGTGCCTCACAGGCTCAGAAGACAGGAGACAGAAGGCAAATAAAACTAATTGCAATTTATCATAGTTTAGGCCAATCTCTGTATTTTTTGAGGTCTGATTCCTTGTTACTTCAAATCATCAGTTGAAAATGGCCATTTGTGATGAAAACGAATGTGTTCGCAACACAGATGTTGAACAAACAACTGACTTAGCCAAGAATGGACTTTGTAAAAAGGTGAAAAAAAAGGAAATAAATGGACTTTCTACAAAAAGCAAGGAACTGAAAAATAGTCACAGTAGTTATTTCCTATAACATTGTTAATTTTTGCTCATTTTAGAAGAATTGCTTTATAACTCTCTGATTTACATGTCTCTGTGCTTAAGTATTGTTTTGTGGTCAACTGGCTTGTCTTATGCAAATTCTTCATCTTTTATGCTGCTTTTTTGGTAATTGCAAATGTAATAGTGCTGACTGTGTTTTCACACAGGACAATGGAAAATGAACAAGATGACAAAGTGTGCCTTAATAGTCAAAAAACAGAACCACAAAAACAATCACTTACTTTGTAGTTTTACCTTGGGCAGACTACCATCATAACAGCTGTGCAACGTCAGTGTTTTTGTCTGGGGCACTCACAAAGAAGATAAGAACATAAAAGACACCCTCTTTGCCCAGGCTAGTGCTCCAATAGCGCCATATTTTGTCTTAGACAGTAGCAGTAAGAGCTGCTGTTTAGGCAGAGCACCTCGTTAATATCTGGTGTTTTATTCCTCACACTTCTGCAGCATCAGCTGTAATCAGATCAAGTATGTTAGAGAGCTTGTCCCAACCTTTAATGAACCTCCTGTATTAATTCTACGAATCTCCTGAATCTTTTGGTACAACCTGCCTACACAATGTGCTGCGACAACAGATTCGACATTTACAATTCACTGTGCAAGAAACTGGTTTTGTTTGAAACTGACCTCCTACTTATTTCATTGAGTACCACCAATTCTTGTGTTTAATGCAAAACTGAGTTGCAGTAATATTTTGCATTCACTTTAGCCACTGCTTTTGTGATTCTTGGTCACCTTCCCCTCATCCTCCAAACTGAGTTCCAACCTTCCTGTAAATTAGTTGCTCAGTTGTCTCATTCCTTTTAGTTGGTGTCTTCTAATTTCATTGTGTTCTTTTGGAGATCTGAAGAGCATAACTAGGTACTGCATTCGAAAAGAGGGCTAGGGTTTAAGCAGTGGCAAAAGAGGAATTTCTGTTTTGTTCTCAATGTCTTTCTTGATGACATTTACTGATTTGCTGGGTTTTTCCCCATGCAAACGAAGCAGATCATTTCAGAGACCTTTCACAGATAACCTTGTCAAAAACTTTTTGAAGCTAATTGTCTACTGGCTCTCCTTTATACATTGAGGCTTTCCATACAGGGAGGAGATGAAGTTTTTCAAATGAAGAAACAAATCCAGAGAAATTTGCACGTCCTTGGAACTACAGCCCTGAAGGTGAAGTATGGGAGCTATGGGCAGCTCCTAGTGCTTGATGGATATTGGAGTCTCCATCTTTCAGCATCAGTATTGCCCTGGCAGCAGCAGTTGGATGAAGGGAAAAGGGGAGCAAATGAGAACTACCATTTTTTGCCTGTAGTTGCTTGTTGTGTAGCAGGTCAAGAGACCTAGTATTAGCATCAAGCATCAATGCTGAGCGGAAGCAAAACTGAGCAGGATGCACAGGGGCTCCCCTTTCCTCACTTCCAGTCAGGACAGCTCCTCATTTTTTAGTGCCTACAGAAACCCAGGAATTTCTGATTAATTTTACAGAACCACCCATACAGGCGACCAGGGTTGTTCAAGGATGGTCTGTAACAGCTGAGCTCACTGGGCGTTTCAGCCCCACACATACGTTACTCTCTGCAGCTTTCCCCATGAATCCTGGGCATTGGATTGGACTGCGATCCAACACTGACCAGCTTGGCATGTAAAAGTTAAACAGGTTTAACCCAAGCGGCCTGTCCCTCGCTCTGTGCGCAGAGGTTCCGCAGCTGAGCTCGCTGTGCGGTGGCTCCGGAGCAGAGAGGAAGGGCCGCCCGCCCCGCTGTGCTCCACCCCGCTCGGCTGCACTGGGCCTGGCCGTGCTGGGCCGCGCACTCGGCGGCGCGATGGGGCCGAGCTGGGCGCTGCTGGCCGCGCTGCTGCAGGCAGGCGCCGCGAGCCGACGGGTGAGTGAGTGGGTGCAAGGCCGGGGCGCGCATCCCTCTCCCACCTTACCCCATGCCACCGACACGCACCCCCTCGCTCCCTCTCCCGCCTGCCCTCCCTCTCCCATCGCCCTCTCCCTTGGCTTTTCCTCACGAACGTGCATCTTGGGCTGCTCTGGAGGATTTGCAAAGCTTGGTGAGATGGTCACTCACACACAAAGTCTCTGTGTGTTCTAGCACTGCTGTTCAAACAGGAAGAGTGTGCTGTGCTTTATCAGAGCGTTTCAAGTCTATTTACATAAAAACCCTTTAATTTACATCTAAGTTTTGATGGGATCCAGCTGTGTCTGCTCTGTTTTATAGCCGGCTATGTTGCTGTTTGAAAGGGAATGTTCTTGTTTTGTTTGTTTTAAAAAAAATGCCTGAACCAAGGAGCTTGGTGGGCTCGCCTTTGTTTCATGTGGGCTTATGCAATGGTGGTGTATTGATAGCATTTTTCCAGCTTTGTTTTTAAAGTGTACTGGTTTCTGAAGATAAATATGAAAAGAGTTCTGAGATGTCCAGGTTTTTTTTCTCCTTCTCTCCCTCCCCTTCCTCCCTCTTCCTCTCTCTCTCCCTCCCTCTTCCTCTCTCTCCCTCTTTCTTCCTCTCTCTCCCTCTCTCTTTCATATGCCAGATCTTTGCATAATTATTTACATTCATTTAGCCTTGATGAGACTACACGGAGAAAGATGAGCACGGTATCAGAATGGATATTGAACTTGGGATTCAGTGGTCTTTGAAGGTTATGTTAATAGGTTAGGTTAATATTTTCAGCTGCACCTTAAGCCTTTTGAATTCAGCCCTGGTTTGCTTTGGCCCTAATTCCCTGAATACTTCGGGCTGGACGGGATGGAGCAGGTAAGTGTCTCACCACTGCAGCAGACCATGGCATCAGTAGTAACAGCACAGTTGCCTCCTGCTTCTTGCTGTCAACCGCCATAAAGGGTAGAGTGATTCAAAGCAGATGAAGCCTTCTTGCAGCCTCCATCCAAACCATGCTTCTATACTCATGGAAAGCATGTGCAATTTTAAGCATCACATTTCTTGTTATTCGCAGGTGTTTGCCAAACCAAAGAAAAGTTCATATATAACTTAAACAAAACAATCCCAAATAATAGCTTCAGAAACACATCTGCCATAGAACTGGGAAAAAATCTCTGTTTTACCAGTTTTTAAAAAAGTAACCTTAATTTAGCTTTGCTGAGGAGACAACCTAGTAAAGCTATAATTAGAGTGACATGTTCTTGTTTTTTTTTCATTCAGCTTAAACTATCTGAAAAACAATAGCCTGAGTTACTCACAGGAACTGCACATACTCTGACCACTGTGAGCAATGCAGTCACCAGATACTTTTAATATAAACTTTCTTGCTAACCAGAAACCCAAATATCTGTCCTTTACAAGGCTGCACAAAGAGCTGTATAGTAGAGTGGCTGATATGTGCAGGAATCTATTGAAAAATAATAGCAAAGTGTCATTTACAGCATTTGGCTTAAAAGACTAGGCAGGTCACTAGGCTCTTGGCACCTATGCACAGGCTTATGTTGCTAAGCTGGACCTGTCCTTTATATTTGAGTTCTTTTGTGGAAGCTTTTAGCTTGGTCTCCTTGAAACACACCTGCAGATAATCTGTCTGATGCAAGTCCCAGTGTCTCACACAAGAAAAGGGTCTTAGTTTGGGTTTTGGCTCAGGTTTTGTAGTATTATTTCTTTTCTATCGGACTCTAGAGGACTAATTTAGATATTTTAAATTGATGTTATGAGATTTTTTTTTTCCTGAGACTTATGTTCAGCAAATGGCATTTCTCTACCACAAGTCCTTTCTATAGAAACAGACGTTTATGTCAGAGTCTTTGGTGACTTCATTGTGGTTTCATATGCGCAGAGAACGTTGTATGCGAGACGTAGTTCCTGTTGAGATACCTTTGTTTGACAGCTTGAATTTGAAGAAATCAAGAAAAGGAAACCTTCAAATGTGTAGAAATGTTAGATGTAAACACACCTTTCATTCCTTTGTTTTAAATGACTTCCTTGAATAAAACTGAGTGGTATATTAATGGATGAACATATATATACCACTAGCAAGTCTTATTTCTTGCATTGAAGATGCCTAAATATAATTAAGCACAAAGTCCAAGAACACAGGACAAACCACGGGGCAGAAATTGCAGGGAATTTCTTTATTCCAGCTAATACTCTGCATACAGGGAACACCTTCTATTACCACAGTGCTGTGGAAGCTAAGGCCTGGCCTTCTGACTCGGCCTTTCTGGTGACTAGATGGAGGCAGGCTGGTGCACGGATCTGATCTATCTGCTTTGGAAAGCACAGCCCCCAGTCTGGCTGTGAACTTTATAGCTCCTGCCTAACTGCACACGACAGAGGGGCTCGGCGGTGCTTGGCCTCTGCGTGACCGCGTGGGCGGGAAGCCCCAAGGCCTCTCCTCTGCTCCTGCTCCCTCCTCCAGCGCACAGAGCCTGCAGCTCAGGGATGCTGCCATGCGTTTGGCCACTTCTAGCACCCTGTCAGGAGAGGATTTGAGGGAATCTTGGAAGCAGCTGTGCGTATCTGGGAGAATCTGCACTGCCTCTCTGCAGGCTGGGGCTGCCTCTGGCCTGCTCCTCCAAATAAGGTCACCTCTCCACTTGATGGCTTAGGGCAGACAGGAAAACCATGCAAAGAGCACAGGGGCTCTGGGGAGAGGATCTTGAGTCACTCAGTTCTTGTGCGTAACTTCGTTATTGCTTAATACATTGCAAAAATATTTGCTGGTGAGTTGCGTAGCCAAGGACAATCGCAGCGTTTACCCACTTCTCCTCTGTACAAGTACGGGTTCCCTGCCCTTTTTTGCTGTATCCCAGCACAAGAACCAAGCACTAAAACAAGCTGCAGGATTTGATCAGTGTGCACAGAGGTAGACTAAATTTGTTTAATTATCCCCGTGCCTCTGTTACTAGATAGATTAAATGTTTTGCCTCTACTGGTATCCATCAGATTAAATGAAGTCTTTCAAATTAATTTTGTCTGTACAAATCTCTTTAAAACTATCATTAGACACGGCTACTTAATCTGAAAAAAAAATAAGTCTAGCCCAAATGAGGCAGTATAAACTTCTTAGCATTTGCTTTCTGCAACATATTTCCCTGGGTTTTGTCACCTTGTTCACAACTGAGAGCTTAACCTGAGAACTGTTTTAATTTTTGATAGTTTTCACATGAATCACCTCAGTCCATGAAAGGTTTTCATATTTACATATTTTTTGAATTAAATGGGGTTTCCTTCTTTTCCATAATTAGGGAGCTCTATAAGTAGAAGATTTTTTATTATCATAATCTGCTTTCGAAACAGAATCTCAATAAAAACAGAGATAAAATAAGGACATAGAAGCCATGCAAACAGTGATAAAAGATTATGAGACAGATACTGGTCCCCAATTTTGTCCAACTTTCTGCCAATACAGACAATAAACCTGGATGCAGAAACTTCTGGTTTGGGCAACAAATATTGCACTGCCCAACCCAGACCCTAACACTGATGAGATGACTAGAAAGAGGTGGAGTCGTCTGGTAGTCACAAAAGCCAGGAGAGTTTTGCACCAACGAAGAGGCCTTCGTTTGCTCTGGCAGAATAGGAAATCTGGGTGTTGACCTTGACAGTAGCCTGATTAAATGAACTTATTTTAAAAATAACTACTTACTGGAGTTAGAGGCACCCCCTTCTATGGGTAATAACCCTGATGTGCTTGTAAAAAAATATGTTTAAGTGAATTACAAGTCTTTTTTTTTTTATTTCCTATAATGTTTTTAAGTACAGTTGGCAAGAAGTTGTCCATTGTATGTCCTGAAGAGCTGCAGCTCTTTGGGTAAGCGCTCAGGAAGATTGTATCAGTCAGCAGAGATATCCTTTCAAGCAGGACTGGAGAGAAACAGATGTGAGCCCTTAGACCTATGGTTTTCCTGTGCCTTTAACTCTCAGGACAGTATTTACAATAGAGAACTAAGAGGATGAGGTAAGAACATTTCTTGCCGGGAAGCCTCACCAGCAGGATCATTGTGATGTGGTTTGTTGTGGTTTTTTTCCTGTGCCTGTGCTGGCAGTGAATTTTTTTCAGATTAAAAAAATGCTTGTTTGTTTTAATCAAGTTTATCCTTGTGACTGCAAAAATGCAGCTACAGCCCTTGAATCTTCTTCTCCTAATAAACAAGAAAAGAAGTTTAAATCCCTCTGATGAGAGCTGAGCCCTTTTCTTTTTCTTTAGCAGATGACAGCATCAGCTCACATTTGCAAACGGTGCAGTTTCTATATTACTTATTGCCCTTCCTGTGAGGATAATAGTACCAAGTCCAGCATTAGCAGCTGCCACTGAATCTAGAAGGTTTTGGAAAGCCTTACTTTTCTTTTTGAATTACCATGATTATTCTCTTGGCTAAATGAATCTCAAAATGCTGAAGCCAGCCTGCTGCTTCTGCTCCTGGTCCTCCAGCCGCCACCTTCAGGTGAGCTCTCACTGCCAAGCTGAAGTGGAGGCCAGAGGAGGCTTTGGAGACCCTTGAGACCACAGCGTAAATCTGGTTTTGTTCTCATCGAAAGTCAAAGCAGACGTTGAAAAGCAGTTGAGTCTTTATTTTGTTTTTCCACCAGAAGCTCTGAGGAATAAAGGCCATAATTCGTTCAATCTCCCCCACCCCACTGCAGTTTCTAGGCTGTTAAAAGAGTCTTTACCCTTGGTTTTGCAGTTTGCAACTTGCCTTTTTATCGCTAATCAGTCTGTGAGAGAATGGGCTGGGTATTGATGAAAACCTACCCAGTCTGCCTGGTTTTGAGTCTTCACCTGAACTGATGGATCGGGATGATTCTGGCCAGTGTCACCGACTTTGGGTATTTTAAATAGGAGATGTGAAACTTCTACCTAAGTAGTTTGCCTTCCTTTCTTCCTTTTCTAGGGCGAATATTCAAATTCAAGAAGGCTTTTCTCTGCCTTCACATTCTAGGAATTCTAGTGATCATTGAGTAAATGTGTCAAGTCCTGTTCTGATACACAGCTGGATAACAAGTACTTCAACAAGCTGCTTAAGAAAATATTGGGTTCTCTTTAAGCAGTTGTTGAGAGTGGGAAGCACTAATCTACTTTGTCACTAATGTGAAGATCCAATAAATAATCAAGTTGTTTCAGTAAGGAGGAAGGATATTTTCATTACCGGCCTGCAAAGAGCTTGTTCCTGTTTTGATTTCTGTTTTTAATTATATGTGTAAAGCACTTCTCTAAAAGTGTATGGCTCTGCATGGACCAATCTCTTCAGGCTGCAAGGAATTGAGCAGTGTCCCCTGGACGGCATCCTTCGGATCTAGCAGGGAACTCCTACATTCACATTTCAGAACCTTCTTCTTTTACCCTGAGTATGTATTTCCACTTTGGAAACAGATGTCAGATTCTCAAATATTTTGACATTTATTCATTGAAGTCACTTAGCTGTGCTGATTGATATGAGGCAAAAACAGGTACAGTGTGTTTTATGACTGTTTCATAGGCACTTTCTGTAAGACTATGTAATTGCTGCTTTTCAGAAGAGGCAGTGTCCTCTCGAAGGCATTATTTTTCTCAGAACAGCAAGGTCTCCCTGGTTTGGGAAGGAATCAGGAAGTATTTTGAATGACAAGGCTCTCTGTATCATGCCAACTGTTATAATTACACTGATCTTTAAAATATTTGTCTCTCGACTCTTCACATGAGGGTCAGGATGGATGGACTTGTGATTCATGATTTTCCCTTTTAATTTTTCCTAGGAATATTCATTGCCTTATACACCGCAGTTTGCGCAATGCAAGGACGCGACCAGGGAGTTCTATGAAGAAAGTCTTAATAAATGCTGCAGTCAGTGCCCTCCTGGTAAATCAGAACTTACATTGTTACTTTGCATGGACAAATACAATGAATTTTCAGACGAGCACTGTATGTTTTGACTATTGATGCATATGAAAGCAACAGAGTTTTGCTGTTTTAATGCAGTCTTTAGACGAATGTAAAATGCTGTGGCTGTAAAAAATATTTCCATAAGGAACACAGTGTTTAGTAGAATTGGAGTTTTGTTACAAGGTTAACCTGGTTGGGGCTTATTGAGAGGATGATCTAGGCTGCTGAGCTCCTGCAAACTCAGTTTTGCACTGTTCTTTGATTAAAGTAAATTTTAATTGCATGTACATTTTTCTGTTTGTTTTGAAGCAGAAGTTAACTAATGAAGTTAGAAGAATTAAACAATGTGCATCAGACCAAAGCTCAGTAATGATAGAGGCATTGTTGGGCAGGGTAGGAGGTACAGTTTAATTTGGTACTTTGATAATAGTACTATATTGTAGTAGTACTTGACTGGTTAAACTATAATTGCTCCTTAAGGAATTTTTTTGACTTTACTGTAAAGCAGTTACTGTAGAGCACTGTCACAGATAACACAGAAATACCGAGTACTAAAACTGTTATCATCTGAGGTGTCATGTCTTACACTTCAGTGACAATTATTAGTGATCCTTTGCTCGCAAACAGCCTGAGTACAGACGTAGGGGGATGTCGAGGGTGGGTTGTTTTGTTTTTGTACTAGGGACATTTTGATATGTTAATTATAGGATTTTTGCAAAAAGCTGTTATTATAGGATATTAGACACAAGGGGAAAAGAAAAAAAAAGCATATTTGTCTATTTGTCCCATGACCTGCTGAGCAAACAAAATTTGTCTCCATAAATGCTCCTGTCAGAGAGATCCGGAAGCTTCAGCAGGAAGCCGGTATATGCTGAAGCAGCCACACTGGCTTGAGTTAACAACAGCAGCAGAAAGAGGCTAGATAGAGCTGTCACACTTCCTTTGTTAAAAACAGAATGGAGTACAGATGACTCAGAATTAAAACCTCTAGTTATGCCAGAAATGGTGATCAGTCTATAACATGACTCTATCCCCTAACTTTTAAATTTCTGGATATTTTTATTTTATGTGGGAAACACGAATGATGAAGAGGTCAGATTTTCCCTGTGTATGCATGTGGTTCCTTTTTAAATTAGTACCTGGTTGGTATCTGCTTGGTATCTTGGTACCTGCTGTCAATCTGATAGTGGTAGTCAAAGAAAAAGTTTTCTACAGCTAAAAATGAAAATTACCCTAACTTCTAGTGATTCCTACTAATGAGATTGTACTTTGTTTTTTTTATTTTAATAGGTCAATACAAGTTAGAGAACTGCACTCACAGTGTGGACACCAAATGCAGCCCGTGTGGATTTAACTCGTACACAGCGATCTGGAATCGCTCTCCTCAGTGCTTTGCCTGTTTGCCACCTTGCAGGAAAGGTAGGGCTGAATTATTAAAGGGACGTCTGAGCCTTCTGCAGCTTGTTCCAAGAGTGGAATTGTTTTAATCTGGTCTTTTTTTTTTCTTAAAGAAACTCCTCAAGAGTTTGGCTCTATCATTTGCGCATTCCCAATGGCATCTTGCCTTTTTCTTGTTTCAAAACAGGTTTTGTGCAGCTTCAAACGTGCACAAAATCCCAAGACAGAATCTGTAGCTGCCCACCCAATGAGTACTGCATCTCGAAAATATACGATCAGTGCGAAATGTGCAGATTGCATAAAAAGTGTGGAAAAGGTTACCGAGTTTCCAAAGCAGGTAATTTAATTCTCAACACTCTGATTATTCTTGGTTCTCACTAGACAACTCACTGCAATTTTTCTACTTTTCTGAAGGAACAGACAGCACAGATACAGAATGTATGCCTTGTCCTCCTGGAACTTTCTCAGATGAGGAATCTTACAATACCAGCTGTAAACCACATAGAGTGTAAGCCAGCCTTTCTGTCTGATAACTAATTTTAGGAGCGATAGGACTGATAGGACTGATTTCACTTCTAACCTCTCTTTGTGTTTCTTGCAGTTGTAAAACAGTGGCTATTCCAGGAAACAGCATGAATGACACTGTTTGCAGTGATTCAGGAACAGTGTTTACCACAGCTGTACCCCACACTGCTGTGAAAACCCTCCTGACCCAAAGCTCAAACTCTGACAGACCTGAAATGTTAACTCGACCTGTCATTTTAAGTGCTGCACCTGATATGGCTTATATCATCGGTAAGTTATTAATTCTTTGGAAGTATTTTTCATTTGATTAGGAAGCAAGATTGCTTTTAGTTCTCAGTTTCTTTCAGAGACCAACTATCTGTATCCTAATAGAACCTCAGAAAAAAAAAAGTGTTAATTCAGTAAGATGCTGCTTGTATTGAGTTGCATATTATTAACCTTTATATGTGCTCTGCCTTGGTATATTGTACAGTTCTTGTAATTCTGGCAATATTCATAAATGTGCAGAATTTGATTATGAAATGCATTTCCTGGGAATAAAAAGATCTATACAGCATTGAAAAGCACCAGCTTGATGGAGGGGCCTTTCTCCCGTTCAAGCACCTATTCTGCTGAGTTTATATTTTTAGGAGCACTCTGGGCTCCCTGGCCCTATGCATGAAGAACTGTTGCTAGCCTAGTGAGGTTCTCTTCGTGATCAAGGCCAGGAATCTGTCCTGACTTTTCAGCACAGGAAAGTTCATTTTTATGAAGTGCTGGAGACTGAAATGTAACCTTGGTATCCAGTCATTCAAGATATGAAATGTGAATGTGAGACACAGTAGCTACTTGTGAAATTAGGTTTTATAGTCACGGACAGAAACTGTGAAACTACTTGTGTCTAATTCTCTCCTTTGCAGATGGACCTGCTAAATAATTTTCATTTATTTTCCAGGCTCAGTAACAGGGCCATTGGTATTGATCGTGATAATTGCTGTTTTGGGATACTGCTTAGTCTCCCGTAAAAAAGGTAGGATTCATGCAGTGAAATAAATAAGTCTGTAAGCATCAGAAATAGTGACATCTGGTTTGTTACCAATTCGAGCCTGGTGTTTGTCTGATTTTAGTGTCCCAGAAGGTGCTGGCTTTGAAGCTTTTCTCATGGCTGGAGATGGAGGCAGGCTTGCTTATGTGTAGAGTCTTTGATGTCTAGTAATAGGCAAGTTCACTATACTTTCCATAAGGAAAGAAGACATTTATATGCATGTCCTGCACTGACTGGTAACATAGCCGCAGGAAATTTCAGGAAAGGTCAGAGGAACTTTTTTACCTCATTACTTTGTGTATTTTGGACATATTTTATTGCTACTTTTTGACACTATGCTAAAGAAAAATGTTTAATTCAAAGGTGCAATCCTCTCTGTTCATTGGCCAAATTCACTTTTAACAAAATTAGTGCACTTTTAGCAAAATTAGTGCAATACACAAAATTTACGAAATTTTAAAATATCATGCACTAGCAATTTGGCTTCATCTGTAGAGCATAGAGAAAGTAAAACTAAATGTACATTTGGAGTTTATTCTAGCAGCACAGTTATCGCTCAGGCAAGGTAAGAGCGAAGCTTTTGCAACATAGGCAGATTTTGTTCCTAACGAACTCCTTCCTCATTCACAGCGCTGTTATATTCTCCACCAGCTGGGGAAGCAGCTTTGGTGAGTGGCACTCATTCATACCTTTTCATGTTCTCTATTTCTCTAACAGTTATATAGAAATCATGATGTCTTACCTAATTATAAAAAAGCTAAAACTGTAGTGAGGAAGGGCTGGTTCAGCTGGCACTAACCCCAAGTTACTGCCTAAGATAAAAATGTTGTGACTGATTCAAACCTCACATTATTTCAGGTAATCAGGTAATGTAGGTGTCATTCAGAGTCTTGTTCCCTGGATAATTAGTGAAGTGCTGTAGGTTCCCTAGAAGATTCATTTTATTGAATAACTGATGAGCTAGTATGAATTTTGTTTACACTTATCACTTTGCAAATGGAGATTATCAGTAGTTTGTTTAATAAAAAGTAGCCAGCACTTCGGTGTCTAACGTTCAGTGTCTTTCTGCAAATGTTCCAGCCTTTTTCCACTACAGAGAAGCAATGTGAGAAAAAAGTAAGAAATACAGGACCACAGAACTCGAGTAACTCCAAACAGGAGGAACAGCATCTCTTGGAAACCCCAGGGTCCAGCAATAGCTCTCTCAATAACCCAGCTGCTGCTGCAAGCAACGGTGTCATTAGTAACAAGAACAACGAAGGCAAAGTGGAAGGATTTCAGCAGCAATATTCAGCCACAGAAGGCTGCAAGCTTCACAGTGGAGACAGGCATAACTCTGCAAGTTCAGGTGAGAGTCTGTCAAAGATCATATATCGAAATGTTCCAGAACCTCTTGAAATTATTATGTGTTATAATCTAAGTGGGAGCTTTTTGGTTTTGGTTTAGTCACTGAGATAATATGTAGACTTTATTGTATTTAAAAAAATGTTGCAGGAACATGTCCACCAGCTTTCATACATTGTTTGAAACGAGATAGTCTATTTTGACTTCAAGTCTGTCTCTCTGACTTGTCCTCCAGTCTGTCTCTGGAAAGAGTCCAGCCATGAGTTTTGCTCTTCCATGCTTACTGTGTTTTCTGTTTATTTGATAGAACATTCTGGTAATGGAGGAACACAGGTGAATGTGACTTGTATTGTTAAAGTATGTAATTCCGACTGCAGTGCCCCGTCCCCAGAGCAGACTAGTTCAACTAGCATGGATTATGGAAATGCTCCCCATTATTCTCCAACAGGAGAAGAAATTCCTCTTTCAAAAGAAGAAAACCTCTTGCAAAAAGAAACTAAGATCTCAGTGGAAACCGAGGATGATTTACTTCAAGACCTACTTCCAGAAGAAAAGCCGTTTCCCCTGAGTATTCAAGATGTGGGGATGAAGACTAGTTAAAGGAGATTATAGATCATTTATTGATTAAGCACCTCCAACCTTCTGAAATAAACATTATGTTAAATGTAGCATTCCTATGGAGATTCGAAACCTAAGATTAATATAGACTTGAGAGTTCATGAGGTTTTAAATCTTTCTTTTTTCCTGTCAGTCTAGAGAATGAAATGATGCTCTTTGCAGTTTATAAGAAACTACTGCTTTTTAATGCGTTCTTGTAAACAGAATTGCCTACCCTTCCTTTCTTCTATAATACATCTTGATCATACCCAAGACAGCCCTTTGAAGAGGAACTCTTTTCTTTTTGCCACCGACATTCCTGCGGAGACTCCTTGTGATGATAGTCTGGGTTCATAATTGCTACCTGTTGAGCACATGACTGCAACCAGCCCTTCTAAGAGACGGGAATTATATGATCAGTCATCTATATGCTATTCATATAGCTTAGATTTTAAAATTACTCCATTTCCTGCTTTCATGTATATATTTCTACTGGCTTTTTGGATATGCAACATAGACCTGCAACATAGAAACACGGATATAAAATCGCAGGATTTCTATAAGAAAAGTACCTTGCTTTATATGTTGCTTTGAACACCCTGCACTGAACATTCTCCTGTCTTGTTCATTGGCTCCCACTGTAGAGATCTGATTAAAGAAACAGCTCAAGATTTTTTAGTATTTTTTAAAAAAAAAGGTTAAGAAAAAGTTTATTTCTCTTGTCATTAACTTTATGGGGGTTTAAATCATGGAGCTGCATGTCAGAAGGAAAATCCAGATATTATGTTCAAAGTTCAAATGAAAAATGTGCTTATATTTGCTGAAAAAAGTTTACAAGTATATTTTTATAGTGATGTATCTCAAGCTATACATTAAAACTCTTATTTTTTGAAGGGGTTGTTTCACGTCCATTTCGGGTGTGGTGTGTATTTCATGTTGTGGGTTTCTCTCAGGGACTAGATTTAAAAAAAACCAAAGTCACCATCATGACGTCCAGTCCGAGTAAAGACCCAGTAAAGATCCACACCCAGCGTAATGCCATTCCTCCCTCTGTAATAAAATTAATTATAAAAAAAAAGAAGGAAAGAAAATCTGGTTCGCATTCCTACAACTGAGCTCAACTTTAGTTGATTTGAGCTTGGGCCCGTCGCGGGTGGGGGGATCCCCGGGTGCCGCCGGGTGCGCGGAGCAGCGGCCGTTGGCGCCGCCCCTGCGCGCGGCCCTCGGCGGCCCCAGCGCGTGACTGAGGCGGCAGCGGCACCGCCCGCCCCGGAACCGCCCCGGGAACCGGCCCGGCCCCAGGCACCGCCCCGGCTCCAGGAACCGCCCCGGCTCCGCCCCGGAACCGCCCCGGCGCCGCCGCCGGGGGCCCGGCTCCGCCCCAAGGAAGCGAGCACGGGCGCATCGATAGCTCGGCGCTCGCTCGCCCTGGCCTCGGTGCCCGGTTCCCCTCCGCACACACACGCTCCCGTTCGGTCGGTTCGAGGGCGCCCAGCGCCTCGATCCCCGGGCGCCATCGCGGAGGCGGCCGCGGCCGGGCGCTAAGGTAGGTGGCGGAGGGGCCGGCGGCCGGCGCGGCGGCTCTAGGCCCTGCCCGTAGTTTCCTCCATCCCGTCTTCCGTCTCGCGGCGGCGGCGGCCCGGCCCGGGGGGCCCCTCCCTGCCGCACGCCCCCTTAGCGCCCCGCCCCGCCGCCTGCACCCTGCGGGGCCCCCGGGCCCGTCCCGGGGCTGGAGCCCTGGAGGGCAGCGGCCTCTCGCCCGCCGCCGCGCTGAGCCCCCGGCCCGTCCCGGGGCTGGAGCCCTGGAGGGCAGCGGCCCCTCGCCCCCGGGCCCGTCCCGGCCCAGCCCCGCGCTGTCCGTGCGCGCCGGGGCCCCGCGCCGCTCCCTGCGGCCAAGGTGACCCCATGTGTCACCTGCACTGTGCCAACAAGTGTCCGCTCTCGCTGAGCGCCTGCTTGTGGGTGCTTGTGAGTGGCGGAGAGTGTTGGGAGCGAGGGCTGCTGCCATCGCCTCCCCAAGAGCCGGGAATTGCCCCGCACACGCACGTTCGCCCTGGCAGCAGCCAGGAACCCATCTGTGAACGGAACCACACTGAACAGCCGACCCCAGTGCAGCAAGTGAAGGTGCAGTGAGGCTAGCGGCGCCTCCCTGGGCACTGGGCTGCGAGCTGCCCCGTGGCCCCGGCCCTGTCCCGCTCCTGCGCGGCCTGTGCTCCCGGAGCGCTCCTGTCCTTCCCAGCATAAGGGGGTTTTTCTGTTTCCCTCTTTGTTTCTTCCCAGAGGAAGTGAACCAACTTTAAGTGAACTCTTAACTTTGAACTCAGTTTCTCACCCTGCTAGATGTTTGCTGTTTTTCTTTACCGTGAGTGTTCAGGAAATAAAAACATTATAATTAGAAATGTTTCATTCTCCTTCCAGTGGCACAGCAGTGGACTAGAAAATTACAAAATTACATGCCTCAGAACTGCTGGAGGATGCCTCAATAATTACCTGTATTCCACAGCAAGCTTAGGTTAAGGAGGTGCCTTACCTTATTTACAGTTCCTGTGGTGACTGCAGGCATGGAACTGTTCACAGAGCTGAGATTTCTCAGTCATTGTGATGCTAACCTGCTTGGTGCTTCTAAGTGTTTCTTCAAGATCTTTCTTCTAATTTGGCTCCTAACAACCTGTAGATTTCTTTTGTGAGGTATAACCACATGACATGGGTTATTCTGTTCACTTTTGCTTAGGCGTAAGCTTTTTTTTTTAATCAATTTTACTTGAGAATAAGCTGTAGTACAAGGCGAGGAACTTATGTATGAATATTAAGTCTTTATTATATGTAGTGCTGTTTTTTGGAAAACCATGGAGGCATTTTGAAAAGATAAGTTGTTAGTTAAGCATGTGTCTAATGTGAATATATTCCATATTTTAATGCAGTTTGCTTTATGTATGCTATTTGTGTTCCACTGCATCACAAAACTAAGTTTACTTTTCAGCTTTTAGACAAAGTCTTGCATTGTCTGCTTAACTCTGGTTATCTTCTTTGAGTGTATTGGGTAAAAATCCTCAGTGGATGTTTTTAAAGAAATCCAGACATCTGCATTAGAGCCTTTTATCAAACATACATTTCCCACTATTTGAGGGGAAAACCCCTGCGTTAAATCTAGATTCCATTCTTGGATTTGTCTTACAGGTTGTTTGAAATGTTGACAGTATCACTGGTGTTGCTTTTTCACTGCAGCTTCTGTGTCTTTTCTTGGTGTTGAAATCTACGATACCATTTCGAGAACCTATGGGCAGAGTAACCCTTGTTGAGCTTTGTGTTACTTGTGTCCAGTTAGCTGATACATGTAACATAATTTCTCCTAAAAAAGGGGAACTGGGAAAGCTGAATGACAGTTTAACAGGTGCCCTATAAGAATGCTGCAAAAACCCCAGTCAGTGGCTCTGGGCTGCAATTTAGCTTGGATGCCAAACTGACTTCTTGCTGCTCAGGCCAAGCGTTTTCATTCATGGCTTGTAGAGATCCTTCTGTGTAATTGATGAGCTGGTATGTAACTGTTTTATCATGTTGTTAGAAATGAACGGAGACCGTTTTCCTTCCTGCTGTATTTGGCTTCGCCATTGAGGGGTGTCTCTGTTTGGAGAAGAAGTATGGCCCTTGCTTTGGTTTTGTGCACAGAATATGAATGCTCTTAGCTTTAGTGGTAGTTTTCACGGTAACAGGTCTGCTAGTATAGAAAAACCCAAAGTGCTGTCTCCAGAAAACTTTGTAAAGGAGCATTGCATAAAATAAATAGAGAAAAAGGGAGGGAGAAAAAATTGCCTTTTTACAATCAGCACTAACAGAAGGGGTGAGGAAACGTTTTGTTTTCTCGGCCTATTTTGAAAAATAATAGATGTGATATAAAATAAACTTGGGAAAGCAGCATTCGAATGGACACCTGTTACTTTAAGCTAGGCTTTCCCACCCAGTTTGCTGGCAGCTTGAAGGAAATAGCTACTGGAACTTTGGAAAAAGGTGGTGTAGGGCCGTGTTCTGTATTGCATCAAAACATGGTGCCTTGGCAGAGGAGAAGGATGTAAAGGTGAACCTTGTTTGCCAGTGGAAGCGGTCTATAAGCATCAAAGCTTAGTGTGAATGTGTGTGTTGGAGCTTACAGGGAATGCATGTAATGTGGTTTTTCTAGATGGATACCAAGCTAAGTATTTCTACTGCTTTTTGGATGGATTACAGTGACTATTTTTGTGTAGCGGCATCACACGTCTGCTGAGAGACATTCTGTTTCAGGCACTCATATTCTTACTTTTTCTTCCAGAATGAAATGGTAACTATGGAGCAGAGATCCAGAAAATGACAGAAAAACCTTAGTTGCCCTCTTCTGAGCCACAGTCATGTTGGAAGGATTGGTAGCCTGGGTCCTCAACACCTATTTGGGCAAATATGTCAATAACCTGAACACAGACCAACTTTCAGTAGCTCTTCTAAAGGGTGAGGATATTTGATATTTTGGGTAGTATTTTTATGCTGTGATTAAAAAGAAAAAAGAATAACTTCCATTTTTGTAATAATTGGAAGATGGAATAGAAACAATAAGTACTTAATACTGTGTTTAACATTTATATAAATGCTTTGAATATACAGTATTGTACCAACACTTTACATTGAATAGTAGATTCTGTTGTGTTCTGAATTTTGTTGCTTTTTCAACATAAGTAATTTCAACAATTTATCTGAGACTGATAAAATATATGCTTAGCATATCTTATCATCTTCTTCAACTTATACTGGATTTGTGTGTGACTTTTCTTAAAGCTATTCAGTAAACAGCTATTCAGTCCTCCTTTGGAGCACTGAGGAAAGAGAGATTCCATACTATGTACCTGCTTCATCTTGTTTCTCCTTTGTAACTGAGGCTTTTGTTTGTCATGTTTTTTTCAGTCTTATCTTCCCTGGGAATTCAAAATGAGTATTTTTTTAATTTACCTTTTGCTGCAACTGTCAGCTGGTTTGGAAGGGCATACTTTATAACACTTCATTGCTTTTTGGTGTGTGCTTTTTGTAATATTCAGAAAATAAATGAAGTATCTCTTTCTAAAAGAGGTAGAAGCCTTTTTCTTGGTAAAGGCAAAGTTCAGATCCTAAATCCTTACAGAGGGATTACTTCTAGCTGGTCTAATTAATAATTTGAACACGTGGCATTGGCAAATTTATTGCTGTTAGTTATTGCCTCAATTGCCATGTAACTCAGAGTGCTGACTGTTCTCATGAAACCTTACTTATTATTTTTTCTTATTTTCTTTTTCTTTTTGGTTATGTTTATAATCATCTTGTGCTTTAATGTTCAAGTTGTCATTTTAACATAATTTTGCTCAGCTGACCTGTGGGTTGTTTCTCCCCCTGGTGCTTGGTGCTGCTAGGTGCTGTTGAATTGGAAAACTTACCACTAAAGAAAGATGCCTTGAAGGAACTGGAATTACCGTTTGAAGTGAAAGCAGGTATGTATGTTGCATATTTGGGTAAGACAAATATTTTCAAATAGAAATATTGCATGTATAATAAAAACTCTTGCATGATTCAAAAGCTTGAACAAATGAGGTAAACTGATTTTTGGTAATAGAATTCTATTGTAATATCTATGTTATACTGCTTTTTTCTTACGTCTTCTAGAGGGAGAAAAATATTTGTGTAGGAATCTGATAGCATCTTTGGGTTGTATTTCTAGGTTTCATTGGCAAAATAACCCTACAGATACCTTTTTATCGCCCACATGTGGATCCATGGGTGATATCTGTTTCAAAGCTGCATTTAATTGGTGCACCAGAGAAAAAAGAAGATTTTGATGAGGAAATAGAAAAGCTGAAAGAAAGAGAACACAAGAAAGCTCTTCTACTAGCACTTGAAGAAAAATGGAAAGTGAGTTGTGAGGACTTGTTTTTCATGGTGAAGAAACTGCTATGGTAGCTGTATTGCACTTTTATCTTCTAAGAAATATATCTCCTGAAAACAAATGTATAGGAAATGAAGGTAGAATGCACCGTGCAACCAAGCCTTTCCTTTCCCTGCACATGTATTGGGGGCTGTCTGTTCTCTGCACCCTGGCGATTTCAGTAAAATGTTTCCTGACGAACTGTTAATGCTCTTCTCTACTTCCGCTTTCAGAAAGAACGACAACAGAAAGGGGCATCCTACTGGTACTCAGTTACTGCCTCTGTGGTCACAAGAATTGTAGAAAATATTGAAGTAAGTAAACCTGTGTGTGAAGAGCTTTTTGGTAACCTAACCTGTGACCATTTGTGCTTCCCGTTGGATAGTCTTTAGAGAAGAAATATGTAGTCAAAGATAGAGGAAGATAAATTGTTTGGAGAATGTGAAGCTGTAAAGAAATGATTTTTTTCTTTTTTTTTTTTTTTTTAAACTGATTGCTCTCTCTCAAGTTCTTTAATTATATTTTTTTCCAATAATAAAAATCTAGTGAATGTCTCCTTAGCTTCAAAATGGCTCAGAAGTCTGGCTACTATGTTCTGTTGTTTTTTGTCCTCTTTTTAAGTCCTGATGTAACTGATTACAGCTTAGCATTTCGAGTATAGTTTGTTTTTTACCCTATAATGTCTTCAAATAAGAATTCTTAGCAACTGTATTATTAATCGTTTGTACTTAAAAAAAAAAAAAGCTGCTTTCTACGTATTAATTTTTACAGTGTTTTTTGCTAGCTTCTGTGCAAGGTTTTATCAGTTCTTCTTTGTGTAGAGAAAATAGCCCTACTCTATATTGTTCAATTGCTCTGTTACTTGCTGGAGGGATTCAAGAGCGAGACAGTGTCAGTTTGTCCTGCCCGATCTGTTAGGAAGGGTGTATGTGGTGCGAGAGCTCAAGGCCAGTGAGTCTGTGCTTGCCACAGTCCTGGACCTTGTATCTGCTGAGCAACCAAGGTAACCCGGAGCTCCCAGAGCACTTAGCACTTAACGTTAGTTTGAGTCATCATGTATATTCTTGGTTCCTGCTGATGATTCTAGTACGTTAAACATTGAGCTTTGGCAGTTGTATGTTTTTGTTGAAAATGAGGACGATAGTAAGAGCAAATAAAGCACACTTTTGTGAAAGTGACTGATTAACTAGGATGAGAGGGATGACAGTGGTATCTGTCTGAGGAGGAGAGAGAAATAGAAAATAGTGAGGAATACAACTTTCATGGCATCTAAATAATTACCCAAACTTGTTGGTAATGCACAAATTAAACATTTAATGTCTGGCGTGTTAACGAATAGTTACTGTGTACTGTAATGATATAAAAAGTTATCTTTAGTAATGGATTTTTTTATTATTATTTATTTTAATTTTTTTCTCCCCCCTCTGCCTGTTTAGTTAAAAATTCAAGATGTCCATTTGAGGTTTGAAGATGGTGTCACAAATCCTTTACAGCCTTTTGCCTTTGGCATATGCATCAAGAATGTCTCAATGCAAAATGCAGTATTTGAGCCAGTAAGTATAACTTTGTACGAGAACGCATGGCAGCTGAGATATGATGCTGTATCTTC
The DNA here is from genome assembly GCA_032353885.1 of Nothura maculosa. Taxonomy (NCBI): domain Eukaryota; kingdom Metazoa; phylum Chordata; class Aves; order Tinamiformes; family Tinamidae; genus Nothura; species Nothura maculosa. The sequence continues at coordinate 406,520 of JAUBOD010000265.1, read as the reverse complement.
TTTGTAGATTTTAGTGTACACTACATTGGTTGCTCATAAACATTTAGTACAAATGTCGCTTTTTAGTAAGATTCTCGTCACATGGGTGTTGCTAGGGGTATTGGTATAAATTGATTATGGATATTTCATAGTGTCTATTAAAATGGAGAACTAAAAATGAGTGCCATGTGCTGTATGATCTTGACTTTATTCCAATTTTTCTGCTTCAGGTGGAGAAGCTGATGAGGAAAAAACAATTAGATATTGCTGACTTCAGTGTTTATTGGGATACTGATTGCACTTTATTGGGTGATCTTCCTCCTGGTCAACTACAGGTACAAGAGAGAGTTTTTACAGGGGAAGTAGCAACAGAAGTCCATGGTTTCATGCTATAGTGTGGGACCTGTAAGGATTATGATATAAAATCACTTTGTTTTTGAGGAGAGAATGTATTTCATTTTTTTTCAAACTGACTTTTATGTTATTGAAGTGTATTGTAATGTATTAAAAGACTTTAAGAAAGAAACTAAGACTTTAAGAAATAGTTTAAACTCATTTCTTATGGAATGAATTTGTTTGTAACCCAAAGGAAGCAATGGACAAAAGTATGGAAAGCCGTGATCATAATTATATAATGGAACCTGTATGTACTTCTGCTCTTCTGAAGAGAAATTGTTCAAAGGAGCCTCTGAGGTCACGCCACACTCCACGACTCGAGTGTGACATTCAGCTCGAGACTATACCCTTGAAGCTTTCACAGGTACATGCTGGAATTACCTATAGACTGAATAGGATATTTGTGTGTAAAGTCATTGATTCAGCTTGCAAAATACTTGTAGGACAGTTAAAATTTGTTCAGCCTCCTGGCCACAAAACTGTGATAGTGTTTGTATGAGCCTGTGCCAGTTACTGTATCATAAAATTAATTAATTAATTGTTTCTTAAAGACTTAGTATTAGAGGCAGGTGAAAAGGGGGCATAGTGAAGAAAGAAACTTTTTTTTGCGTTTTGCTTTGTTTGAAATTAGTCATTCCAAACTAATTATTCCAGTGTCCTTCATTCCTCTGACCAAGGTGGGGTTTTTTTGTTTTGGTTTGTTTTTTGCCTACTGAAGTACCAGGAGGGATATGTGTGGTTTTTGTTTGTGGAATGTACAATAGCAGCTGATGTTACATTTTTATTGGACCTGAAAAGAGATTTCATTTTGTGTTGGTAAATAGGGAAACCTATAAATTGAATATCACACAAGCTACTAGGAGAAGAAATGCAGTGTTATAAAATCAAGTTATGGTTAAAATAAGCCTTTAGTTGTGAAGGAATATTCAGCTCATTAATGCAAACAAAGTAAGCCCGTAGTGGGTTTCTACCCCTGTTCGATTTGGAAGGCACACCAGCATTGTCTAACTCATCTCTGTGCTCCTTTACCTAAAGATGCAGTATCAGCAGATCATGGGATTTTTAAAGGAACTGGATAGAAAGGAGCGACAGCTTAAATTCAGGAAATGGAGACCAAAGGTTACAGTGACAGAGAAGTAAGTATATCCATAGATGTGGCGTTCAGTTAATATATTAAAATCTAGATGACTAGATGATCTCTAGAAGTGCCTTCCAACCTCAACCATTTTGTGTGACTAGAATTAAGACAGAGGGGGAAAAATGTTCACAGTAAATGTTTTTGAAAGTTTCAGGTTTTATGTTTTGTTGCTCTACCTCATTTTATATTTTGTTGCTCTACCTCATAAATTTAAAATATTTAGGCATAATTAATACTTAAAGTAAAAAATTTCTTTTATATAAGGCTTTAAACCCTCCTATTATAACTTCCAGCAAACAAAAATAAATTGCAGGTTCTTTCCACACACATGCAGACACTGGGATTATTGTTTTTTTTTCTGGGATGTTTACATGATATAATCGTATCAGACTGAATATTTGTCTAAATATTTTGCCCTTGGTGACCATGTCCTTTATGTAGCAGCAATACTAAATTCCACTGAGGTAGTGGGGACTTCAAAGAATAGTATTTAATGCTACACAACTTACAGAACTAGGCCATGAATGTTACAACTAGTACTGATGCCTTATCTGACTAGTTATCCATCGTTTTCTCACTGAACCTTTCCTGGACCTTTATCCAATTTTGCTTATATGCATTTTTTGGAAATACACCGTAACTCTTAAATATTTCAGCTGCCGAGAGTGGTGGATCTTTGCTTTGAATGCTAATATTTCGGAGATCAGGGAGCAGAGACAACGTTCCACCTGGGAGTTTGCCTTACACCGAGCCCAAGATGCAGTTGCTTACACTGACATGTATTACAGCAAGTTGAAGGGGGAGCCGCTTTCTGCTACAGAGCAGGTATTTAGGGTTGAGAGAGTTTTTGTCTGCTGTGCTTTGTTTTTAGTGTCGGTCAATTGTATTTGATTTGTCTGATCTTTCTCAAATTTGCAGTCTCTTCTGTAGTAGCTTAAGCATATCTTCAGTCTAGCTTAAACACATCTTCAATATAACTGCAGGTTATTTTCCCTGAGGAAACAATATTTTTACCAAAACTGATTTTTTTCAGTTGTATATAATTGTGAGATATTTGTGAGTGTCAGGGTTTTTAACTATTTCCATAGCAAAACCAAACTGTGTGTGTCTGACGGAAAAAGTTACAGTTCAAAATGCAGCATCAGCACTTAGAGAATGTTTATGTCAGTCTGCCACATACTTTCCTAACGCTTGTTCTCTATAGACTCAAAAAGCATTTAAAAATCAGAAGTGTTCCACAGTGTGGCTAGGTGTCTCGTTGACTGTGTTTGAGGGTGCTTCATTACAGAGGAAATGTGCCCCCTACTAATAAATCTGTGTCCTACAGAAGGAAAAAAAGGCCTGCAATTGGCTGGTTTTTTTTTTTATTATTATTATTATTTTTTATTTCTAGTATACTGGGGCTTTTCTCAAAACAGTTCAGGCAGCATCTACCTCAGCAGTCTCAATTACAGGGAGTGATTCCAGTGATACTTTAAGTTATGTAATGCAAATAAGGATTATATATAAATGTGAACTGTAGTAGGCCAATGTATGTGAGACGTTTATTCTCATGTACTATGTGAAAGCTTAATTAGCTTCTTAATCAGTACAGACTATGAAAAATACTTTATTTTGCAATCCAAATAACATTTGAAATAAATGAAAATGTCAATTTTAAGAGGCCCAAGTGGCGGCTCTTTATTTTCTTGTAAATAGAAATTTGAAATTCATGGGAGAGTTCTCATGCACTGCACAGATGTTTGGCACATTCATGAATGCTGGCGCTACATTATTTTAGTGCAGTTACTTTACCTTTCTTGTCTTTTCAGGCAGAAATGTTTCGTATTGAGGATGAGCAAACTTATGAGGAGTTGAAGATACTGTATGAGATAGTTCATGATAAATTCCATGAACTAGCTGAGGTGAGAAACATTCTGTGAATATTCTTTGGCTGATATTTAGAATCTTCAAGTGAATTATTCTGCAGTGCAGTGGTCTGTTCTGCTAATGAGTATTAGTTTGTGTTTTGAACATCAGTGTTATGTCAGTGTTAGAATTGCAAACAGTGCTCAGTGCCTCCAGTTCTACTGTTGTCACATGCGCAGTGAGCTCTTGTTCAGTCATCTGAAGGCCTATCTCCATAGTATCCTTGCCAGAATTTTTACAGCAACTGTTCTTCATCTTCAAAATAGAGAATGAAAATGAAATGCACAATAAGTATAATAGATCTAGGCCTTGTATAAAGGAGTTTCTGAGCAAACTTCATAAAATACTTACTGATATCTTTTACAATGTGTTTTCATCATTTTTTTTCTGAGCACAATTACTTGAAACGGATGTGTTTTATAGCATGTATCAAATGACTTCTTATTGGGCTTAGTGTTTCTGAAGTAAGATTCAGATAATTCCATATGACTTCATTTATGAACAGGTAATTGATGGTGTGTTTGCTATTTCTTAGCCTGTTAGGAAAGCAGCTGCAGATTAATTGAACTTAAGTCCTAAATAGTAGATGAAATCATAATGTTCTGGTGACATTTCTGTACACTGGATATATTTGTTTGTTTATTAGCACTAATGTGTGTTTCTTTGTTGCTCAAACCCAGAGTGTTAAAGAGCCTTTGCCCGATTCCCCCGGAGTCTGCCCTACCGCTGAACCTGCCCCTGGCAGCAGCACTGGGATGCTGCAGTATCTCCAGTCCTGGTTTCCTGGATGGGGAGGCTGGTATGGATATGCTCAGCAAACATGCGAAGGAGAACCCTTTGAAGGACTGCTGCCGGAGCCGCAGGAACAGTGGAATCCGGAGGACATACTGAGTATGGAAATGCACATGTTGCTGTTTATGTGTTTGTAGTGCTCCTCTTGGGAAGAGGAACCCAAACACCTCCTTGTTTCTGTATTGTTAAGATGATGTACTGTGCTGGTGGGATCTTTTGAAATTTGTGCTTATATTACCTTACCTACTAAATACTCTGTTCTATTAAGGAAGGAGGTTTGTCTGCTTTGTTTTTTCTCTTTTTCTTTTACCCTCCTTAGAACTGGGAAAATCTGGGCTTGAATTTCTGAGGAACCTTTTTATTCTTCAGTAGTCTTTCTGAAATGTTACTTATCTAACATTGTTTGCTTTTTCATTTTTAATTAGGTGCAGATGAATTTTTTGATCCTGCTGCAGATGCTTCTAGCATGAATACATTTACAAAGAGAGATCATGTTTTTGCTAAATTGAATCTTCAGTTGCAAGGTGGCTCTGTCACTCTGTTGCACAAGGAGAAGAAGGTGGCGCATGCTGGAGAGAGTGCTTTCATGCAGCTGGAGTTTTCAGGTATTGGCGCAATTTCTAATCATCCACTCTCAAAAAGGACAAAGTCTTTGTCTGCCTTGAGACCTTAGTGGCTTCCCCCTGCCTTTGAATTACCATGCTGAAATGAAATTCAGGGGGAGAGCATGGAACCAGGCTGCTGAAATTGATGTGTTTTCTTTTCAGATGTTTAAATGACTTTTACACAAAAATCTAACTCCAGATGTGTGAAGGAAGACAATAATAGAAATAATTTGCATCACAATCATTGTATCCAAACTTTAGTGTATGATCTGTTTTTATTCTAGGAACAGATATACATAAAAACTTGTAATGACCTTGTTTCTTAATAATTATCATCCATAAAATTGAAATAAAAAATATGTTGTGTACCAAAAAACCTGTCTTTATCTTTTAGGTGTGAAGATTTTAGCAGAATCCCTTCCTCGCAGAAATTCTTCCCTTCTCAGAGTTCAGCTTGGTGGTCTTTTTCTGCGGGATTTGGCAACAGAAGGGACGATTTTTCCTGTTCTTGTTTTCCCTAATCCCGTAAGTGAAAAAATTCTTCTATTTTGATACGTTACTGTATAAGATACCTGCATCATCACTGTTTGCTATGCATGCTCATAACTTTAATATTAGTCATATATGTTGGGAAGAATAACTTGTTCAACAATGGAACAATTTACTTTTCAAGCTTCAGTCTGTTTATTAAACATATAAATAACAATTGCTTTTTAAGTGGTTATATTTCTTTCTCTTGTTTGACGACATCCAGAAAAAGAGCATATCAGAAATTATACATATCATTCACTCGAGAAGTGACTAGAAGATTAATACTGAAAAAACTTTAATGTTGTTGCTATCAATTAGTTTGTTTCATTTGTCTAACTATATATATTTTTTTCTGCCTCCTAAATTCTTCTCAGCAAAAAGAGGTCGGCTGTGTGTCTTCCTTTGGTCTCCAGAATTTGTCCTCAGACGTGACTAATCAAAACTCTGGTAAAGATTTCATTTTAAAGATTTCATTTTCAGACTAGAAAATTCTTCCTATTGCACTGATTAAAAATAGATTTACAATACATTGAGGTTTCTCTATGATACATTGTTTTTTTGTAACTCGATTTTTATTCAGTTCCAGATCCTGATGCTCCTGTATTTGAGATGCTTTATGAAAGAAATCCAGTCCACAGCAATTTTGAGAGGCGCCTGGAAGTCAGTACCAGACCTCTAAATATTATTTACAATCCACAAGCTATTAAGAAAGTAGCCGACTTCTTCTACCAGGGAAGGGTTCATACCTCAGGTTAACCTTCAAAGTTGTTTTTGTTTGTTTGTTTGTTTGTATTGTGTGTAGCTCGCCTTTTCTTTTCTTTTGCTTTTCTATCCCCTCAGCCCTCTTGTCTTGTGATGAATTTTTTTTTGATTTAACTGAATAAGAGTTTTCCTTCAGATGATGCTTCTTTAAATTTCAAGTTGTTGCTGTGCCCCACAGTGGCCATTGCTGCTGCCTATAGTGAAATACCTAAATCAGGAGCCTTGTTTCCTTAAGGTCTCATGGAATTGGGTAGGGAAAAGAGGTTTTTTGCAGAGAGCATTTCAGAATAGTGCAGTAACTAGGGAAAACTGACCTAGTTCCTGTTCTGACTTTCCTGTTGTTTAGATGAGGTTTGACCTTATTTTAAAACGCTGAACAGGCACCTTCCTAACACATTTCACAAACTTCTAAGAAAATTTAGTGTGAATTTTGCCCCCTTTTTCCTGTATGTGCCCACACTTTTCAGGACTTTCTCCCTACTATTTTACCCAAATCAGGTACTCAAGTTGATGATCTGAGAAATACTAACAGTGAGCAGAAGGATTGGGAATTGCTATGGGTGCTTGGACATATGCTTTTTAATGTTTTTTATTTGTTTGTTGTTTTCTTCTGAAAACTAATTGGTTTTTAGGAAGAGCAAGTGGGCTTCCACTGTTACATTTTCCTGCCCTACATTTTCCTGCTGTAATTGAAATGATTTTCTAACAACTCAGAATAAATTTTGGCATTCTTTTGGTTGGTTGGATTGTTTGTTTTCCCTAGTTAAATACCACATGAAGAGAACTATGCCTAGTAAGTCTTGATCTCTTGTGCAGGTTTTGGATATCAGTCTGAACTAGAGGCAAGAGTGACTGAAGCTGCCAGAAGACAGTACAACAAACTGAAGATGCAGACAAAAGCTGAAATCAGGCAAACTCTTGATCGTTTACTGGTGGGAGAATTCATTGTAAGCTTTTATGTTTCCTTTTTTTTTCCCTCTCAAAAATGTTTATTTAGGCTTTCTTGACACACACTTTAGACACTGAAATCCGGAGGGGTGTGTGTGTGTGTGTGTGTCTGTGTGTGTGTGTGTCTGTGTGTGTGTGTGTCTGTGTGTGTCTGTGTGTGTGTCTGTGTGTGTGTCTGTGTGTGTGTCTGTGTGTGTGTCTGTGTGTGT
>JAUBOD010000265.1:371782-399152 GCA_032353885.1 Nothura maculosa | reverse complement strand
TGTGTGTGTGTCTGTGTGTGTGTGTCTGTGTCTGTGTGTGTGTGTGTCTGTGTGTGTGTGTGTCTGTGTGTGTGTGTCTGTGTGCCTGTGTCTGTGTCTGTGTCTGTGTCTGTGTCTGTGTGTCTGTGTGTCTGTGTGTGTGTGTGTAGCTGTAGTGTGCAGTAGTTTTCTGTTTAGCAAACCTAAATTGAGTGTAATTTATTTTAAGGTTATTTTCTGATGTGAAAGATTGTTTCACCTTATTTATGATTGTTTGGTCTTATGTATGCTGCAAAATTAATAGTTAAATGTCTGGTAAATAATTGTGAAATACATGTTTTGTCATGGTCAAATATGTGTGGAGACCATGACAAAGATTTTTGTGATCAGCGGTTTTCATATAAAAGGTAGAGATCTTTTCAAAATTAGCACTTCCTTCTCAGTAGAAGGAACAGGGGCCTCACAAAAGAAAAAATTAGCTCAACAATCTTAGATTGGAATGTGTCATCTCTTGGAACCGTCTGTTCATTGACTGTATTTGCAGTTGGAGAACTAGCTTGAACTGCTACTGAGCTGGTCGAGGTAGCTTAGCTCTTAAGGTGAGAAGTAGCCAACTGAAGTTATTTATTTATATGAACAGAATCTGTTTCCTTGGGTTTTAGTCTCTCCTTCCTTTTTAATTTTTAGGAAAACAGCAAAAGTTGGACCGTGTGCCTTGATATTTCTGCCCCTCAGGTTATCTTTCCTGATGATTTCAAGTTTGTGGATCCAGTGCTAGTTGTTGTAGATCTGGGAAGAATATTACTTACCAATTCACAAGGTACATTCTAGAATTATTGCTGCTTTTTCCTTTAGCCTTCTCCCAGGAATGTTTATGCAGTTATAGAAAGTGCAGATTTCTTAGGAGCTTTTTCCTACTCTTATTAATTTTGTATATCAAGAAAGTAGCATAACTTTTAAATGAAAGGATTCCCTCTTGTTTTTATTTAAATAAACATTGATTAGGAATAAATCTCGTAGAAACAGTAAGTGAGTGCCAAAAATGAGACTTTGGTAAAGACTCTGCTAAAAGGCACTACATTATATGAGCATCACCTGAAAAAGTGTAATAGATTTCCTGTTAAGAAAAGAAAAAATGACAGCGTAAGGGGGCAGGGACCGTTTTGGCTAAACTCTATGTTAAAAAAGTAGAACTTCAGACAAGATGATCTAGTAACTGTGGGAAACATCCAGAGATAGAGGGAAAATACTTTCCTTTAAAAAAAAATATTTATTTTACTTCACAGATGAAGCCAAAAGGAATGCAGATACTTTTTCATCAGAAGTCAATGAATTGAGTGACGAGGAATATAAAACACCTCTAGCAACTCCTCCCAATACTCCACCGCCAGAATCTACCACCAATAGTGGTACCAAATTATCCGAGTTTACTGGAGCAGAAATAAGTGAGGAGCAGCTACAAGCACACTTAATGAGTAAAAAAATGTATGAGAGATACACACTTTCATTTATGGATCTTCAAATCATGGTTGGAAGAGTAAAAGATAACTGGAAGCATGTTCAAGATAGTGATGTGGGTCCAACTCATGTGGTGGAAAAATTCAATGTTCACCTGCAATTGGAACGCAGATTGATCTACACATCTGACCCAAGATACCCAGGGGCTGTTTTGTCTGGTAGTTTACCAGATTTGAAAATTCATGTCAATGAAGATAAAATATTAGCTCTGAAGAACTGTTGTGCACAGCTGAGTACATCTGAAACGAAGCCTTCAGATGTGCTACATTTAGGGAAAGACAAGATCTTTACAGAGGTTGACCAGCTTGGTAGCTTGCATGATTCTGTAATGAATCTAACACAGAGTGTTGTAATGCTAGAGCAGCATACTAGAGAAGTTCTTGTTGAATCTCAGCTTCTTCTGGCTGAATTCAAAGTCAACTGTATGCAGTTGGGTGTTGAAAGTAATGGGCGATATATCTCTGTACTCAAGGTTTTTGGCACCAATGCCCATTTTGTGAAAAGGCCGTATGATGCAGAAGTTTCCCTTACTGTTCATGGCCTGCTGCTAGTTGACACTATGCAAACGTATGGCACAGATTTCGATCTTTTGATGGCTTCTCATAAAAATCTGAGTTTTGATGTACCCACAGGAAGTCTTCGAGACAGCAGGGCTCAGTCCCCTATTTATGGACCCCATGACGCACATCCTTTTGTATCTAGTCTGACAGAAGGATGTACAGCAGCCTCAAATGTTTCATCTGGTGCCAGTAGAAAAGATCAAGAGTCCCTGATAAAATTAGAGTATCAGTTTGTGAGTGCAGAATGCCCATCAATGAATTTGGATAGCAGTTTGCAGGTGATCTCTGTGCAGGTAAACAACTTGGATATCATCCTTAATCCAGAGACTATTGTTGAGTTGATTGGGTTTCTCCAGAAATCTTTCCCAAAAGAGAAGGAAGATTCTAGTCCTCAGCCTTTAATGACTGACTTGGAAAGAGATTATAGGGAACAGGAAACCTTTCAGTCTACTTACGCACAGAATACAGAGGTAGCAGTGGATATTCACTGGTTAAATATACTGCTGCTCAGGACAGTGGGCATGACAAATGGAGAAAAATATGGCAGAAAAATTGCAACAGCAAGTATTGGTGGCACCAAAGTGAATGTGTCTATGTGCAGCAAGTTTGATGTAAACGGCTCTCTTGGATGTCTTCACCTTATGGATCTAACACAAGATAGTGTGAAGAACCAGTATGTTGTCAGCATAGGCAACACAGTAAGATACGAAAATCTCATTAGTGATACAGGTTACTTTGAATCCTTATTCTTCAGGCTTGATGAGGGAAGTGGCCTTCCAGATGCTTTAAGTTTCACTTTTGCAGAAAAGTCAAAAGAAGAATGTTCTCTCAGCCTCAAAATGGCCTCCTTGCACTACAACCACTCAGCTAAATTTTTGAAAGAACTGACCTTGTCAATGGATGAACTGGAAGAGAATTTCCGCAACATGCTGAAAAGCGCAGCATCAAAAGTTACTACAGTCCTGGCAAATAAAACTGCAGAGTACAGTGAAATGGTTTCATTATTTGATACAACATCACGATCAAGAGATCTTGCCAACCTAGAAGACAGTGATAGCTATGAACTTGGATCCCAACCTCTCAAAAGTGACACTATTAAACTTATCTTAAACGTTAACATTGAATCGCCAGTTGTCTCAATACCTCGAAAACCAGGTAGCCCTGAATTGCTAGTGGGTCATCTGGGACAAATATCTATTCAGAACTTCATACCAGGAGAAGATGACTCTACAAGTGACAGATTGCAAGTTGAAATTAAAGACATTAAAATGTATTCTTTAAATAGCAGTCAGTTCATGGGCAAGAAAGAGCCCGCAAGTGAGATATCCCATGGGCCGCATTCTTCAGGTCCTGCCAGTCTTAACAGTCAGGAGGAATCCCGTTTTACACGCCATGATTTCTTTGAGTCATTGCATAAAGGCCACGGTATGTTAATCAGAGAAGTCCTGTTGTTTTATTATGACTAGTAGATAGTATTAAAAATGTGTGTTTGTGTCTGATCGTAGATGTTCTCTCTCCTGTCTCCCATAAAATACACTCTTTAATTTTAGAGTGAGCAAATTTTCTTTTATTTCTGTGTATTAATTCTTTTAATAATAATGATGATTGATGACTTGCATGCAGAAATATAATGAAACATAACCAGATATACGTATTTCCTCATTATTAAAAAGTCTGAAAAAAAAAATAGCAGATATGTTACCTCTGCTGCATAGTTCCTATACACTAATCAATTCCCTGATCATACTGTGGTAATGTTGTTTTCATTTCCTTTCTTAACAGCTTTCCATATTCTGAATAACACCACCATCCAATTTAAACTAGAAAAAATACCATTGGAGAGAGATTTGGATTTGACTTTCCCTTTGAGTAATGAAGACTTTGGAATATCAAGTGTAATGAAGATTGAGGGGAAATTTGTCAACCCTCTTCAGGTATTATAAACTAGTACTTTCAATCTCAGTATAAATTGTTTGCACAGAAGACAACTCTTTATCAGGTAAATCTCCCCAAATTTAAGATGTAGATAAAAATATCTAGGGGTCAGAATCTTTTACATATGACTGAGACTAGAGCTTCTAATCACAACGATGACTGAAATTTAGTATTTTCAAGTGTTTTAGACTTTTTGTATTCTTGTAATATGTGTGCAGGGTAACTAAAAACTAGACCAACATACAAAAAGAAAAAGAAATAAGTGCAACTGTCCAAATCAGTGTACTTATTTGAAGTTCTAGCAGAAACTAAGAGGTAAAATGTTGTTTTTTTGCTTGTGGACAAACTTCATTTGTCTGAAAAACATTTCAGATACACATAATAACTTTATTTATTTAGAGAGCTAACATTATATTTTTGGATTCTTTTCTGCATTGCAGGTGGTGTTAGCAAAACATGTGTATGAGCAAGTGCTGCAAACTTTGGATAACTTAATTTACAATGAAGACTTAAATAAATTTCCGACCACTTCTGTATCTTCAGCTTGTCTTAGTTCTCCTTCAGCATCCCTTCATAGTATTGGCACGGAATTCTCTAGTGAATGGAAGGAAAATGGCTTATTCAATCATTCCGGTTTTCCTTCTGTCCCAAATAAGTCATTGCCTATCAGGGAAACAAAATCTTTTACTCAGATTCAAGCCAATTTTCATATATCGGAGCTCCAGGTTCAGTTAAGTGGTGATCTAACACTCGGTGCACAAGGCCTTGTCAGTCTTAAGTTTCAGGATTTTGATGTTGAGTTTGCTAAAGATCATCCCCAGACTTTATCTATTCAGATTGCCTTGCGCTCTCTGCTAATGGAGGATCTTCTGGAAAAAAACCCAGACTCTCTGTATAAGAACCTCATGGTCTCCCGTGGAGCGCCGAAGCCATCCAGTTTGGCACACAAGGAATATCTTTCTCAGTCTTGCCCCTCGGTATCCAACATAGAGTACCCAGATATGCCGCGTTCTCTACCTTCGCACATGGAAGAAGCACCGAATGTCTTCCAGCTGTACCAAAGACCAGTTTGTGTCTCCCATAAGAAGCAAACAGAAGATGCTGATTCTGAGTATCCTCTGACTCCTCCTCCTTCTCCGACAACAGACAGATGCAAGTTGCCCTGTGGAAAAAGTAACTTTGATGATTCATTAGTTCATATCAATATATTTTTAGTGGACAGGAAACATCCTGAGTTTTCTTCACACTATAAAAAGATAAACCGTAGTGTAGATGTTGATTTTAACTGTCTAGATGTGTTAATAACTTTGCAGACTTGGGTAGTGATACTGGATTTCTTTGGAATCGGATCCACTGCTGACAATCATGCGATGAAGCTGCAACCAGAGGATGCTCAGCAAACAGTCAAGTCAGAAATAAATACCCTGTCAGCTTCTGAGGCCTGTGAACCTGTGAACACTAAACTGGATCTGAAGGTACGCTTGACATGTGAAATATTGTTTAGATTGGCAGGCATTCATCTTGTGGTTCATAGAAACCTTTCATATAAGTTGGTGTTCAATATTATAGTGCAGAGCAAATAAGCAATTCGGAGTATACTTAAAATGTGTCTATATATAGTAACATGCAGAAGTTATAGAAGATAAAAATCTGCAAAAATAATAATGAGCTTCCTTATTTCATGTTATGTGATAAGGACTAACAGGACAGACTTTGTATTTCAGAAAGCTCTGACTTGCATGGTCAGTGTGTGGATTCTATGTACTTCATGCTACAGAATAAGAAAAGAATTCTTTTTATTCAGTCACCCTGTCTAAGCTTCGAGTTGCACATAGAGTTTGTTTGCATTTCAGGTTAAGCATAATTAGTTTTACTAATTGTCCCACATATCCTTATGACTCCTTGCTCTTTTATTTTTTCTTTTACTTTTTTTACATCCCTTAATTAGGGGCATATGACCCATGAGAAGATAATTTTTGTCCCCAAAGCGTTGACTGCTTTGCTCCTGTCACACCTATGTGCCACTTGAAGGGAGGCTGAAGTAGAGTGGTCCGTGTTGACCCAAGTAGGACCCATGTGGGCAGAGTTTGAGACTCCTCTCGTCAGTGTATGAGTTAGAGGTGAAGGAAAGTGCCCAGGTCTTCTAGCCAGGGACTGTTATTGCCCTGGGAAAGCACAGGGCACAGACTAAGTGTTTGTGATTCTTGAAATGATGAGGATCCATCAACATGGAAGACCAGCCATACTAAACCTGGCACTTTGCTATCCTAGGGAGTATCCTTGGTAGGAATTTCATTTTTAAAAATTACATATATGTACACACGTGTGGGTGCGTATGCTTGCACACTTGCTCCCTCTGTTTCTCTCCTTATCCTGAAGGTCCTGCTGTCTTCGGTTACAAAGGATGGATCTTGAAAGAGCAGGGGACAAAGATGTGCTAGGTGTTTGTTGATGACTTGAGCATTCTTTATTACTTGAGAGACCCGTCAAATCTTTCAATGTGCAAACAAGGATGTGAAAAGATTGCTTTCTTCCTCTGTGGTTTACATGTTATAGTGAATTGTGTTAGAAGAATGTAACCCGTGAGACGTTACAGCTGCAGAATCGTGTGATACCAACCTGTTCCTTTTTGTTTGACCAGGTCCATTCGCTGTCTTTAGTGCTGAATAAGACAACCAGTGAGCTTGCTAAAGCCAACGTGTCCAAACTTGTGGCTCACTTGGAAATGATTGGTGAGTAATAGGCAAGGCTAAGATTGTATGGGTATTCAAATAAAAGAAAGTTTGCATTGGAACAGTGATTTGAAAAGCACCAATTTTATTTTGGTGCCTTTTTTTTAAATTTCTTTGTTGTTACAGCTCTTGTTTTCAGAGGAAGATGCATTTCTGACCTGCTCTTTCAGTGTTGTTTTTAAAACTCATCTTAGTTCTGTTTTAATCGCAAGATTTCAGAGGTGCACTGTGAAAGAAGGTTATTTTCAGAACTTTTGTTGATATAAAACCTTGATAAATCATAAGTAGTTATTTAATAAATTATGTATCTTGAGTTAGATCATGGAATGACCTGATGCTAGTCAGATGTGTGGGTCACTTGATTGCTAGTGATGTGTTTTATCCAGTGTGAAGAATTAATTCCCCTAATACAATCCTGTTGAGGAGTGACTCTGTTTGTAGTAATTTGTTCATGTTTAGGTGTACTAGTTGTCTTCCTGTTGCCTTGTAGATGGAGACTTAGCCCTGCAAGGAAGTATTGGCAGTCTGTCCTTGAGTGACCTTACGGCTCACGGAGAGTTCTACAGAGAACGATTCACTACAAGTGGTGAAGAAGCACTGATTTTCCAAATCTATAAGTATGAATTTAAAGCTTCTCATGTTGCTAAGTATTAACAAGAGCTCATAACCCTCGAACTGTTCCGAGCTTCCTCCTTTGCCCCGGTAAAAGAAGTTTTCACTGTGCAGGCTTATGCTTTTGGAAGGTTGTGACTTCAATGATAGTCTGAACATTGTCATTCATAAACTCCTGAAATATTTTTATCTCTTTTGTTTTCCTGCAGCATACATGTTTCATCAGGGAAAAATAACATTTCTTCACCCATAAAACTGTTCTTCAAACTATTTAGTTGATAGTTTTTTCCTGTATAAAATAGTACTTAAAAAAAAAATTGTACTGATAAAACTTTTTTTTCATTGTTTTTATTTTAAATTCGGTTTATGGAATACCATATTCTTCTATTTAGTGTTAATGCTTCCTCTGTTATTTTTTTTTGAAGTTTTCCTCTTTTGCCCGTTACGATTAATCAGATTAGAAATTGCCTACCTAATGTTAGGGAATTCGAGTTGCAGCGTAGAGTGCTAGAGATTAGAATTACATGCTATGCTTAGAATTTTTCTGTGAGGTTAGACTCTACAATAAGTAATAATACTCAGTAGTGTTAAAATATTTGAAATTTAGAAAATCGTGTTATCCTGTGAACAATCAGCTAAAAGTTGTGATTTTTGAATAGCAGGATTTGTGAAATCCTGCTAACTTAGCAAAACTTTCCTGTTGGTGTGTATCCTAGATATGGACGGCCGGACCCGTTGCTGCAGAGGGAGTGTGATACTCGTGTCACGCTGCGGATGGCCTCTGTTCAGTACGTGCACACCCAGCGCTTCCAGGCTGAAGTGGTGTCTTTCATCCAACATTTTACCCAGCTTCAAGATGTCTTGGGGCGCCAAAGAGCAGCGATCGAAGGACAAACAGTATGTCTTCCTCCTGCTCTGTATTTTTCCCCTTACTGCATCAAATGAGGGATTTGAAATGAAAGCTGGAAGAATATGTGCCTTGTAGTTAAAGGACTTTGTTTAGGGATATTCTGCTGCAATTTAAAAGTGTAGCAAGAAAGTACACTAGACATGCTTATTCTGATGCCACAAACTAAGTTGTAAAACAAATGTTTTCTCAGGTAAGAGATAAAGCGCAGCGAGCTTCCCGAGTTCTTCTCGACATTGAAGCTGGTGCTCCTGTCCTGCTCATCCCTGAAAGTTCAAAGTCTAACTATCTCATTGTAGCTAATCTGGGGAAACTGAAAGTCAAGAACAGGTTTTTGTTTGCGGGTATGCCAGGCACCTTCTCCTTAAAGAACAAGGTAATAACAGAACCTTATTTCTGAATCTAGCAGCTGTCAGTTCTACTAGTTCTTGTGCATTGTTTTTCTATATGAAAATGGTCCATGTCTCTTTTTAAATTTCACTTCTATATATTTAATGCAAGGGTTAGTGGAACCCGTCTATACCAGCATTATTCTGCAAACGTGGTCTCGTGTGCTGCTACTTGTACCCCGCTGTCCCCTTGGGCAGCCGCACGTGGCCGTGCTGTGCGGACGAGGGCAGGGGCGGCTGCTCTGCAGTTTGCAGGATTTCTCCACGCTGACCACGTTGGGGCACACCGGGAAGGGGCAGCTTGGCAGGGCTTCCATCTCACCCGTTTGTTCAGTAGCTTCTTCAGCTTTCTGCCAAACCAATTGTCTGTTAGGTGAGTAGCGGAAGCGTCTTGGTTGAGAGCTGCTGGAACATGTTGGAGAACAGCATTTTAAATTGGTTATTGCTTCATTTTTCCCCTGCTTTCTCCTTTCACTTAATGAAACCAAGTGTGTGCTCCTTGGCAAGGTGTAGGAGGGGAACTAGTGTGTGTTGCTGTTGAAAGATGCTGCAACAAAACTAGGGGTGAGGAAAATCCATTTTGGAAGGCTTTCTAGATCCAGGTTTGGCAACAACTTGGCTCCGTTCTGGAAGTTCGCTATTTCCCTTAAAAAGGACCATTGAGAAAGCTTAAGCAGCAAGTTCTGGCACTGCAGTTTGGTGGCATGTCCGTGCTGCTGTCCTTGAAGCTTGTTTTGAAGCTGGTTTACATGTTCTGATTCACTTGCAGCAAACTGTAAAATACCAATGTGGAAATGTTGGATGCTAATGATCTTGCACCGCCCCGCACCCATCTGCAGTGTCCCTACTGGAAAAGTGTTGGATTGTGAGGTTGAGTTGTCTGGCATCCTGGAAAGGTTAAAGATTCGGAAGTGCAGGATTCCCAAATTAAAGTCAGGAGATTAAAGGATGTGTACATAATAACTTTCTTCCATTCTAGAAATGCTGTGTTATCTAGCACTATAGAATTTTGGGGCTTAAAATAAAAATATGGAGTTTCTTTCTTTTTTCATTTTTTTTTCTGTCCTATGTTTATTTTTGAGGATCTGATTTTACAAGGCAATGCGTACAAGGATCCCATTTTATTTGAGGTATTTCAATTGTTTATAAGAGTGTTCAGGTGCTCCTCATTCATTTATAAATTATTTCTAAGTAAAGAAGTTCTTTGAAATAGTGTAAAAAAAAAGTTTTTATGGCAAAGACTTTAACTCTGTAAGAATTTGATTTCTATTTGTGCTGTGCTCTTTATGCATGTCTGGAGAGCTACTGGTTTGGCTGTACTGTATAAGTTCATAGATTTGTAGGTGATATGATTTCTCTTTGCATGTACTTTTCACTCTTGTCTTTATGGTATAAGCTTAAATACTAATATTTTGAAATTTCTAATTTTATTATCCTTGATCATGGCTATAATAAATTTCTGAGCAATTATTAAAATCCACAATTGGAAATGAGAAGGAAGATAGATGGTTTAGGGTTATCATGATATCAGAGGTTGAGTATGAAGGTAAAACAGCAAGTGCTTGTTGCAGTAAGTGCTTGTTGCAATAATGCAGTTGAACAACCTTCACAGAGTGAGCACATAGGGGGATTAGCAAACACACAGATTATTTTCTTGGGCAAATGAACTTGTGTAAAGTTCATTTACACAATTGTGAAATAGGAGGTTCACAAATTGAAAGCAGGGTAAACTAAGTGTGTGTTGAAACTAGCCTGAGGTTATAAAGGTAGTGCATGTTTTTATCATTTGAGCAAAACCATTCTTTAGCTTGAAAAAAAAGTGTGTCTATTTAGCAGTTTTTACTCTGCAGAAATACTTAGTATCTTTGCAGTCTTCCTGTACTGTTTTGCAATAATTTCTTCTAGATTTTAGGCTTCTACACTAAGAACACTCATTTGAAATTAATTTCTCATTAAAATTTTTTCACAGCATTTTGAAAATATTGCTGAAGAAAATATTTTAATTTGCTGCTAAGTTGAAAGGAAAAGATCTCAATTGTCTTTCGGTAGTGGTAAAAGACATTGGCATTTACACTGGATGCTGAGGTGTTTGACAGTAACTGCTAAAACTTCAGTCTCCAAGCACTGATTCTGTAGTGCTTAAGTTCTCCAATTAAGAATGATTATTTGATTTCTTTCATTCAGCAGGATTCGGTTCAATTTTCATCTCCTTTGGGAACCCCAAAGCACAACATGAAGAAAACGACAAGTGCAGATGAATCAAAAATAGTGACAGAAGGGCTGTTCATGAAAAAATCATCAGGATCAAACATATCTAGGCTGAAGAGTGAGCCTATGCTGAACAGCTTGAGTAAACAGCAAGGACAAGTGAAATTACCTGTTATACCAAATCCTGAAAGCCCAGGTATGTAATAAATGGTAGAAGATCTATTAACTCTTTTTTTTTTTTTTTAATTAAATATACAGTATTCACACTGTATTGTTTTACATATATCTTATATTATGCTGACAACAGACTAGAAAATGAGCCTAAGTCTAAAAGGATTAAAATCTAAATATATATGCATAGAAAAGTAGGCGTATAAAATATGAACCATTCGGACAGTTAAGTATTTTTGTCTTGTAGGAAAATAATGGGTAGATTTGGGGTTATGTGACTTATGACCCTGCAGTTTCTTAACTAGTAGTGTGTATAAAGAGAGAGTGCAGAACTTTTCAGAATTTAATTTTCTTACATAGGTTGTGATTTTAAAAAGAAATTAATTTCAAGGTATTTTTTGCAACTTAAAGGATTAGAGATGTGTGGTTCGGATTTTGGAAGAAAAAAATCTGCAGTCGTATGTACATTTGAGATGTATTTTGTGACATATAGTGAGTACCATGGGGCTCAAAATACAAAATTAACGTTTACCTGAGAAGCTATTAATGTGTATTTAATAAGAGACATTAAATAATAATTGTCTTTTAATAAAAGACAATAAAAAAGACATGAATGTATATTTAATAAAAGACATCATCATAACTTCAGAATAATGACTAAATAAACCTGTTTTTAGAGTAAGTTATGTTAGTTTTGTACATACGTTTTACTCTTTCTGAATGCTGTGTGCCCTTGCAGACGATCACGTCTGCCTGCTGGACTGCGTTGTGGTGGATCTGCAGGACATGGACATCTTTGCTGCGCAGCGGCATCCGAGAGAGTACTCGAAGCCTGCGGAAAATCCGGGCGCGGATTTGACCTTTCCATCCTACTGCGTGAGGCAGACGGGAGGGAGCCTCTTGGCAGAACCCTTCAGACTGAAGTTACAAGTAGAGAGAAACCTGGACAAGTGAGTTAATGGAAACACAATCACTTCATGCTGTTTAAATCTTTTATAGTGTTGTGCATAGCTCTGTTATATCTTAAATGCTACCTGCTCTGTTCCAGCAGCTTGAAATGCTTTGTCCTTGTCCTGTGTTGTAGAGAGCTCAGTCATTCCGTGGCAGACATATCGATACACGGCAATTTGTCCTCGGTCCATTGTTCTCTGGACTTGAATAAATACAAACTGATCCGTGGGCTGTTGGAGAACAATCTTGGAGAGCCTGTTGAAGAGTTCATGCGACCTTACGATTTGCAGGATCCAAGAATTCATGTAAGGGGAACTGTGGGTTGACGCAGTTGGAATTCTGTGTTCTGGCTTTTTTTTGTGCTGGGGTTTATTTGTGCGTTGGTTTGCTTTATAAGAGATTGTTCAAGTTGGAGGCTATGGTTTTTTTAAATGTGATTTTTGTCTGCTGTGGTTAATTAAAGTTTTACTTGTCCCAAGAAAAAATTCTTAATTCATAAATGAAAAATTAACAGGTATTCTTAAAAAAAAATGTTGGTGTTTTTCATTTTCAGACAGTTTTGAGTGGAGAAGTATACACTTCTATGTCTTTTCTGATTGACATGGTTAATGTGAGCCTGGAGCTGATGGATCCAAAAGGAAAAGATGGTTGCAGCTCCTTAGCAAGGTGTGAATTTTCCTTTGTTTCCGAGTAGATCTTCCTAGAGACTACCCTGCTCTAAGATATTGGTAAAAGAACAAGAAATTGATGAATGAAAGTATAGATTGAAGCAGCCTTGCTTAATTGGAGTCCAAATTAAGAGCCTGAATTGTCTGAAAGTTTGGAGGGAGTGTTGCTAGCTCAAAGGTATCAGCTCTGTCTTATGGCTGTTCTTGAAATCACAGGGAGCTGATGGGTTAACTCTGCCAAGAGAAATATTGTTCTGTGTATGAAAGCAGCTGGAGGGGAACTGTAAAAAACAGAGGAGGTGAGGAGGTATTTGCCATGTTATTTTTAATCCAGAAAGTTCTATATCAGTGAAAAATATTAATAAATAAGAGGGATCAGTTTTATGTCTTAACTTGATATATATGGTTATGGATATCACCAAAAATAGGTATATGAATGGTTTTAGCTATATATCATGTATACTTTAAAGTAAGTGACTTCTTGAAGTAGGTATGTTGTATGACAAAATGCAATGCTTTGCTTTTATTCTCCCAGGTTTGATTTTAAGAAATCCAAGTTGCTTTATGAAAGCTGCTCAAATGCAACCAAGTCCATCAACTTAGTTTCTCATTCCATGATGGCGTTTGACACGCGCTACGCTGGGCAGAAGGCTGCTGCGGCCGTGCCCAATGTGTTCAACTGCATCTTCCAGTCCTCAAAGAACACGAGCAGCCCAGGAGCAATCCAGATTGAACTGCACTTCAGGTGGGTAATTCTGGGACTTGATTTCTACCCTTTCCCATGACATTTTAAGTGAGCCAGGAGGTTATTTTGCCCTTAATATAGCTGTTGTTCTTGCAGACAAATTTAAACACGCAAGGTTTTTTGTTTTGTTTTGTTTTACTGTAATGGTGGAAAAAAAATTAAGTTCTGGCCTATTAAAATGTGTCATATTAAAGCTGTGCTTGCTGTCCGTTTTTTGTCTGCATGTAGTTGTATTAAGAATTAATTTCATTATATTCTGACATAGGAGCCATTTTCCAGTAGATGTCACTCTTGCCCTTTTGAGAGGATGAAGTAAATAGAGAAATAGCAACTCTTTGAGGAAAAACATTGTCCCTGTGTTTTTCTTTTTTATTGCTTTATCTCATCTAAAGCTCTTGGAATGCTTAAAAGCATCACAGTGTGGAAATCCATTTTGTTCCTATTTTAATATTGACATTATACTTGATACCACTGTCTTCCAAATGCCACTTTATCAACATGGTTCAGGGATATTAGCTAATGAAGGATATATATGTGATATGTTTTGCTCACCTCTGACTCAGCTTTCTAATTTGTTCTTTTGAGTATGAGTACACCACCTTCCGATATAGTTGCAGAAATACTGTCCTAAAGAAAAAAAGTGGGCCATATTTTAGTTGACTAGAAAATTTTGAAGATATCTGTTCTTAGAGTTTTTAAGCAAGCATCTATTTTATGGTTTTGGAGAATTTTTGAAGCTTTTAAGTGCTTAGAGAATAAGTTTACATTCAGAAAGACTCCAGAATTTCCATTAGAGTCATTAACCTAATCTGTGATGGGATTCTGCTTTTAAAAACATGTTCAAAGATTGCGTGTACTGGCTGGTTGATCCAGTATTTGCCTAGAGTAGTGGTTACTTTGCAAAAGAAGCCTCATCCAGTCTGAGTGATGTGATTCCTTCCCCTTTCCTCTCTCCGTAACTGCTGTGCCGTTAAAGTGGAGCTCCATAAGCGTGTGTTACGTTTTTGCTCATGAGAGCATCATTGGCACGGGATTGTCTTTTCGCACAGCACAATGATAGTGTTAGACCGGCTCATTCCCTTTGGAAATATTCAGGAGAGCCAGGCTGGGATTTTCCTGTTGGAAGTACAGCAGGCATGTGGATTATTTTCTGGTTTGTATGAGCAAATATAGTTGATAGTCCAGGTCGTAAAGTCAAACACTTCTATCCCTGTTAAAATACAATGCTTAAGTGTTCAGAAAGAGTAGCATTTTTGCAGCATGACCAAGCAGCCTCTGTGCTCCAGGACGCTGCAGTGTGACAGGAAACGCGCCGTGTGCTTGGGCCTTCCCAAGAGCTGCAGGGCGTGAGGGCAGCCGCTCAGGTGTCACTTGCTCTGCATCATCTTGGATACTGAACAGATATTTAAAAAATGTTTTCAGTTTTAAGAATTAACATTTTGTTAATTACTAAACTTCATGTATAAAGATGATTTTATAAGTCGATTTCTTGTTGTGTAGGGTCTTTCAGTTCATCTTTTATAACATTATGACTTAGAAGTAATTGAGGCCTCTTGGAGTAGAGATGTTGCTGTATGTATGGCAAGTTGAATTTCTGTTTAAGCACACACAAAAACAAAAAAACCCAGATATTCTCTAAACTAGGCATGTCTCTATAAAGTTCCTCGTAGTTCTTCCTTGAAAAATGCTAGAAGATTTCTGAAAATAATTGGCATAAAACATAGATTGTGCCAAAGGTAATATTCATGTTCTCTTCATTCGCCTTCTCCTGATAGGTCTACTAAGGATTCCTCCAGTTTCACGGTTGTTCTGAACAACCTTCGTGTGTTCCTGATATTTGACTGGTTGCTGCTGGTTCATGAGTTTTTATATACTCCTGGAGATACCAAAAAACATGAAAAACCCCTTCCTTCCCGGCAACGCAGCTGTAGCAGTGAAACAACTGTCCTGCCAAAAGCAGTGAAAAGTGGAGTTGTTACAAAACGTTCATCTCTGCAAGTGTCTGCAGAGAAACAGCTGGAAGTTAAGGTCAACGTGACGGGTAAACAAGTTGTTTTCTGAGGATGCTTCTTTAGATGCTTCACTGTGTAAAAGCCGTGTGCTTGTTAGAACAGGTCTGGCAGATATGCTTGAAAGTAATGACGTTTCCTTGTTGCTTTATGTTTTTTTCAGGAACTGAGTTTGTGGTTGTTGAAGACATGTCTTGTTTTGATACTAATGCAATTATTTTGAAAGGGACGACTGTTCTCACTTACAAGCCAAAGTTGTTGGATCGTCCTTTCTCTGGTAGTTTGTTTGGTATTGAGGTAAGAAAAACTATTTGTTCTTTTATAAAAAGCTTAAAATTGGATGAATTAGTGAGGGTACTTCACTGTTAATATTTAGTTTGAAAGCCGTGAGTACAACCTGTTCTACTACTGCAGTAATCCACAGATTTGATTTTAGAGCGAGCCATTTCCCAAGGTAGCTAGTAGCTTGGAAATCTCTCCTTTTTTTTTTTTTTTTCCCTGAACTGCAAGAATAGCTGGGTTGTGGAATACACAGTCTTGGAAAACTTTTATTTTTTTGCTTTCTTCAAGTTTATAATGAAATTGTCCATAAAGAACAGTGTGACTATAGTTTATGCTATTTTGGGGTAGATACTCTTTCACTTCAGGACTTTTGTCAGGCTTATTTTATCAGTTTATAACTCTCTTTTTTTCTTAACTATTTCTGATCAACTAGGTTTTCTCGTGCCGGTTAGGAAGCGAGCAGGAGACTGCGCTGTCAATTATTGATCCAGTACAAATTCAGTTGGAACTTGTAGGGAATGCTTCCTACCCAAGTGGTTCGGGACTGCTGGATGCTTTCAACAGTGAGGATTTTCCTCCTATTTTAGAGGTAATAGAAGTGACTGGGCAGGACAGTAGGCAGTAGGGAATATTAGGTTGTGATCTTGCAGAGATACTCCTCAAGAATTCAATGGAATATTTTCAAATATACATTAAAAAAGTAAGATCTATTCTGTCTGAAAGCAAAGTTCAAATAACTGAATGTGGTGAGAAGGGAGTGATTTCTGTGATATGTTGCAGAAATTGATAGTGAATAATTATTCACTTATGAGAATAAGAAATTAATAGAAATAATAAGTATACTTACATTACAGGCATGTCAGATAGTTACTAAATTCTGAAAGAAAGAAATAGCTTTTATGTTCTGTATGTCTTTCTTACTGTTTATTAATGGTAAAATATATTTAGGGATTCTTGTTTACAAATGCAGATCTATACCTGCAAGTATATAAAATCAAAGTAGTTCTTTCTTCAGGACTCTGTTTAGGAAATAGTAATGCAAGTTTGGTAGTTTCACTGTTGGAGCTCTAAAACTCAACATGGTCATGTTAAAATATGAAATTTTGGTCTCTCTTTGGGAAATGTTTTGTTATTATTTACAGTATAAAAGAAAAATGTACAGAAAAGAACAACTTAATCTTATTTCTTTTAAATTTTCATTTAGATCCAGTTGCAAGCACTGGATATCAGATTGTCTTACAATGATGTTCAGCTGTTCTTGGCCATTGCGAAGTCCATTCCTCAACAGACTAGTGCATCTGTGTCTGACTCCACTGTATTGGTTGCTGATAGTACTGCTAATCATTCTAGTTTAGTATCAGTTAATGAGACCTCCTCCTTTACATGTGAAAGCAAAGAGATGTCCAAACATGCATTGGATCCTGTTCTTGGTATGTTTTCAACTGTTACAGTGAAGCCATTTTTTATGGCTAGAGAGACATTTAAAAAGAAAAATAGAAGAAGAAATTAAACCTGTTACGTGAATAATTCTCAAGGTTTATGGTTGTGTAATTGTTTAATTATAGAGGTACAGCTGGCTCGCCTTCAGGAGCTGGGATTCGGGATGGAAGACTGTCGCAAAGCGCTCCTGATCTGCCAAGGTAACCTCCAAGTTTGAGCTGGCCTTCCAGATCACACAAGTTAAAAACAGGAGTAATCTGAGCTCGGAGATGGTAACACAGATGAAGCAAAGGCAGTATTTTTTCTCTACATAACTTTGGCTTGCTGCTCCCGAAATCGTCGCTGTGTGTACCTGTTCCTAAGCATGCT
The DNA here is from genome assembly GCA_032353885.1 of Nothura maculosa. Classification (NCBI taxonomy): domain Eukaryota; kingdom Metazoa; phylum Chordata; class Aves; order Tinamiformes; family Tinamidae; genus Nothura; species Nothura maculosa. The sequence continues at coordinate 381,677 of JAUBOD010000265.1, read as the reverse complement.
CACTTTGCTGCTGCTCTATATGGTCGATCCCATTTTGGTCACCTAACACTAGACTAGAAAAAAGTGTTTTTCTAGTCGTAACGCATGACACTTCAAATTGTTATGTTAGTATCTTCAAACCATATATTTTTTTTACTACTTCATGCAAAAAAAGAGGAAGCTTTCAAGTCTGACATGCTTTTTCTTTAGCATTGTCATGTTCCCATCTCATATTAATGCAGATGTGTATTACGTTGCTTTCAGCTTACAGCGCTAAAGAATCTTCCATATTTCTAGAGAAATTTGCATTTATAATTTCATCATATTTGCTTTGTTAAATAGAGCACATTAAGTACTAATTCTGTGTTCTTTTTAGGAGAGGCAATAAATTTTAAAAATATTTTTATATGGATTACATTTCACTGAGAAAGTAAGAGATGATTGCTTCATTTTATCTTACAAGGTGAGCTGAAAAAAGCAGCAAGTTGGTTATTCAAGAATGCGGAACCTTTGAAGTCACTGTCCCTGCCCTCTGGTCGGGAGAGTGGGGCTGTGCCTTTTCGCTTCATCTCTGGAGTGGAAGTAAAAGCAGACAACATATGTATTTGCTTTATTGATGACTGCATGGACTGCGATGTTCCCCTTGCTGAGCTAACCTTTTCACGTGAGTATCTGCTTTGTTGAATGAGTTGCATTAAGTTACTGTTTGTCAGTTGTTCTATGAGGAAGCAGACTTTGACTTCCCTAGAAATAGCTTGCTTTTGGGGTGATAAAGGTCATTTGAAGTATTATGGAAAAGGGGGTAGGGAAGGGTGTTATGTATGTCCTTTGAGTGCAGAGTTCTTTGTGTTTTGTAGTTGTCGTTTTTGACATTATTTAAGTGTTCATTTTCATGCATAGGTTTGAATTTTCTACAACATTTGAGAGCCAACCCTGAAGGCTATGCTCATTTTACACTCTCTGGAGATTATTATAACCGTGAGCTTTCAGGTGAGATAATAATATTTAATGGAGGGAGAGGAAGAAGTAGGTTGCTGACATAGAAGTTATGTTGAAATTATTTTGAGTGGCATGTCTTTGAATCATCCTTTGATATAATTAGCTGTCTTGTTAACCTGTCTTTTTGATTTTTCTTTGATACACCCAGTTCATATATTTCAGGAAAAAAAGCATAGGAGGGTGTAGGAGATGAGGTTGAAGACAATGGGTATGTTTAATGAGGCCATTGTACCTTTATTTAAAAACACTGAGAATTTGACCTAAACAAATGAGCAACTGATAAGCAAAATAATTTAGTTATGTCTTTTCTATGAAATAAGAAACAGAATTTATAAGAATGAACTCAGGAGTTATCTATCAATAACAAAGTAATCTTTTGTATTAAATCATATCATTAGATTTTTTTGAATAGCTTTTAGGTCTTTTTGAATGCTGATTGACAAGCATATGTATTTATTGTTGAATTATTTAAAATTTTGTAATGTGTTTTGTTTTTTTTTTTAAATACCTTCAAGAAATTTTAGTTCCAGTTGCATCATTTCAAAAATTCTTTCCAAACACTTTTTCAGGGTTAGGATATTTCTGCAGGATTGTATATAGTGTATGCCCTGGCACAAACAGAGCAGCTGAGCTATCTTGTATTAGCTTGTAAATTAAATCTGTAGATTTACAAGTTCATCTTGAATGCTTGAAATGATCGAATGCTTGAAAGTAATGTATCTCATTATTTAAGATGCATTCTTAAACCCTCAAGTATGTAAACAGCATTCCAGCAAGGCCTTGATACATGTAATGCATGTGGTGTGTTGTGTTGTTCCTAGGCTGGGAGCCGTTCATTGAGCCGTGGCTGTGCTCAGTGTTTTGGCAGCAACAAGCGTCGAGCCGCCTGCACCCCTCCCGCCTGAAGCTGGAGGTGAAGGCCAAAGAGCGTCTGGACATCAACGTGACCTCTGTCTTCATAGGTGTGTGGGAACGTTGCCAGAGAACGGCACTAGAGTGTCTCATTTTAACACACTGAACTGATAGATATTTCTAATTGAGTCTGGTGTCCTGTGGGTGAAGAGAAGGGAGACTTGGCATAAGCCCATGGATTCTTAAGATGAGGTTGTACACAGATGTGCATTTAGGCAACTTGTATTCTGTCATACGTCGTGGAAGTGTAAAGGCTTCACATACATATATTAAAGCGTGGTAGGAAATCTTTTTCTTGCCATATGAATTCTGTCAAATTCACATTATTTGAAATTTATTTTTAGTCAGAAACACACTTTCCATGCTTTACAGTACATCAAAAATGTTTTGATAAGCTCATTCATTTTGAGTGCATTGACAGTCATGGGGGGAAACAGCTCGTTCAGTTTTGTGATCTGTGCAAACTTCAGTGGTCACTTCCTACCTGGGGAAACAGTTCCTAGGGATGGAAAAATACTTTCTTCTCAAAGACACTGCTGTTATTTCATGAGCTATTATTTCCCTTTAGAATATCTTTGAATCTTAGCAAAAGCGGTGAAATAAAACTTGAGGTGAACTTGCCTCACCATGAAAATGCAATAATTTTAGCTTCATAAATTTAACATACTTCTTAGTTACTGACACTAGGAAATACTTACTGTTTCTGCTTATATTTCTCCAGAACAGTACACAAGTACCAAGCAGTCATGGATGGAAGATTACTGTAAACAGGACAAAGAAGTCAATGTGATCAGTTCAGAAGATTGGATGGGTTCGTCTGTGGATCCCCCGTGTTTTGGGCAGAGTACGATCCTCACTATTGCAATACTTTATTTGAAACACTCCTGACACGTACAGAGATTTATCTAATATATTACAAACATATAAGTATTTGGTCTTCGCTGCTTACAATACATTATTAGAGACATTTGGCCAAAAAGATGAAGACAATAGTTTCAGTTAAATTGTATTAAATCATTTAAAAAGTTATTTTTGACTAATCAGCTTTTAGCGAGAACTTGACACTGGTAGTTTTGCTTCTACTTTTGTCACCATTTTCAGTTACTGGGAGACTATCCTGTAAAAAGACAAAATACGAGTGTTAATTTTGGAATATGTGCTCTTCTACAGGGATGGTATCTGGTGGAGGTAATTTTTTTCTTCTATGTGACTGTAATGACAGGAAAGATTTTTCCCTGTCCTTCCCAATTAGGAGGATGGTAACATCCGACAACGTGACTGAAGACAGGAGCTCAGTTACCAAACAGCCTTGCATTTGTATTTGAAGGCAAAATGTATTCTTTTAAAAGTGCTTAAGTAGATAAACCCTTACTAGTTGCTCACGTGCATTTATTGTTAGGTGTGAAATATGTTTCTCCCTCTTACATTAATGAAACAATTCTCCAGGAGTTCATGATAGGTAGCAGTTCTTAGCCTTTCTTCCAGTGCTACCTCTCTAAGAAGTTTTAGCAGCTCCCATTGCAGCTTAGGATCAGCAGGTGGATAGGCACTCATACACTGGTTGCATGATGCTGACTGTCTGGATCTTTCCTGATGCATGAGTCTGTATCTGTATATCTGCATTTGTTTCTTGCCTGCTAACTTTGTCTTTCCTATCTGCCAGGCCTTCCTCTTGTCTACCTTAGAACTAGGAGTACAGCCAGTTTGACTAACCTAGAACATCAGATCTATGCTAGAGGTACTGTAAAGCAGAGGGAGATTGAAAGGTTTTCTTCCCTGGCTTGGAAAGCTCTTACAAACAATGTTATTTATTGTATATGACTTGCCAGTTAATTGGCCTCTGTGAAACTTAACAGCTGCTCTGCTTTTAAGTTGCTTGACTTAAGTCCTGTCTTTCATCCTGTCTGTCTTTCATGTTTCTCTATGGGTCCTCAAGAAAGAAGGCAGTATTATAAATAATTCTGACTGAGAAAATCAAGTGGCTTTTTGAGGCAGGGTTATGAACTGTTAAATACTCAGTGTCCGTTTTCTAGAGATAACATAATGTAAAAACAGCTCACACCGTTCTTTGGCAGACTTTGTCTTCTGCAGGAGTGTGTTTCTACCTTTCAGCCTTAAGAAGCAAAATTGCGCTGAAGAACTGAGAACTCTGAACTGATCCCATATAAAATAGTAACACAACAAAATTATTGTTGTTTTTGCTACTCTATTTTGCTCTTTCTTTCACCTCTTTTTCTTGAGCAAGTGCGGATGGTGGTTCATCATCTGTTGTGTCTTCATTCTACATCAACATTGAAGGAATGTCTCTCACATAAGCGTTTTGACATGTCTTTGTTCTGTTTTATAGCTGAGATGAAGACCCCAAAACGTCGGCAGCCGTTTGTGCCGTTTGCTCTAAGGAATCATACTGGGTGCACTCTGTGGTTTGCCACTCTAACTACGACCCCGACTCGGTAAGAATCTCGGTTGGGAGATTCCTTTGACAATATTTGGCAGGCTTCTGTGGTCCAAACTCCAGTTTCTTCAGTTCTTTTGCTAATTTTGCAACTTCTGCAAGGCAGCTTGCAAATAATTCATAGAGTGTTTTCTTTGACAGTAAGATAATTTTACTGGAAGGAATAGATTTCTTTTTTTGAGACTAGAGAAGATTCAAAAACCGCTTGCATATACATTATATGCTATGTTAACTGTAGGATTCTGTGGACTGGAGTATGCTAAAAAGAAAAGCACCCATTACTTCAAGTTATTACTTTATCTGTTCATAAAATACGATGGTTCTCCTTCCAGAGCTGCACTGTCTCACAGTGGGAGTCCAGGTGTTGTTCCTGAGGAAAATGGGACATTCCTGGATGATGCTCATAATGTCAGTGAGTGGCAAGAAGTCATCACTGGGGAAGAGGTTCCATTTGAATTTGAAGCCAGAGGGAAACTCAGACACAGGTGAAGGAGCTAAGTTGTTAGATATATTTTGGCACTTTGTCATGGAATTCAGGTTGATAATTGTGAGGATGATGGCAGATGGCAGTTAATTTTAATCACCTCTTAATATTTTGTCTTTAAATATTGAAAATTTTAATAGAGTGGAATCATTAATGGACTAATAAAAAGCTTATATTAATGTAAGTGGGAGCAGTTCATAAGTGTAAGTTAATCTCTGATCATTAAAATCTCTTAAAAAAATGTTTAACTCCAAATCATGTCTTTTTTATTGGACTATGGGAGATTTTGGTTATTTGAACATGTTTTATATGTTTGAGTATCTTCTGTGTTTAGAACTGATTAATAAATATTTAGCTTGTTTTTATGGTGGCTTATATATGAGTTATAATTTTGTATGTTCACTGGGGAGATTGAAACATTAAAAGTAAAATCATTTCTGCCTTAATCCATGAAACAGAAGCAGCAGAGGAGTTTCCCATTTAATTAGTGAAATTCCTTTTCCTTAATACAAATGAGGTACAAAATAATGTGGAGCTTGCAATGAAAGACAAGAGTTAACAATAATTCAACTTGATCTAAACTAACAGGCACACACATGATCTAAGAATTCATCAGTTGCAAGTCAGAGTAAATGGCTGGGAAGAAGTCAGTCCAGTATCTGTGGACAAGGTTGGAACCTTCTTCCGATATGCTGCCCCAGACAAGAACACATCCTCTTCTACAGTAAGTTCTGGTTTTGTGCGTTAGCTTCATTGCAACATGGCATTTTAGAGTATAGGTTTCTCTAGGACTTTGACCTTGAAGCAGCTTCTGTCTCCTTTCCAGCTAGCTCACTACCTGGCATTTTATAATAACACAAATATGAACAAAGTAACCAGCAAAGTTAGCCATTGCTTAGAGCTTTTAATGGCAAACCCAGTGTATTAGGAACAGGGCAAGGGGAGGTTGAACTAGCGAACTCCTGACATACAGGGAAGATCAGAAAGATTAATGAAAATATTTGGGTGGCTCTTCTGCTATGGTGTTCTGCTTTGCAAAGCACAGTAACAATGTAGAATGGTCACTGCTAACTTTCCTTTTCTGTTTATTTTCTCCCAGGTTGGAAGTCCGATAAGTAGAACAAATATAATACATCCGCAAGTCTATGTAAGTACATGCTTTCACTTTCCTAGAGCTGCATTAACAAGACATAATTATACAAGTGAGCTGGCTAACTTCTTCTTTCTCTTCACTAGAATTGAAATAGAAGTCAAGCAAATGAAAAGAATTTACAAATCAGAATGATTGCTTACTATGATTTAATGTTCTTCACCAATATAAATGATGGTTTGGAGAATGGCTCTTAAGTTTTCTTATTTTTTGAAGTTGTTTTACATTTCTTCCAGTTTTCTTCATTGCCCCCAGTTCGGGTGGTATTTGAAGTTACCATGGAAGGCAGTGCTCGGAAGGTGATAACCGTGCGCTCGGCCTTGATTGTAAAGAACAAGCTGGAAACGCCGATGGAGCTCAGGCTGGACAGCCCTTCTGCTCCTGACAGTAGGTGTTTGTAACGTGTTCATTCCTTACTGTAAGAAATCTTGTCCAGTGTAGGTGCTGTGTCTTTGAGGTACAGCATCTTGTAGGTTTCAAGCGGATGCAATGCTGCAGTCTAGAAATGTAGTTGTATATTGATAATATACTTTAAATGTAGTGAAAGCTGTCTTGTCAGAATATGCACTTTTAACTAAACCAACCTAGAAAATAAAAATTGAATTCTATCACATTTTTTAATAGGACATGATTTGATGTATTGATTCTTTTTTCGGTTTGGTTGCAGAGCCTGTTGTCCTGCCAGCAGTTATGCCAGGAGATTCCTTTGCTATTCCATTGCATCTCACATCCTGGCGTCTGCAAGCCAGGCCAAAAGGAATGGGAGTCTTTTTCTGTAAGGCTCCAATTCATTGGACTAATGTTCAGAAGACAGCAGAAGTGTGTAGCAGTAAGCGAGAGTGCCATTCCATGGAGTCTGAAAACAGCCGATTTTTCAGGTAATAACAAACTTTTTTTTTGTAAACAATGTTTTCCTTTTTTTCCTTTTCTAATATTAAAACAAATCATAGAAAATAAAATATTTGGAGATAGAAACTTCAGCACTTTAATGCGGTGAACATACTGTTCTTATCAGTCCTCTTGAAGCTATAGCATGACGTGAGATGTAATTCAATGCTCAATTATTCTAATGTGGTTTTTATTTATTTTAATACATCTGTCTGTCTTTGTAGGTTTTGTGTGGCCATAAAGAAAGAAAACTATCCAGATTACATGCCCTCCAGCATATTTTCTGACAGCGCTAAACAGATTTTCCGACAGCCTGGGCATACAATATATCTCTTGCCAACTGTTGTAATCTGTAACTTGCTGCCTTGTGAACTTGAGTTTTACGTTAAAGGAATGCCAATTAATGGGACGCTAAAACCTGGCAAGGAGGCAGCATTGCATACAGCTGATACCTCCCAAAACCTGGAACTTGGTAAGGTGCTTTTGTAGGTATCGCAGTACAAGTAGCTTTAATAAAGACAGGAAGACCAGGCTGTGTACTCATCAGACTGCCTGTTTCTGTATGTTCTGTTTTAGGGGTATTACTAGAAAACTTTCCGATTTGCAAAGAGTTGTTGATTCCTCCTGGGACACAGAACTACATGGTACGGATGCGACTGTACGATGTCAACAAGCGGCTACTGAATTTGACCATAAGGATCGTGTGTCGAGCAGAAGGGTCTCTAAAAATATTCGTTTCTGCACCGTACTGGTTAATCAACAAAACAGGTGAATTTGTAGTATTTGCTTTTGGAAATTTATATTATTTTCTTTTGCAAATGTGTGTTGAATTTGGAAATGAGGTTTTCATTTAGTATTTTGATTTATTTTCTAGGCAAATGGAGCATTAAAAAACATGAAACAGGAATAAAAGTTTCAAGAAAGAAAATACCAGTAGCTGTTTTTTTAATGATGCTATAACAGATATTTCAACTTGTATATTTTTAAACTTAAGCTAATTAACAGAGTTTTCCCTATTCAAATAAATCAAAATAGGTTAGATAACTTAAAAATATAGTTTTCAAAGACTGAAATACCTTCATAGAATCTTTGTGATTGGAAAAGACCATGGAGATTATCGAGTCCAAACAGAAAGCAACGGGGCTTGAACCATGACTAACTTGCAATGTTAATGTCCATCATTAGTGTCAGAGCTACTGTAATGCCTCTTGTGCATGAAACAGACTTCATGGTTTAACAACTTTATTCCTTAGCAAGTTAGGCAAGAAGGGAGAGAGAATGCCCGCAAACTAGTGGCTGCATGTGACTGAAATATTTAGGTGGTTCTTGAATTTGAAGTAGCCTTTACAATTCCCATTTTAGATATGAGTGAAGTTTAAGTGACATTTGACGTTTTTTGTGTGTGTATGTGTTTGCTTAAAGGATTACCACTTATCTTCAGACAAGATAATGCAAAAACAGATGCTGCAGGTCAGTTTGAGGAGCACGAGCTGGCCAGAAGCCTCAGCCCACTTCTGTTCTGCTATGCTGACAAAGAACAGCCAAGCTTGTAAGTAACGTGGAGAGAGGGTCAACTCTGCAATGTATGAAAGTAATCGGCACCAGATTGGACCCTGATATTTCAGTATGAATGCCGTGTAGGAAAAACATTTCACTCTTAAGATGACCTGTTAAGTAACTACATTTTTAAATATTGACATGAGTGGAATCAATATTTAGGCATTTGTTGCTGAAAAATGGTTGGCTAAAATGAGTCTGCAAGCTGCTTTGATTTTACTGTATGTGTTTTGAACTCCTGTGTCTCTTTCAAAAGAAAATCTATAGCCACTGTAAATAAATGTAGGAAGCTGCATAAATAACTTGACTTCAACTTCAATGGAGGTTTTAAAAAAAAAAAAGGGCAAATGATTTTTTTTCTTTTAGTATACAAGTGGTATTCTTAGACCCATGTATGTGTTTTGTTATTAGCATCTTATTGATACCTGAATCCTTCATTTAAATCAGTCAATTGTTGTGATTTCTTTTTGCTCTTAGCTGTACAATGCGGGTTGGAAAAGGCATTCATCCCGAAGGCATGCCCGGCTGGTGCCAGGGATTCTCCTTGGATGGTGGCAGTGGAGTCAGAGCCCTCAAAGTGATCCAGCACGGAAACAGACCGGGCCTCATTTATAACATTGGTATGTGCTGATGGGAACATTAATAATAATAAAAAAAAAAAAGTAAAACTTGCCAGCATGAAATATTAGTGAGGACAGAACAGAAACAATACAGAAAAGAAAGTTTTGGAGTTGATGGAAGTAGTATGCTAAGCACCCTAGGTAGTATTCTAACTTTAAGTTTTTATTTCAAATTTCAACAGCTTAAAAACAAAGTATTGAATTTTACTTCTTTTTTTCCCCTCTTCCTCATTTCTTCATTGTTTAAAAACATAGGCTAGCGTATGTCAGGGACGTGACAGAAAGAATGCTTTTCAGGAACCCATTAAAAACAAAAAAAATTCTTATCTGTCAAAATGCATTTCACATATGCCCTGCATATGTAAGTAAGCTTTATTTTTAACTTTTTATTGCCAGGTATTGATGTTAAAAAAGGCAGAGGCCGTTATATTGACACTTGCATGGTAACATTTGCACCTCGTTACCTGTTAGATAACAAATCAAGCTACAAGCTTGCCTTTGTGCAACGGGAATTCGCCAGGGGCCAGGTAAGAAGATTCCTTTCTGCCCAGGAAACATGCACACACACACGTGCGCGCACACACACACACACACATGTGCGCGCACACACACACACACACACATGTGCGCGCGCACACACACACACACATGTGTGCGCGCGCACACACACACACACACGTGCGCGCGCACACACACACACACGTGCGCGCGCGCACACACACACATGTGCGCACACACACACACACACACACACACACACACACACACATGCGGGCGCGTTTTCCTTTTAATAGGAAAAGTGTAAATAAAAAAAAAAAGTAATGACATCAGGGAAATTGAGTCAAGTCTTT